>JBAGKO010000012.1:13735552-13747215 GCA_037177275.1 Acacia concinna
TATACCGCTTAACAATTAATTCTCGTGATGCATGCTCGGATTGTATGGATTATCGAGATAGAGTTGCTAGAAGCACACAAAACATACTACTTTCGCTTAGAGAGCAACGATAAGACATTACTCCTCAGCTTGATCCTCCTTTAAGTAAGTTGCGTAGGCCACAAATTCCTCAACAAAGGCCAAGCAGGTGACGTCGCGATTACTTGTCCACTAAACTCCCCACTGCGGATGACAATGTTGCATATCAGGACCATCCTTATTATGTGTCACCGCTGTCGTCATTCCATCAAGAAACCCTTTCCAGCTCATTTGATCACCCTCAATTCCAGTCTTTCACATCTTTATTTGATAATAATGCATTATTTTCGGGTGAATACAATGCTGCAACTTTTGAAGAAGGGGGCCGTCAAATTCATCCTTCGCTACTCTCAGACAATCTGTAAGTTTAAGTGAATCACAGTGGCTTGGTCTACATGGATCACATATAGAAATTAATGAGACAATTCAACCTGAACAAGTTGATGCTCGACGACAACAACGACAACAACGGCCATGGCGTCAACAGACAAGAACTAAGTGTGGTATCGAAAGCCACTATCTATAGGTTTTTTTGATTTTATTTATGTATTCCTTATCCTAATTTTTGTAATTATTATTTGTATCATCATGTTATTATTATTACTATGCACTCTTAATTGTCATATTAATCAATTTGTTATTTTAAAAAAATCATTGAATAATAACAATTGCAATTAGTGGAGTAAATTGACTATATATTATTTACATAAGAAATGGTGCACATTGTAAAATGAAAGGGTTCCTGGCTATGTACTTTGGTAATTTTCTAGCCTTCTTTCATCTAATGATAAGAAGGAAAAAAAAACTAGGGAGCTAAGGCAAATATTAGCGGGCACTGAAATCGCCCACGTGGTAGGCAATTGCAGGGTGAAATTGCCCACCACGGGGTGATTTCTGTGTCAAAATGGCGCCCCCCAACTTTTCCATGCAACTCATCCACTTGAAAGACAATTTTCAAAAATCATACACCACATGGACGATTTTAGGTGTAATATCCTGATAAATACTTTTACACATGTAACATTTCAGTAATTAATTTTATTGTTTATATTATGTTAATAAAAAAATGTTGGTATATATAGTTATTGAAAAACTTAGTTACAAAGCAATAAAACACTTTTGAGAGGATAGAGGAGAATAGGAGATGTCAATAAAGTGATTTTAGTCATATTTTAAAATTCTGAATTAAGTCAATAACTTAATTAAGGATTTGTTAAGTTTAACAACTTGATTGGGGAATTTTCTATTTCAAGCAACTTTATATGAGATTTTCCCTTAATACTACAATTCAAGGACCTAATTATTGGGAAAAAAATATAAGTTGTCACTGCTTTGATTGTGGGGTTATATATCCAATTAAAGCTATTACTTGATAAAATGACTTGTTGACATTTGCTTTTTCAAATTAAAAATATTTAGATAATTACACTCATTCGGTCCCTGCTTATAAAGTTCTTTTAATTGAATTATATTATTCAAGAAAACATTTGCAATCAATTAAAAATAATAAATATTCAAGAAATATACTCTTTTTTTTTTAAAAAAATGCCATTGTTATTAAATAGGTAATTGAGAGAGAGTAATAATAAGAAAAATGATGAAAGAGTGTGTGGGAAAAATGAATTTGTGGAAATATTTGTAAAAATATATCTAAGGTTTAGACAACCCCAAAGATAACCTTATAAGGGAACAAACCAATTAAAAAAATAATATATAAATAGGGAGGGAGGTTCATATATATTTCACGGAGATTTTTCTTTTATTCTTCCATAAAGAAAATATGGACTCTATTTTTTCCTTATCCTTTTGATTTGGACTAAATTCAATGTCAACCAATAACACAAAAACACCGATATGTATACACAAAAATTTAGAAAATGATGTGAACTCTTTTATTTCTTTCTTTATCCCCTTTGGTAAAAAGTGAACTCAGATGTGAAGGATAAAATCATGATGACGACAAATTCAAATGTGGAAAGGAAAGAAACAAAAAGCCAAAAACATGGTTGAAGAGCCAAGAAATGATGGCATGTGAGAACATGTAATTCATATCTAACAAGAGATTGCAAATTCAAATCTCATTACGAATGTAAAGATTATATAAATACGTAATTCATAGATATCTCTTTTAAAAAAAACTTCCCCCAAATTATTACTTCTGGTCTTCATCAAAGATCTAGTTTGTAAAAAGTTTATTTTGATTAAGATTATCTTTCAGAACCCAACTCATATATATGTTCTATCTATTACCAAGGGAGTACTTACATATTCTAAAAGTGACACATCATTTGCACTTTGTCCAATAAAAACATGACAA
The DNA here is from genome assembly GCA_037177275.1 of Acacia concinna. NCBI lineage: Eukaryota > Viridiplantae > Streptophyta > Magnoliopsida > Fabales > Fabaceae > Acacia > Acacia concinna. The sequence goes on from JBAGKO010000012.1 coordinate 13,737,948, forward strand.
CTCTTATTATCTTATTTTTAGTTGGCTAATGATCATTTGGAAAAAAAAAAAAAAAAATCAAATTTCATTTTTTTTAAGAAAAAATTGGCTGATCATTTTATTTTATTTATTTTGACTTGAAGATGTTTATTTTCTTAAAAACAAAATAAAGTGTAAATTTTTTAGATGAGTCGTCAACCAATTAGAATTAAAAAAAAATTGAGTTGTATGTTTTTGTTGGATTGAGTGACGATGGCGCATCACTCTTGGAGTATGATATTACATAGGAAAACTTTTTATTATCAAATATGAAAAATATTGCAACCTTCTATTTATGATATTTTAAAAAAAAATCTCTTATAGTACTTAATGTAAAACTTATTCATCTAATTTAAGTAAATTAAAAAAACTAAATAAATTATTTAATCATAACATATGTGATATGTTCTCTCTAAACTATTTTCGTGTAATATTAGACTATGTATCATCAGTTTATGAGTTATATAAATTAATTTAAAGGAAATAATAAATATGAAAGATAAAATAGATTAAGGTCTTGCCTTTATGATAAAAATTAGACTCAAACTAGATTGTAATATTTAGAAGAGAGGAGTAGGATTTCGGTTGGCACATCAACCGTATTTATTTATCCAAATTAAAACAAATTTTCTTTCACATATTTACCTTTAAGGCTCAAATAGTGATGATATGAAGTGTGATGATAATGGGAAAGGCAAAGGAGTTGAAAAATAAGGGGAAAGGGAAGACTGGTGGAAGACGAAGGAACTAAAAATGTCAAAAAGGGGTCACTCGTTTGTTCACTAATAACCAAATTCCACAGCGAAACGAAGTGTGGAAGAAGCAACCAAACTTCAACGAAGCAACTATGAATTGAAATGCTCTCTCTCTATCTCTATCTCTCTCTCTCACATCAAATGTCAAAGTCCTAATTTCTCACGCAATCTATGAAGGCAGAGAAGGGAAATTGCTGAGCAGTGAGAGAAAAGAGTATAGAAAATTGAAAAGAATTAACAAGAACATAAAGAAAGAATCACAAGGCACCCTACTCTCTCTCTCTCTCTCTCTCTGACTCTGCAACACTCTCATCATTCCTTGCCTGCCAGCTTACCCCCTTCCCTTTCAAAATTCTCGTGCATGCATGGACCACCATTTTAATTTCTTCCTTGGATTTCTCACAATATGTATATTTGCCTCAAATTTCTCATAATATATACACTATATATATATATATTATATCTATTCATTCTTTTAATTTTACATCAAATTTCACTTTGGTCAGTTTTTTATAAAAAAAAATGGTTGGTTTAAAAATACACTTCTAGTCTTTTAATTTTAACAGTGCTATTTTTTAAACTGAAAATGCAAACTAAATAAGTTTAAATAATAATTCTGCAATTAAATACGAACAAAATGAGCTCACATTAAATTTAAATTCTTAAATACAACATGTTTATATTTTAAATTTTAATATGATTTATAGCATTTAATTATTACCTATTAAATTAATTTAATATGATTTATAGATAAAATTACCTATTAAATTAATTTTAGGTTTTTATTATTAGGTTGTTACTTTACAGGTTGGTTGGTTTAAAAGTATACTTATAGTATTTTAAGTTTAACCGTGTAATTTTTTAAACTGAAAATGCTAAATAAATAAATTTAAATAATAATTCTGCAATTAAATACGAACAAAATGAGCTCAAATTAAATTTAAATTCTTTGATATAATATTTTTTATATTTTAAAATTTAATATGATTTATAGATTTAATTCTTATCGGGGTTTAAATTTGTTGTGTTGGCATTTTTTGTTAAATAAAATTAATTGTTAAAATTAAAAAAACTAATAGTGCACTTTTTAAATATTAAAAGAACCAAACTATTTGATGTAATTAAACTTGAAGGATCAAAGTATACTTTAATTACAACAAAGTTGAGGTCACTTAACTAATGAAAAAACGTTGTCAAGAGCCTTTGGTTTAAGTGATAATCCATTCTCTTCTAAAAAAGAGAAGTTGTGGGATCAAAACCTAAGTGATTGAGAGATAATGAATGTGTGAGTCAGTTCGTTTTTACTGTAATGAACAACCGTCACATATATATACTTCATTCCTAAATATAACAATTAGACAAATGTCTTAATTAATTTTATGTCTATTACTTTCCAATGTTGCCCCTATTAAATTACCCATATTTCTCACACATGTAGACTCTCCACCACACATTCTCTATCTTATTCAATTATCTTTATTACTCATATAATATTAGTTTTCTTATATATTCTCAGTCTTCTAAATCCTATTTATTATAAAAAATTTCATATTATCTCATTTATTCTCTATATCCTCGTAGATAAGGATATTTTTGTTAAACAAATTTCAATTTTTACATACTTATTATCCGTAACTGTCACTTTAATCTACGTTAATCGGTTAAGAATTCCTTATAAAAAGAAAAATATTGTAGTAGATGGTTGAGTGTAAATCAATAAACTCAATTTTCTATCATGTAGTAGTTGTGCTTATTTGGGTAAATGGATGAGAGATGGGAATGAGGATAATCAATTTTGAAAGTTCAAAACATGATTTTTAGAAAATGCATCCAAACACTTCTTTAAAAAAAAAACTACATGAGCCCCTAAACTACATTTAGATAATTAATTGTCTATCATGTAGGTTGCTTACTATAATTTTATTTTTCTTAATGCCAATTAAATACATCCTAAGAATTCGAATATTATGCATTAGATGAAATCATGTTGGAAGAAATATTTTCAGTTAAGTTTCATAATGCTCAAATCCAAATCCAACCAGAGAAAACTAGATGTCACATAATACTAGGTGTTGGTTTAACCTTACAACTAACGTTAATTAGCTAAAAAAAATAGTAATATGTAAGTAAGAAAAATGTTAAATACTATATATATATATATATATATATATATAGAAATATAGGAAGGAATGAAAAAAAATATAGCAAAAACTTTATGAATGTAAAATATTTTTATATTCCTAAATAATAAAAAGTAGCAACTAAAAATAACTATTATTTATTAGGCTTATTTTTTCCCTTTATATTCATAATTTTAGGTTTTTATCATGTGATTTACATACACTTAATTTATGATAGTAAGACATTACTTTACAGGTTGTTACTTGAGTAAAAAATTCTTGGCTTATTATATTATTTATATATATTTAATCTGTGATAGTAAGAATTAGCTGCATATACTTCTCCGACCTCTTCATTACTTCAGGTGACAAAGTAAACGACACATTTTTTTTAATAAAAAAAATCATCTTATTATTGCATTATTGTTTTTACCAGCCTTGTTATTCCATTATTGCCTGATGACTTTTCTGAATCAATATGGGGCCACTGTTAGAAGTTCTTGCCTTCATCTGCTTCTTACTGTGCCTCTGTGACTCATATTATATATATATATATATATGAACAAGCTTGCTTACATATGAATATGCATTAAAGCAAACTTCAAAATGACTCAGATTAAAAGTTTAACCTCAATGATAATGAATTTTTACTTACTTGTATTTAAATAAGATTCTCAGTTCCACTCACCACAAAGTGTTGCACTTTATAAATTTCCCTTCCTCCTTCACTACTACTTAACAACTTGCAAATGGCCTTTTAGGTTTAAATAGATCGAGTAACTTGGCACGAATATATATATATATATATATATATAAACATGGCAACATCACTAGCAATTTCAAGGTCTAATTTTGGTGTAAATAATTATATATTACAAATATACTATATAGCAAGTAGACAATTATTTTGTTTTCAAACATTCCCCTCATAAACATTCTTTATCATTGAGTACATTATTATTTCAAACATTTTTTATCAACTATGGAACACAATAATTACTTATATTGTTTAAAAGACATGTGGAACACAATAATATCAATAAAACCAATATCAAATATAATAAACATTTGAGGCTGGCTAGGTAATATAAGAAAATAGAGTTGGGTACAACAAGAAATTGTGAAGGTAGGTATAGTAGCAGTAATGAAAAGTATTGTTTATATGTGAAAAAATGGTTTTAAGAATATACTAACATAATTGTAAGTGTGATTACACTAAACGAAAGATATATATCAAGTAATTTTTCTCCACCTAATAATAATTAAGCCATATCATTCATTGATGGAAAAACATAGTATCATGATTTATTATTTTTGTTTAAATTAGAATGACAGGCACTGATTAATTAACAACTTGAGAGGATGGAATCCACAAATTCTCACTTGTAGAGAAACTGTTATACCACTAAATTAATTAACCTACTCCTTCAACTCGAATCTCAATATAAGATATAATTATAGTATATCAAGGCCAAACAGAGTACAAGGTATTGTGGTTTTATGTTTTTTGAAGCTCATGAAATACGACGAAAAAGGAAACGAGTGCATTGAGGGAGACAAGTGATCGATGACGAATTACAAGTGAAGAGTCCTTAATTTTCAGTTTCTTTTCCTTCTGACAATCACTTGCACCACACACCACTCCTATAAAGCATCCAAGCAAAGCAAACCAAATCAAAATCTCAAACAACATTTAAGTTTTTACACCTCTCTCTCTCTCTCTCTATATATATATATATATATCATTCGTCTTCCCTCGTTCTCTTCAACTCTCTCTCTCTCTATATATATATATATCATTCGTCTTCCCTCTTTCTCTTCAACTCTCTCTGTCTCTCTCTCTACACTTTCATGGCTTCTTCCCATCCCACTACCACCAGCAGCTCCACCGCCTTTCACCACCCACCAACCTACGGATCCGACCCCACCACACCCAACACCACCTTCGTCCAAGCCGACCCCTCCACCTTCCGTGCAGTAGTCCAAAAGCTCACCGGAGCTCCCGATGACCCCTCCTCTCCCAAGCTCCCCCTCACTCTCCCTTCCCGCCTCGCCAACACCTCCGACATCGGGCCCAAGAAGCCCGCCTTCAAGCTCCACGAGCGCCGCCACGCCGCCAGGAAGATGGACCTCAGCATCGGGATCTCCCAACGGGCCGTCGTCTTCAGCGTCACCAGCCCACCAGGCCCATCTCCGTCGTCTTCATCTTCTCCCTTGTCTCCTTCTTGTTATGGTCGAACCAGTAGAGGATCATCGGCGGCCTCGGTGATGGTGTCGCCGGTGTCCCCGTTGGAGATGTTAGAAGAACGAGCCATTGCAGAGAAAGGGTTCTTCTTACACCCAAGTCCGTTGAGTACGCCGCGAAGTTCTCAGCCGCCGGAGCTATTGCCACTGTTTCCTCTGCACTCTCCTTCGCACAATAACGAACCCACAAAGTCTTGACTCATGAGAGCTTCCTCACCAACCTAACCCCCCCTCTCTCTCTCTCGGGCCTGCGTGTAATTTACGGGTGAATCAATATGATTTAGCATAATTTTTAATTTATTTAAATATATTAATTATTGCTGTTGTTGTTATTATTATTAATTTTCTGAGATTTTTCTGCTTTAATTTTGGCTGCTTTCTTCAATGGACTTTTACATTAATCTTGTCATCTTGGTATTAAATCGGCTGTCTTTCGCTATAGCTAGGCTCTGAAAATTCTCATTGAACATGTGCATATGCTAATTAACTTCAACTCACATCTTTATTCAAAATTTTAAGAGATTGAGTTTATGTACTTTTGTATTTTTTAATTTTATTTAATATAACTCTTATCTAATATATATATATATATAATTTTTATAATTCTTTGTATATTATATTTGTTGAGCAAATATTATCTGCCTAACCGCGTATTTATTAAATGTTTGTAAAGGCAAAAAAAATGAATTTATTAAATGTATTGTATTTTGAGAAGAGGTGTAAAATTAAAACCATTGTAAATATTGAGAGGGAGTAAGAGAAAGAAAAATGAGGAAAAAAGAGGGTAAGTGGGGGGCATCAGAATTCAGACATTCACATTTCTATTTTATCTCATTCTTCATCTTTAACTATATACGTAATGATTTTTTAGTTCATGACAGATAAATTGGGAAAAAGTTTTTTATTGGCTCCACACGCAATCTCAACTTTTATTTCCAAAAGCAGACAAAAACAGAATCATACTATTTATATTGCATATTCAATTATTCATGGTAATATGCGTTTCCTATCCATGCACAAAGTGTCAAAAATAGTAAAGTACCAATGAATTATATTATTTAAAAAATTTAATTCTTGCATACTTGTAGTTTTTTATTAGGTTTTTACTGTTTTTTTTATAAGTATTTGTTTTTATGATCGTAATATGTTAATTACAGCTAATGTGTAGATGTTAAGAGACAAATTGTCGCCAATATATATATAAAATAAGAGAGTTTTTTTTAAAAAATAAAATAATGGAATAAAAAATAGTTTTTGCCAATATAAAAAATAACAAGTTATTATATATATATATTCATAATAGTCAATTTGCATCTAATGTATAATATGTAATCTGGTTGATTTTGATATTATTTAGATCAATGTGACAAAATTAATTCATGTGATGAGTTGAGTGAGAGCTAGCCACATTAGCTACATATATACATGATACATGTTAACATTTCTTCTCTTACTGAGTGGTTCATTATGATTATGCGTACCAATACTTATAATTGAAAAGACTATATATAGTGACCTAATAATAATAAAAAAAAAGAATGATGTGAAATTATATGGACTTGCATATTAATTTTTCTACTAAATATATATATATATATATATCACTACAAAATAATGTAATTTATTGAAAGTGCTATATTATGTAAGTAGATATTATAAATAAAAATGAATCATAAAACTCCAACACTCAAGACACATACTGGTAAAATTTAATTAAGCTGTTTATCGCATATATTGTACTTGTCGTGTTTATTTACATAATAAAAAGAAAGATATTTGGAAATGTCTATTGTATTCTTACAATTTCAATTTTTATTTGGATTGGCATTCCATCCTATATATCTTCTTCTATAGTAGGAGGGTATTAGTAACTGAGTACATATTATTCACTTTAATTTGGCAAGTCAGCTGCTTCAAGAGGTTATTATATATTCAAAGGCTAGCCACACATATATCTTCAAATATAAGTTATTCAATCTCTATTTATTTCTCGCATTTTTCTTGGGTGAAAAATGCGAGAAATCTATGTTTACATTTGGAATTAAACCTTTTGGGAATGAATCTTCTAAAACTATTAAAATAAAATTACTTTTAAATTTAAAATTATTTTAATCACAAACATATTTTGACCACTTACAACACAAGTCCAATTCTGATGCTCATAGTGATAAGCACTATGACGGTGTTTATCATTATGGTGATTTACATATATAATCTAAATACAATTTCAATGGTTGAGATTTACAATTTTTAATTGATGATATTTAAATAATAAAATATTTTTTTTATAGAAGGGGTAGTTACTAAATTATTTTTATTTTAGCTTTTCATCCACCTATTAAAATAATTTTGTAATAAATAAAAAAAGTATTTATTGTATGTATGCATGCATGCCACTTGTGAAGGGAACTCTTTCTACCATAGCAATATACAATGTTGATGGCCCTGAAATTTACCTATCACATATAAATACTACATATTTTGAAAAAATGTTTAATGCTACCTCTATTTTACAAGCTTAGAATATTTAAAATTTGAAAAAATGACACTTAAATATTATTTAAATTTTCAAAACCTAAGATCTGTTATTTGAATTTTATAACCTCATATATGCCTATATATATATATATATATATGAGGATAAAAGAACTATTATTTGCATGTTTTTTTAATATCTAAAGTACATGCATTAGATGCTTGAGGTAGCTTAAACCCGTGACCTTAGATTTGTTTGAAATTTTTTACGTCACTAAGTTATCAGGCTGTTGATATTATCTAATATCTCTATGTTTTAAACCATTGCAAGATCATCATTTAAAAAAAAAAAAATAGAATTTTCATGTACAACAAGAACGGCCTCTTGTTCTACTTTCTCTTGTTAATAAGATGCTTTTACCAATGTTATTTAGTTAGACAGACATAAAAAAACAAATTTTAATACTCCATCTATCTTAAATATAAAATTTAATTAATTTTTTTAAGAGAGATTAAATAAGGTAAATAAATTATTTAATCATATCATATATAATATTTTATTATATTATATATATTAGTTTATAAGTTAGATATAATAATTTACGGGAAAAAGATAATTTAAATATTTTAAAGTAATATAATTAATTTTTTAATAATTTTTTTAAAAAGTTAACTTAGTAGTATTATTACATGACCAAAAAAACACGCAGGCAAAATCATGGTGCTCATTTCACTATCAGCACCTTAAGTCAAATTTAGCGGCTCATTTGCGTCACCAATTCACCATATTATTAAGTGCTTTTCCACATCATCATGTTTTTAGAGAGTCAATTTTATTAATTTCTGTATTATTGTTTGAGCCAAGTTAACTTGCACCTACATTTTTTAAACTTGTATTTGTACGTGGTTTGAAGATGCTATGCACCATAATTTACTGCTGCCTGTACTTGTTGTAATATCTTATTTGTAGTATAATTTACATTATAAATGATAGATTATATTAAGGGATGGAGATAATAGTATAGTATTTCAAAATTTTGAAATGTATCAAACATAGTACATTTCAATATGACATACCATTATTTATACAAAATGATATCCATTATTAAAAAAGACATTGATGATATTATTTTTTAAAAGCCTTTATGAGCCTTTGAAAATCAACTCAACACCTAAATTTTCCTCTATATAAAAAACATATTACTTACGTGCTTGTTTTGATTAATTCTTTATTATCTTCTTTCACGATGAAAAATTTATAATTCGGTATTAATGATAAATGACAAATGTCTCATAATTGAATTTGTTTCATATTTAAAACTTAGAATCGAGTTTTGATGATAAGAATCCCTATTATTCACATCAACTTTTGCTTACATGATTGAGAGTCCGTTTGGATACAGCTTTTGAAAAGGGCTTTTGTTGCAAAATGGTTTTTTTAGAATGTCTTTTAATAATAGCTTTTGTGAAAAAGTTGATTTTGAAAAAAATGAGTATTTGGATAAATTTTACCAGAATAGCTTTTTCTACAGTGAAATGACAAAAAGTGTATTGACTTTTATAATAATTTCATGTAAGGGTTGTGATGTGATATAAATTATTTTTACAATAAAATTACATAATAAATACCAAAATGTGTATAAATTAGATTAAAAA
>JBAGKO010000012.1:13747315-13779389 GCA_037177275.1 Acacia concinna
GTTCATAAGTCAAACAACATAATTTGAAGAAAAACGATAAATTTTAATGTCTTAAAATAATGTAATTAACTTTCTTAGAATTCTTCTAGGATTCTTCAAAAAAGTCAACTAGATCTTATAAATAAAAATGGAGGTAGTATAAGTTATACTATTTATTATTTGTGAATAATGTACTTTATGTATTTATTAAATTATTTAATATTGTTAGACTTTTCCAAATAATTTTAGTATTTGAGAAATTTCTATTATCATATAATAATATTTTTAAGTGATTCTTCTTACTTTTAAAAGTACACATCTCAAGCTTTCTATAGAGTCATAATTTGTAATTTTTGAAATTATGCAGAATTAATTGTAAATATTTAAAGTTGGGTAATGTTTAATAATCATTGAATTGGTTGGGATTGGTTTAATGACCAGGGCGTGGTTTTCATGGTCAAACTGGCAGGGCTGGATTGGTTTTCAAAATCACGAAGGTTGCTAGTTAGGAGGATTTTTGTAGACTTGCTCCCCGACATGGCAGAAATTCTGACTATTCACTCAAGATTGAAGGTTTGCAAAGAGATGAGCTTTAATAGAATTCACCTATACTCAAATTACACGAATGCCATTCATACACTAATGGTTGATGCGGGTACCTACCATCCTCTTCCCTTTGAGGAAACAAGAAGTCTCATCTTCTCCAACTAAAATCTATATATTGTCCACGCTCATAAAAAAGCAATGAGCTATGATGATCTTTTATTCAAAATGGCACATGACATGAACATGGAGATGAACATTATCACTTACACCTCCAACTCCGTGTTCAAACATAATATTAATTGATTTAGGTTAAGATTGAAGCTTCCTTTCGATTTTTAGATATTTATATAGCTTATGTTGTCTATCCACAATTCAAGTGTAATACTTGCCACTTACTATTAAAAAAAGTTTAAATTTAGAGTAAATAGACAAATTTAATAATAAAGTTTGAGCAAAAGGGTATTTAACACCATAAAATTTATTTAGGTGCAAAAATCCAAGGGCAACAATAACACAACCTTTAACTCTGTTAAACCTCTATTACTTTTTCTTATTGTGGGTCTCACTTACCACATTCTCTCTCTTCAACTTCATCTTCAACCCCCACCTCTCCTCCCCTCTCCTCTCCTCTCCCACATGCCTCTCACATGTTACTGACCCACAATTAGGCCCTGTTCATTCTGCAGATTTTTTTCTATAAAAGTAGTCTCTTTGACTAGAAATAGAATTTTACAGTGTCATCATCATCTCATTACTGTTAACCCACCATTTCCAGAGTCTAGATTCTCTCATAATCCTTTTCTCCTCTTCCCTCATAATCCTTCAGTTGTGTGTGTGTGTGTTTTTTTTTAAAAAAACGATGCCAAGATTAATAAGATCAATGGTTCAAGTTGGCTGCTTCTGAGGGAAGAGGAGAGAAAGCTTCAGAGAAAATATCTTTCCCCATTTCCATGCCCACTATTGTGTTATATACCACTCTCCCTGAACCTTCTTCCTATATCTTCCCCTTTTAATTTATGATCTCTTCTTTAATTTTTCTCTAGTTTGGCCGTGTTTTTCGCTGATTTGAAGGTAGTTTCAGTGGGTGAAATAAAAGTCTGGAAGTTCATTCTTTACTGACTCGGAGAATATCTGTTAGTTTGCTCCCATCTCATGGTTGATTTTGTTTTTTCAAGGAATGCTCCCTTGGTTATTATAGGGCATATTTGTTCTGAAAGTATTGCTCTAAGAGCAATTTTGCCCTGAAAGTTTTATAAGGGACAATTTTGTCCCAAAAGTTTCAGAAGCAAGGCAATTTTGCCCATGATATTGTTGACCAAATATGTTGAGCTAGCAGTTCATAGGTCATTCACTTTATTTTTATTAAGGTGAAAATGTATCCCAAAAGTTTTAAATCGATTAATTTTGATTAAATATGTTGAACTGACAATCCACATATTATCCATTTTATTTTTATTAAGGCGAAAATTTGTATCAGATGTCCATCTATCACCTAATCTATTTTTTAAAAACATTTGATTTAAAAGTTCCGGTACCAATTTTCACCTTAGCAAAAATACAATGAATAACCAATGGACTGCCAACTGAACAAATTGGTCAACTAACAGTAGGAACAAAATTGTCCCTTATGAGACTTCCAACGCAAAATTGCCCATAAGGTAATACTTCTAGGTAAATTTTGCCTCTTTGTCCTTGATTAAAACATGGGGCTTTCTATTTTTATTAAATACTCCCTCCACTCCTAATTATAAAATTTAGTTGGAAATTTGATTCGGTCATAAATATAAGACCACTATCCACATTATTTCCTATATTTAACCAATTTATTCCAAACTACTATGTCACTACTCCCTTATCTATTTGCGGTTATTAGGACCAGAGGGTGATTTTGAAAGATTATGCCATATTATAATAATTAACTAGTTTAACTAATGTTCTTAATCCTTTTAAAAAATCAATGGGGTCTTATAATTAAAACTGGAGGAAATATTATAGGTATACTTGAAATTCGGATTCACTAGGCTTTAGGTGTTTATGGTTTGGATATTGAAGTTATTTAAACCCTGAATGAGCTAGGCGACTTTCAGAAGGATGAGGGAGAGGAGGGGCAGAGGTTGAAGATGATGTTGACGAGAGAGTCCCAAGAAAATTTGACGGAAGTTTCACAGAATCAAGAGTTTTGTTATTTTTCTCAAGATTTTATGTATATTTTTGCACCCAAATTAACTTTAGAGGTGCTTAATGCATTTTTTTCTAAAGTCAAATTTACCCCTTTGCCCTTATATTTAACTCCCAGACATTTCTTTTTTGAACCACAAACTTATTATTGTTAACTCACTACTATCTTTTTAAATGAAGGCTCTTGGCATGCTACATTATTTTAATTCATGATATTATAATTTTCGAAATATAAGAACATCAATCAATTTAGCCATTATTTTCTTTTATCTATAAGTCTCCCAATCCAGTTGAACAAAATTATATTGTTCCTTTTCAGCCATAAAACAACTTGATTCTTTGATAATTTATCATATAAAAAGTTGTTTTACAGTGAAAATTAATTATAGCTAGAAAGTCATTCTCACTTTTGACAGACTTTTAATGAAATTTTTGGTAACTTTTTGTGCAGTTTCGTGAATATATACTTTTATAGTGTGGCAATGATTTAGAGGCGATAAATGGTGAAGCACTAATTAAGGGACGCAAAAAAGTCCTTTTAGATGATGGATTGTTGACTTTTCATGCAAACAAATGAGAAGGTTAAAACTTAAAACAAAACAGAAGCAAAAAGCTCAGATTTTTGTTTTTTGTTTGAAAAGGACATGTTTACTTTCATTTGAAAAATATCTGGTTATCTCATTCCCTTATAATTTTGAGGCTATCTTCTTTAATTAGGAAATAAAAAATGTTGAGATCTTCAGGCCAAAAAAAAAAATGCCCCAAAAAATGTCATGACCTCTATTGAGCATGGCTGTCTTTAGATTTTTTGATCTTGATCATTTGGAGAGATAAGGACCATGAGACTTATAGTTAAGCCAAACACTTGTTAATTATGTCTGTTTAAAGTACAAAATTGACTATTATTATTAGTATTATAATATTATTGCACTTTAACAAACTTAACTTTATATAGCTGGATAGTGATATGGTATCAAATTGGGGTAAAGAAAACACAACTTGAACTATATATTATTTGAGGGTGTGATTAGTATTTCTAAATTTGGGGTTATTGAATTGATCAAAAGCTTATATTTGATGCCAGTAGCCTTATAATATAGTGGCACGTCATTTTTCATATAAGTGAAGAATCACATGCTCAATTCTATTTATAATTTTATAGTGTCATTTTTTGTCACTCTAAATAAAAAAGGCCCCATATTTGAGATGAATATATAATAATCTAGCAATACTGAAAACATGTCATATAAAATTACATGAATATTTATTTTTTATAACAATAAATATTTATTTTTGAAAATGATAAATCCACAGCTCCTCCAACAACTTGGATCATTTTTCTATTCCTTACTCCCCCAAATTTAGTGTCGCCTTTGAAAAACAATGTTAAAGAGAATCTAGCTCACAAAGTCCAAAAAGTTCATAATGCACCATTATGATCATAATCATTGCTCTCTTATTTTCATCTTCAAGCCAGTGCACTCCCACTAGGTAGTGATTCTAACCCACCTAGATGTGATGTGTCTCAACTTTACTACCCAAATTTGTTTAAAATAAATTAAAGTGATTCAGTGATGCTTTAATTATACCTCTCATCCCTGTGTCTAATCCTTAAATAACAAATATGAAAGCTTGGCTATTTCATTATTTATGAAGTATAAAGTGGTTGTTACCTAAGGGTATACTTGATTTAGTGGTGGACCAGCTAGAATATAAAATAGGCGAATTAAGTTCAAATCTCACCTTATTTAAAAATATCTCTGAAAATAGGCATCACAATCTTAATACAGATAAGTCAATTGTTTAAATATCTGATGATCAGGTTTAGAAAAAGTCTCAGACACTGGTGGCCCTAAGGGGTTAAAAAAAGGCATGAAGGGGATGCAACAAGCTACATGTAGGTCTAGATGAGAAAAAAACATTATCTACGTATCTAATCAATGAGTTTCCCTCTATTATGCCTCTACCAATTCTAAGCAGCACAAATCAAGAGTCTTTTTAACAAGAGGAGAGTAACAATTTCCAAAACCACTGGCATTGATGATCACCACTAACAACAACAGTAATTGTAAAATGAACTTGCCAATTGAATATTTATTTGATAAAACAACATATCTTGAGGGAAAGTTTCACTATGTGAAGTGGAGAGGCAGGAAGCCTCCTATATTATTGACCAAGGGAAAAAATGCACTGGGCATTAATGGCCAAAACTTATAAACCATGGGATTTATACATTGTTAGATATATAGAGAGAGAGAGAGAGAGATAGTATATTGTCAAGAAAACCTCAAACAAATAGATAACTTATTGGCTTGTTGGCAATGCCATTAAAGAACTATTCAGCGGACTGAAGCACAGATAGACTGCTGATTGCATAAATCTGATACTCCATTTGAGAACTTCTGCCTGCTTTTCCTTTTCTTAGTCACAACTATAAACCCTTCATCTCCGTTGTTTTTTTGGGCTTCATCTATTTCTTTTCCCTCTTCGCTTCCATTTGATTGGACATTCATCTTATTTTTTTCCTCATTCGAATATAAGATTTTTATAATAGCCCTGTCTTTGGCTATTGCATCAGAAGAATTTTCCATTTCCTCAGTGTTTTCTTCACTGATTTTAGATTCATCATCAGCAGAATCAATATTTTGCTGAGCTGATTTCACAAGCAAGCCAATCAATATCTGCCTAGCTAGCTCTGACCTCTCAGATCCAAAAACACACTTTCTTCGGGACCTTTTCTTCAAATCCTTGCTGATGTTTTCTTCTAGATTGTTGTTTTCTGCCATACTTGTTTCATTGGTTTCCGTTTGCAAAGCTTTTCTAGGAACAAACTCAGGTGCATGTGGATTCATGATTCTTGGAGCCCCAAATCCATTTCTTTCCCTGATGGGGGCAAGATTTTTTGAATAACCATGTTTCATGCGAAAAGTATAATTGGTTCTATAGTATAGAAGTGATCTAGGTCCACAGGGGACCCTAGCAGCAACAGGAGGAGGCACAGGATCTGCAAGCATGCCTTGACTAGCATTTGTATCATAAATGTTTGTGACAGGAACCGAATTCAAGTGGTGAGGCATAAACAACATTCCTGGGTTGAATGGTTCTGCCGCAGCCGAAAGCTTACTACCATTGGTTTCTGCAGGTTTTTCCTGATCAGAAGAGAGGGACCCCTCCTCAAGTTCAGAAGAAGAATTTTCTCTCTGAATGTCTGGTTCACAAGTCCCCTCCTTTTTGTCTTGCTCAGAGACTGCTTCAACTGCAGAGCTTTGGCAGCTTTCTTCAGCTGCCTTGCACTTCTTACTTTCAGTCATTACATTGTCCCCTTCAGCTTTCTCCAAAAGGGGCTTTAAAACAGTACCTGGTGGTGCCAGAGCCACTTCTTTGTAAGATATAGACTTTGAAGCCAAAGGACTAAGAACTGCTGGAGTAGATGAAGTTTTGGACGCTGAAGCTCTTGTTGAATGATTAACAGGTTCCTCTTTTACAGTGGAGCTTCTAGCTTTTAATTGTCCAGGTGAAGGTAGTGTGGCTGGAGTGACTTTTGGAGATCGTTTATTTGGCGATGTAATGTCGTTCCTGTAACTGCTTTCTCTGACGATGTAATTCTCAGAGCTGTTCACGCTCAGCTTTGCAATAAGAGGTCTCTTCCGAACATACTTGCGGTTTGCTGTGTTTCCCGACCGCCCTTTCGAATTGGCTTCTTGCCACCCTTCATCAGAGGATATTTCCTCAACAACTTCACTTGTCTCAGGCACATATCTAGTGAATTCACTATTCTCTTTCAGTTCTTCAGAATGAAGCATGGCTTTTGTTTCTTGAATGTTGGCTTCTTCCATGCTTTTATCATCTTTTGATCCATCTAAGGGAACGTTCTTTTCAGCTATTGAATCATCATGTTCCTGATGGTTTTTATCAGTCATTGGGTGTATCTGCTACATTACATAAGAAACACACAAATGTCAAATGAGTAATAAGTAAAAATGACCCTACATCCAATTCAGAATGGTTCATTTTTTGAGATTCTGCTAGGTATAAAAAAACTTCAAGCAAGCTCCAAAAGAATATAATATGTTGGAAATTGGAATGAAATCCAGTTTTAACTTGTAACAATCAAAAGCCTTGTATACTCTAATAAGGCAAGTAATTATAGGAGGGCAAAGGAGCCTTGAGGCTAGGGAAAACATGTAATTATTTAGCAAGGAAAAATGAGTTACTCCTCCATATCTTAAGCACATGATAAGAATTTAATCGGAACCATATGGATCAGCGGGTTGCATAAACAAACTCATGAAGGAAAATATATGTACTATAAAAAAAAGCTGGAATTATATTAGCCCACCTTTACACGCCGCTGTTTCCTCTGAGTGTCACCTCCTTTTGGCTCTTGTTCAGGATTGATAAAATCCAGGAGATCTGATACACTGCATAAAAATGGTCATATATATTTGGGTCCAGAAATATAAAATTCCATTTGAAACCAAGTATACTATTTCAGTACCATATCAGTACCTAAGGTGACCTTTACTTGCAATGGATGCATCAGGCTTTGGAGTTCCATTTTTAGCAGCTTCTTGTTGCTCTATAGCTTTTGATTCAAAATAGTCGAGCCATGCAGCAGCATCCTGCATTGGGGAAGAAGATGCTGAACATCAATTATCACCACCTTATTGGGGAAAGCCTTCCTTAGAGTTCACTCCAAGGCAGCCGTCATAAATTCCTCAACAATAAATACATGACTGAAGTTTTAAATCTCGAAGAAAAATAATGACCTGCGTACGAAGATCTTCAGGTCCTAGCTTCTCTTGAAGTATCTTAAGAGTCGTTTGTTCATGTTGTACACTCAGGGAATATGCTTCCATCAATGAAAGAGCTATGGCGATGGCATGGAAGCTTGCAGCAGTCTAAAACATGAATAACATCATATAAAACTTTGTGCAATCCACAAGGGAAGGGGATGTGCGTAATAATCTCAAACAAATAAGCAAAGAGAAGGAGGGAAACCTGGATATGCTCTTCTCCTAACAATCTTCTGTTGCATTTAAGAGCTTCATGCAGATATCTCAGCGCCACATGAACATTTCCCATACCCTCTTCCATCATTGCCACATTGATATATGTTGCTGCCGTGTTTGGATGAGACAGTCCACATGTGAAGTGAAGGAGGAAGAGAGCACGGTTGACATACCTTCCAAAGGATACATTAATTAGTGGTGATGGTCATAGTGATGGAATTAAAGGGATTTGATAATATACAAATATAAGAATTTGGTCATATTTAAAATAATGAACACAAGTTGTTGCCTAGGTAATAATACTAGTAAAACACGGTCATTTTTTCTTACTTCAGAGCCAGCTCCATGTGCTGCAGACGATAATAAAAGACAGAGAGATCCCCATAGCTTTTCATTGTGTCTGGATGGTCAAGCCCAAGCTCCCTCTCATTTATATCCAAGGCCTTTTGCTGATATATGGTTGCCTAAACAAGGAAAGGTAATCAAAATTTGATACAAGCAACTGGTCAATGTAAAACCGTCCCCCTCAGGATTCAACACGGGCCAGCACAACCCCATAGGATAATTTGAGTATTTAGGAAGTGAACGATGGATGCAGAGGCACATTTACAATTTTTGGAGGAACACAACTTTAAATTTAATCAATATGCAAAATTAGTTTGAAACTGCAATTCTTCTAACAGTGTATTGCTTCATCAACTTCCTAACTAAGAAACAATTAAAAAGAATAATATTGCTTAAGCAGAGCCTGAGATACATTAAATTTGTAATCTAGCTGAGGCATAAGAATACAATTTTATCCTTACTTGATTAAAATCTCCTGTGTGGTAGAGAACCACAGCTAGAAGACTATAAGCACTCGCAGTAGTTCGATGATAGGGACCACAAACTGCCATCATCTTTGCCAACGCCTGCAATATGGATGCCGAACAAGGTCAACTACTGGACCATTTTAATGGTGAACAAAATAATGTTGCTTCATGTAGAGAATGAACAAAATGATTGTTACCTTTGTTCCATAATTCACTGCATCCTCAAGCTTTCCTTTATCAAGAGCCATTTTGGATGATTCCAATAAATTGCGTCCATCTGCTGAGGAGCATCCAATATACTGTCGAACAAAATATGTTCTTGCTGATAAATGGCTCAATGATATAATAATTATTGAATCAAACATATAACTGGCTTGGTATTAAGGGGCTGATAGAGAGACAAGATCCCACCTTGCAAACCGGAACTAGGCTGATAATATCGTATTTCCCAAATGGATGGGAGGTCTCCATGTCATAATCTCTTGGGAACAATTCCAATCCAACCTAGGAAAAAATATATAATTTTTTTTTTGGCACAAAAATTTCAGTCAATGAGTACATCATACAAATAATACACAGGAGATCAAATCTGTGATACCTTATGACAAAGCCCTCTCAGGATTGATAACTTCCTCAAATGTTGAAATTCATCATTTAATGTCCATCCAAATTTTTTGATTAAATATGCCCGTAGCCACTGCAATCTGAGATGATTGTCTTCATTCAAATTTTGGTCATTATTTTCCAATTGATAGCTTCCAAGTAAGAAATTCAGAGTCGATGCAATAACGGGAGATAAGTCTGCTACATTATCAACTGAGGCAATTACGGCTTTGAGTAACTGCTTGAAAGCTCGAGTAACCATCTCATGAATACAAAGGGATTGTATGTGTGGAAGATTTTCTGCAAGTTTAACCTGAATTAAACAGTAAATTAGAAACAAAGAAGGATAAAATTGGCAGCATAATTTAGAATAGAATAATAGATTTCAGATTGTAATAGCTGAGGTTTAGGCTTGGTCACATTTAATCAAACAGATGTATTGAAGGTGGAGCCTGGAGGAAACATTACCAAACCCAGAAGGGGCTCATCTTCATTTGCTAAGAAGTGAAAGGGAGAAAGTCAGCAGAGTTAATAATACTTACTACTTCACCGAGGGAGCGCATTTTTAATCCTCTTAGATGCATGAAATCAGTTAGTGTACGGCCATCAACCGGGGAAAGTTCAAGTGATCCAAAGTCTGTAACCTATAAAAATAAGACATACAGTTTCTTCAACAATGTCCATGAGTTTAATATTAGTTATCCTGCAAAATTGCACTACAAACTAGATTTTACATTTAGGACTAGCGGTAGTATTTATCAAATGTATATTCGAATTAAGAGATGACGTTACCAGCTTTGGCAAGGCAATTTCATCATAGTACTTGTGTGCCATGTTGATAAGCTCATCAACTGTCTGTTTGGAGAATGAAATTCAAATAGTAAGCATTAAAAGGCTGAAGTTGGAACATAAGCATATAAAGTATAACCAGATCCAACATATTTTACAAATAAGGAAGCAAAATCTGAGAGTGAAAAGACTAAAAAATGAGAATGACAACAAAGATGCAAAATATTCTAGGGAAAAAATGCCAAATAGTCAGCAGCAGAATAGGATATAGTAATAGGCAACAAGATTATCTTCAAAATGTCTCACAAACCTTTAGATGCAGACCAGTTCCAGATTCTTTCAGTCGCCAAAATGTTTCTTCTGAAAGAAGGTTCTCCAATTCAGATGAGCCATTTAAGTCATAACTGTTTAATTCAGCTTTATCAGTTTTCACATCAAAAGGTCTAGAGTCATTTTGTTCTCTATGGTCTGTACAATCTAAATTAGTTGGTTTCTTTTCCCTCCTCTTCAAAAATTTGAATTGCTTTCCAAGACCTTTGACAGCTTGTACAGCTTCATTGCCATCTTCCTTTTTTTCAGAACTTTTATCTGTTGAACTTTCCTGCTTTTGCAGATGTTGCACCCAACAAGAACTGAGTTCCCACCGTATAGACCTTTCTGAATTTGCTGGCTCCTCACTTTTCTTTTCCAAGCTTTCTTTAATCACCTTCCGAACAACATTTCTAGAATATTCTAAATCATCCAAAGCTGGTATTGATGATCTCCCTTCGGATGGCTCAACTCCAAATTTGTGAAGCAGTAGCCTCAAGCTGTGAAAAACTCAAATTCATTTAGTTCAAAGATGACCCTTATCCATAAATAGAAATAAAAAAAATAATGAAGGGTATGAAGAGGATTGGGCCTACATACTCTTGTTCTGTTACTTTTCCCATTAGAAAGTAAAAGAGAGAATAATGCAAGCAAAATTTTGGGGGCAAACATGTACAAATTTTAAGAGAGGTTTAAGAAGTACATCCACCCCCCCCCCCCAAAAAAAAAAAAGCAGCATAACTTTATCTTGAGTATTTTAAGTAAATACATTCATTAGAATGATACTATTAGGAACATGTATTGATGTCTACACTTGAATTACTATAATTGCCAAGGACCATATCAATATAGAGGATGGAAAAATTTCTTGCTTAGTAAGATATATTTTCTGAAATGCATGCAGAGAAAAACTAATCACAAATGGTTCAGACCTGTTGACATTGAGAGCATTTGCCCCTCCATATGGTTGATCATCGATTTCAATGTCTTGAGATTCAGGCTTCCTTGTGTTAATGTTACCCACCACACTTACTGTTGCAACGTATCCACAGTAGCTCACAACAACGACAGCCAAGGAAGAAGTATCCTGTGGAAATTATTGGATATTTTTAAAACGGAGTGCGTGTATAATGTCTTTAAGATTTGAAAACTCCAGTTTAGACCTTTTGTTTTGAACCCTTGATTCACAATTTCAACGTTTTGAGAGTAGATGTAATTCAACCATGTGTCATAGAGATAAAAAATTCTTCTGGATTTATGTATGAGCAGATTTGTTTCTTAACAGCTGAGTGAGGTCATCTATATATATATATATAGGCATTTATATAAATATACTGGCACATGGGATGATGACTTACTCGGACAGTTACACTCTCATCTGCAGTCAATCCTTTAAGTAAATTCTTTTGAGCATCCTCCTTACTAGAAAGCATCTTATCATCCTTATGATTTGTGACTCCGATATCATGTTTGACTACAATGGACAAGTCCCCCACACGATCTTCATGCAGGATTGAATCCGGAGAACAATGCGATTTGTTGTTTTCATTGGACGTTGACTCTATGACATGTCTTATAGCTGCAACAGCTTTAAATATTGAGGTATCCACAAATTGACTGTGAAGCAGAAAAGCTTTTCTGTCCCTGACCACCCTCTCCTCTTCAGTCTTGCAAGGAAGAGAAGCCAATATTGCGTAGTTCGCAGCCCATGGTCTAAGATTGTATTCACCATTTCTTCCCTGGCCACCACCATCACCACCCCAGCTTTCATCCTCAGTAGGAAGGGCAAGAAAATTCAAAGAACTCTCAGCAACACATGGAGGGACAAGCCAAGTATTTGCTCGGAATCCATATGGAAGATTACCAAACTGAAGGTACAATGATATTAGAAAATGCACACGAGTGTCTAGTGGGAAGAAATTGTAAGCAAATTATTTCACTTGGGATATGAAGTGCCACCTTATTATGTTCCACGAATGCTTTCATCAATGATCCATATGCCTGCATTAATCAGTCATAGCAAGTGTTACAATAGAAAACATCCAACTAACAACTTGCTTCAGATGAACATCTGCCACAGAAACATACATTAGCAAAACCTCGGCTGAGCTGTTTCAGAAGATCCACTAAAGAATGGCTCTGAAGAGGTTGCTTCCCCACAGTGTAAAAGCCTTTTTCTGATGCCACCACTTCTATCAGCTTCCCGTTGCTGATTTTAATCTGCATGCAGCAATAGCAACTTCCGCTTTACATCACGTAAGGCATGAAAGGAAAGGTCAAAATTATAAAATTAAAAAAGGATTAATGTAACTTTTGGTCCTTCAAATTTGACTAAATTTTAGTTTTTGTTCCTTAAATTTACTTTATTTATAACAGTTAGTCTTTGGAATTTAAAAAGGACTTCGTCTTGCCTTTGACTGTATTAATTCATTTGACATGACACTAACACTATTAAAATAGCTTATGTGGCATGCTTAAGACAACTGACATGATAAATGACATTATCTTGATTAATTACAAGTTGAATATTTAATTTGAAAAGAAAATAAGAGGTCCAAATACTTTGTCATTTCAGTTTATAAAAACAATGTCATTTGACATGTCAACTATCATAATAATAAGCATGTCATATAAGATACTTTAACCATGTTAGTGAGATGTTAAATGAATTAAAATTTAAGGATTAATTGTTATAAATAGAGTAAACTTAAGGAACTAAAACCACTTGTTTCAAACTTGAGAGACCAAAAGTAAAATTGGGTCAAATTTAAAGGACCAAAATTATCTTAACCCATTCAAAAACAAGCAAGAAAAGATTGCTACCTGGAGCTGAAAGTAATCTCCTTTGAGTCTATTATCCCCATTCTTCAGTTCACATCTCTTCAAGTCTGCAAAAGGTTACCCGTGCGGATCAAACATAATATCCAACTTCCATTGTCCACCATTATAAATTAAATTCTTTTTCTCCCAACACCATTACACGTTAAACTCAAGCCTATGATTTTTAATTGAGTTATTGGGAAACAATATTTCAGCACTATAGATAAATCCTTGAATACAATTTTAAAATGATACAAACGTTTTTTAATTTCAGACTAAAATAAAAATCTTAAATCTCAATTATAGTCAAACATTATTTTTTTTTGGTAATTTAAATTATGCTTATAATTAAGTGACAATTAATAGGCTGAGATCGGAAGAAAATAACGGCAAACACTCTTAAATTATTTCATTATAAAGTTTCAAAAGTTAGAGAAATTGTCTACACATAATATAAACTTCAACAAGCTATTATATAATTTAACCTAAAAATTATGGTCAAGTTTTACAAGCAAAAAATGCAAATTGAAATATTATTTTGAAAATAAAGAATTATCTAATTTTAATTTTTAGGTAAGATTAAAAAGTTAAAAAAAATATTTTTATTCTAACTGAAATTGATATTTTTTATTTAGTTCTAAATTTTAAGAAATAATAATTGTAATTACATTAAGAAAATATTTAGGTCAAATTCCTTATATCCATTTCGTCAAATTTTTTAATCATATATGACCATGTATCCTATTTTTGAATTATATCATGTAATTATAAACTCAAATATAATAAATAGAACGTATAATTATGTGTGATTGGAGAACTTAATGTAATGGATATAAAGAATTTATTGTAAGCATGATCCATAAATTAATGTATAAAATATGATTACTAAAAGGAACAAAAAAACAAAATAAAAAGACCAAGAATGATGGGAAGAAGGGGGACACTCTGCAAAAACCCGTAGAAATCTGAGAGAATACTCACGTAAAATCGGAGGAGACAAATGAGAGAAAGAGAAGAACTCGTAGAAATCTGAAAGCTTCGGCGTGGGATGAATGGCTACCATGCCTACATTATCGGAAATTGGCGAGACAGCCGCCGGCGTCCCGACGGGGATTTCCTCGTTGGGCGTAATTGGTGGTGGGCTCGGATTCCTCTTCTTGTTATTTTGGGCCTTACTAGTTTTCTTAGCTTTGGAGTCTGGGCTTGTCAAGGCCCGCCTAGGCTTCGCAAACTTAGTTGTGCAGGCCACAATGTCCAACAGTCGCCTCACATGTTCAGTAGCTTGGGCTTCCTCTATGTAATCCTCTACAAGAGTGGCATTAATGGAAAATATTCAAATAATTCATTATTCTAATTCCAATAGGGAAAAATAGAAAGGTTGAAAAAAATTCACTTCAGAACGAATATTTGCTTCATAATTTTTTTTAAGAAAACACTAGTTACAACTTATTCTACTGTATAGTTTACTGTTACATATTAAATTTAAGTATTAATCACAGAAGTAAATAAATTGTTATGCATAGATTAGATGAAGTTTAATTTCGTTTATTTAATTCCACAAATTTGTTGAGGACAAAAACATTTAAACAGCATCACCTAAATTGTAAGCCTGGCAAAAAAAAATACCTACATTGTAAACAACGTAAATGGTTGGTTACCAAAAACTTTAAATATGCAATAAATATGATGTTTCCCCCAAAAAAGAAATATATTACTACTACATGTGGTGAGTTTTGGCCAAAACAAAAATCACGTGGTTTGGTTAGCCTGTGATTTTTTTTTTTTTTTTGTGTGTGTGGCTAAATTAGCCTGTGATTAATAGGCTAAGGTTTAAAAATAACTATCAACTTTTATAAAAAATATAAAAGTAACCATAAACTATTTTTTAGAGTAAAAGTAATCATAAACTTTAGAACATGATACAGAACCATTAGGTTATTCTAATGCTGTTATTTTTTTGTGAGAGTTACTATAGCAGGAATAATAGTTTACTACAGTAACTTAACGGTTTTGTACAGGTTTTCTAAAATCCATTATTACTTTGACTCTAAAAATAGTTCATGGTTACTTTTACTAATTATTTTTACACTTGAACATGTGATTAATTGAAAAGTTTAAAATTCTACTAGGGGGACCATTTTCACATAGACCATAGTTATTAATCAAAATATATAATTTTGAGGATTTGACCTTATTGATCAAAGACAAAACGTATTTAATATTTCAATAGAGGTAGATGGACTGAACTACTAAAGGGCACAATCCCCCAACAACCATCAACAAGAAAACACGACCTTCACATTTTATAAAAGGTTATCAATCTCCAACACATTAAAATTGATTAAAATAATTCAATGGCCGCCATATACGATGTTATACTTTTTCTTAATAAATCCTCTTTGTTTTATACGACTACATATTCATTGGTTGAATATTACCCAAAAAAAGGGGGAAAAGGGTGTGATAGGGAGGAGGGTTTGTTTGTTTTTCAATAAATCATTATTTGAGAGATTGGAATTTCAAAAAGTGTGGTAAAAGTAACAACAATGTCCCTAGAACAGCAAAAGCAGGAGATTTCAGCTAAAACAAAAGTTAAAGCCATAGTGAATGAGACAAAAAGAAAAAATTACTACAGTATATTTTAGGACTAACAGGTACTCAAGGGAATATCAAAAGGACTAGATTATTGCTTTAGCATTCATTTACTTACTCTAAAGAGTCACTATTGATAAGCAGCACTACTCTAAATAGAGTAAAAGGTTACTACTACGTTTAAAATAATGAGTTTTTTTCTTCTTAAATTATATTCAAACAACTCTAGAATTTAAGAATTAAAATCGTTTGTGATTATTATTTTCAAGAGTGTCTGTGAATTTTTCTCATGAAAAAGAAAAAAAAAGGAAATTAATGGAGGCTGAAAAGGAATGACCAGACCACCATGTGAACTGCACCTACCTTCAACAATTTTTAGAATACATGGCTTTAGAGTAACAACCTCTACTCTGTCCTTTAATCTCTGTCCTTTAACCTAACACAGGAAGATTGAGTCAGTTTAATTACAATATTATTCGTACAAGGTAGGAGTTCCAATTAGGAAAATAAATTTTTTATTATTCAAATGAAAAAAAAAAAGGTTGAGAGAGAGAATTAAGCCTACCTCATGAGAGAGAGAATAGTTCGTAAAATGGCAGGTCTCCACATTTACAGCTAATAGCCTTCTTACATCAAGAATCTTATCAGTAGATATGCCCTTCAGAAAATTTCCAACAGAGGAGAATTTAATAATGCCAGATTTTTTTTTAATAAGTATTTGGGGAAAAATTCAGAGATATGAACCTTGAGGACAACTTGAGAATCATAAGGAGTGACGACATTAATGTCAACCAGAGAAGGCACTGATGCTAAAATAGCACAAGAAAACAATTCAAGTTAAACTTCAATTGATTAATAAGACAAACAAATAGTTAAACAGGAAATTGAAAAGAAGCACGAAGATCTGCAGGTGAAGATGATTTTCCAACTAACCTTTCTCTTCCTTCTTCTTCTTCTCCGACTTGGCTTTATTCGATTTACCTCTGCCGGACCTCGGCGCCATTTTCTTCAAGAGGAAGCGAAATCGGATTGGGAAGAAGAGACGACGAAGAAGCTTGAAGCCTCAGTTGAGAGAAATAATCGCAATCGGGAATAGGAGCGATGAGGTGATTAATGAAGCTCAGGGGAATGAAGAGAAAGAAAATGGAGGAAGAAGAGGATTGGTGTAGAGAGAGTGAGAGAGAGAGTATTGAGCTTTTGTATGCGAAATCGTATCGGAGAAGAAGATAGGATAAGGGTGTTTTAAGTTTCAGCCCTTTTCAAGATTTGTGTGCAATCCTGGCCTCTCCTTGTTGCTAATAACCTGATTCTCTCTCTCTCTCTCTCTCTCACGCTCTCTTTCTCTCTCTTCTCTCTGTGAAGACCATGTGAATTAGGCTTATATAGCTTGGAGCAGAGCCCATGCAGGAGAGGGCGAAAACAAAAATGGGAGCGAGGGGTTGATGATGTGCCACGTGGCGGGATAATGGAAGCTGCAGATTCAATCTTGTTTTATCACGTGTTTGCGTCCTAAGAATTACCGATGAGGGGAGAAATCAAATTAATCTTCGGCCGTTGATATGGCATATTTGGACACGCGATGATTTCTCTTTGATAAGCAATCCACTAGGGTGGAAATCGGCTAGGTGACCTACTGACCTGTCAAGGGCTTAGGTTGGCCTGCATTAAGCCTGACATGTTTGAAAATAGTAACAGATTCAAGTCTATTGGCAAGCCTGTTAAACTTGTCATGCCTATTATTATTATATAATATTATAAAAATTAAGTATTTAATGTAACATTCTAATTTTAATTTTTATGGTTTAATTATCATTATAAAATAATTACTTCTTGATAAAGATATTTTATTAAGTAATTAGTTGGGTAACAAGAATTTATCTAAAATATGATTTATTAGAGTATGAGAAAAAAAGAAAAAAGAAAGAAAAGAAAAGATTTATTAGAGTAAAAGAACCTCTTAAAAAGATATCATAAATAAACAAATATAAAATAAAAGAATTATAATAAAAATAAATAAAAGAACAATAGGTTGAAAATTAAAAAGAGAAGTAATAGAAACAAATATTGAAAATTGCAAAAAATATATAACAAAATGTAATTGAAAAAAATAAATATTAAAAAAATTGAGGCATTAACATACTTTCAGGCTAGGCCTTTCTACAAACCAGGCTCATGCCTTTAAAAAAGCCTTTGACATGCCACAGGTCAAGCTTAGGCCAACTTATCACAAAACTGGCCTACTTTGTAAAGGATAAAACCTGGGCCTAACCTATTTCCACCTCTAGCGATCCAATTCCTTAATATCCAAGTTTGTCATCTTCTTAGCGATTGCTAGTCCTTGTATTATACTCTCAATCCAAAAATCACAACTCTAAATTTTTTTACTTTGTCCTGTCCTTTAACCGCCTGAGAAGCAATCTGAACCATACCATTTAAGAAATTAGTTAAAATTAGTTAAGCAATAGATACATTAGAAATGGGTTTTTCTTTATCCTAAGAAATGGGTTTTTCTAAGTGTGCTATTATTTATAAGAAAACAAGTAAAGGGAAAGAAAATGAAATAGAAATGCAAGAAAGTATGAAAAAAAATGTAGTTTATATGTAAAAAAAAAAGATGGGGAGAGGAAATAGAATTAATTATGAGAAAAAAAAATAGTAAAACACATTAAATATTCAAACAACTTCAAGTTGAATTTCATAAAAAGGATACTACAATGCAAATTCATGCTCTTATAAAAAGGATAGTTACTAAATTTGTTTTAAATTGATACTCCTCTAATTTTATTTATAACGTACTCGAAATATATTTCACATAAATTAAAAAAAAAATTATTAAGTCTACAATAATTGATACTCCTCTAATTTAAACTTTATAAAGTCTAAAAAAAATTCAATAACTTTACAGCTCGATTTAATATGTATTATATTATATTATTTAAAAATAAAGTTAAAACAATAATAAATTAAACATAAAATTCTAGGTTTATATTAAAATTTTCTCTCAGGATAAAAAATTTCTCTTATCTCAATCCTAAGGTAAAATTTTTGTAGCTAATACATGTTAAAATTTTTCTCTTATTTACTATCCATTCTTATCTCTCTCCTCTTACTCTTTTTCATACAAGAATTAAATAAGAATAAAATTGAAAAGCAATTATTAGTAATTATCTGAGTGAACTTATATTAGGACAAAAAATTTCCTTCACAATAGACTATTAACATGGACTAGAGCAGTCTTTTTTCATTTTAATTTTTTTTGCCAGATTGATCCCCTGTCATTGTTAAACATAAGTGATTTGTAATTAATTCACACGATTTAATATAAATAATTAAAATTATTAAATTTATCATATAATTTAAGTAATCATACGTTCAATATTACTATTATTAAATTTTTTTATTGAATTCAAGTAATTTGTTTTTCCATATTTACGGTTTTACCCTTGTTAAATATATGCCACTCTTTATGTCTCTAGAATACATTTCTACTGATTTTTTCTCATATAAATTCTTTCTAAACAAGGGTATAATTGGAAAGAAATATAAAACGGTGACTCACTTAATGTTTTTAATTAATATTTTGAACCATACAATTTTAGTCGTCGTTTATTATAACAAGAACTAAAGGGAGAGACAGATTTATTTTGGTCTTAAATACTCCCTATAATCCCATATCCTTATATATAAAATCCTTTTAATCAAATTGTGATGTTCGAGAAAGTAGTAAAAAATAATAAACACTTAGGAAATAGGAAATATATGTCTATTATGAACGAACATTTTTTGTTGGGGGCCGCGGGGGTAATGAATTAAAATGCATAGAGAAAAGATGATGTGAGACAATGAAGAGGATGAGACAAAATAAAGGGAATCAGTCAACATTTCAATTAATACGATGAATGAAACTAATTGAGGGTAAAATGAAATAAAAATGTATTTATTAGTGAGACAAACATAAAAAGTATCTCATAAAGAGGATAATCTTTTTTTAAAAGCGAGATATATATAAATAGGGATGAAGGAAGCATAAATATTCAATCTATTGTCCTATATATTTAGTCCATTTGGTTCTTTTTTTTTTTAATAAGAGCTTAATAATTGAATTACACGATCTAATAAAGTTAGTTAAAATTGGTTAAAAATAATAAATGTATAAGAAATTAATTATTTTTTCTAAGCTTACCCCTCATCCGTAGGTTTGGCTGGTAAGGGGATAAAAAATTCTCACATAGGAAAGAGTTTCAAATATTACATCAGTTTGGGGCAGATTGACATCTCCATAGCCTTGTAAAGTGACCTCTTCTGCGAGCCAACTCCCACCTAGTTAACGGTCATTTGCTAAAAAGAGGTTGAGGTTTATTGTACTTTCCTTTTTAGAGAAGCGTCTCCTTTAAGCTCCTTGCATTTTTCTCTATTGATTTTCGCTACCATTGAATTAATTTACAATGATTGACATTTAAGAATTTAAAACAATATATTATAATCTTAAAAAAAACAAAATATATACAAATAAATTTAAAGTATTAAAATTTAACCTAATTTTTTTAGAAATGTTAGAGATAATAAGTAAACAAATTATAACATATTTTAAAAACAATGTACATAATATAAGCATTTAGATATAGAATTTTAATAGCCTATATTTAATTTTAAATTTAAATAAAAATTATATTTTTTGTTATTTAAGATTAAACCAGGTTGTTATAAAACCTTAAATCTCAACTATTGACAGATAATCCGATAATAGGAAAAATCAATAAAGAGAAACAAAAAGGGAGCTCAATAAAAATACCACTCTTTCTAGAAAAAAAAATATAACACCAGAAGCAGAAAAAGATGAAGAGAGACTAAAATTAAGTAAGGACAAAAATGATGAAATTACATCAAATGTTCGGATACATCCCCAAATACGCTTTTAAAATAATAATAATAATAATAATAATAATAATAATAATAATAATAATAATAATAATAATAATAATAATAATATTAGTTTTTGATGTTTTAACCCGGAAATTAAATTGGCTCCTGAACTCTTCTTTATTTTAAAACAGTGGCTTTGTTTTTGTAAGTTATTTTGGTCTCATAAACAAAGGTTTGATTTAATCATTAAGTATGCAGTTCATGCCATATAATAAAATCGATTTGAAACATGCTGCCAATGAATATATCTTATTGGAAAATAATGAAAAAAGACTGCCTATTAAAATCATATTAGTAAAAAAGGCCTGATAAATTTTTATGCACAAAACACACCTATATTCTATAAATTTTGTAATAACGGGCTATGGTATTTTAGTTGAAGCCGTTTTTTTAAAAAAATGATCAAGCTCTTGGGTCAATTGATTATGGGTTATTACATTTTAGTTAATAGTCTCATGTTTAAATTCTAGATATACAGTCACGATAATTATTTGGAGCTAGCGGTAATCTCTTATTGTGAGCCTACATTTTCACGAGTTGGGCTATTTGGTTGTAGTAACGCCGGATACTGATGAATTAATCCAAGAAAAAATCTTTGTTTTTTACAAAAAAAATAATTATGTTTTTTTATTGTTAGAATTATGTATTATATATTATTTTTGCATAGGATATTTATTATTTATTCTAATTGCTTATACAATTTTATTTTGCACTTTTTCTTTCTAAATACTGTTATTTTTTACAAAGTTGCCAACTTAATATTTATTCAGTATTTTAACTTATACGAGCATTAATTTTTAATGTCCCTGTGCATTGTATATAATGTCAAATATTCAATCTATTAATTTTTTAAAAGAATTAAGCCCATTTAAAAAACTTTCCCCTTTTACTCTATCCCCGATAATAATCCGATGAAAAAAAAATAGCACTACTACGTTAAAGATTCTCAATTTCTCATATATTAGAGTAATTAAAAAATGGAGGAAAAAATTAAAATAATCTATGTGCAAGGGGGAAAAAAAATCAGATCAAGCCATCAATCAAACACTTGGAAAGTGCAATCCTATGAAATTCATTCTTTATTTTTTTGGGGTCAAGCCCTATAACATTTTTTAAGATATCCTGCTTCCTTTAGTATTTTAAGGGGTGATAGAGACGAACACACATGAAAAATATTTTAAGGTAATAGATGTTACCTGAAAAATTTTTAGGACTCTGGATGCACAACTAAATATATTAAAACATTGGATACACTAAAAAAAATACTTTAGATGATGAATCCACCTAACTTTTTTTTTTATATAAGAGCTTGTTTATTTTATGTAAGGTATTTTTATAATATGATGTACTCCCTGCTCCATTCCCTTTTTCATCATGCACATTTTACAAGAGACTTTACACATTTTTATAAATATTAATTATTTTTACCCTAAGTGCCCTATGAAAAGAGTGTCAATAATATAAAAATTTAACAAACTTTAAAAGGAAATTTTGAAAAATAAATCAAGTTAAAATATGGGCATATTTAATAAGAGTAACTAATTTGAATAAATTTTGATAAAATTAGGATGAAAGAACTAAGAAAAAGATATTAATTGATAAGAACCATAAAAATTGTAATTATTTAAAATGACCAAATATACAGACATAAACTTAAAAATATGAAACTTCTCTTAACAAAATCTTCTACAGTCTCTCCCATATTATTATTTTAAAACTAATACAAAATTTTAATTTTCACTAAATTAAACATCAGTTTTCTCAATTATAATTTTTTTAAAAAAATCAACAGAAATCTTAATTAAGAATAGAATAAATTTTAATAAAACTAAAGGTCTTTTGAAATTTATCATAAATGTTAAATTAGGAAGTTTAGATAATTTATTTTGTTTTATAAGTAATTTATGTGGGTTAAAAAATTCATTTAGTGTTAATAAAAAATTTTAAAAAATCTAATTAGTCTATTATATATAAAAAATATTATTTTACTTTTGTTTCTATAAAAATATTTTAATTGATATCAATATTGATAATAAAAATTGGGCAATTTGATGATATGAATTGGTAAAAAAAATTAAACAATATGAGTTTAATCGATATTAACTAAATAATAATATTGAAAATTAAAAAAAATCATATCATGATAGGTTGTTTTGGTTTTCATTTTAGTTAATCATTAATTATGAACACGAGATAATATAAGAGGTTTGATTAGGGGCAATTTAATGATTTTAAATTGATATTATGATATTTAGTCTTTCTAAATAATTATAATTTTTATGGTCCTTTATAATAATATTATTTTCTCTAAGTCCTTTATTTATATTTTCCCATAATTTTTTTTCAAGTAGGAAAATTGTTAAACTTCTCTTATATTATTATAGATAGAATCACATAAATGAACTTTAGTCCACTTAAAAATATACTCCCTCCAGTTCAATTATAAGACCCAACCATTTGATTTTTTTTTAAATCCTAATAAAAATAATTACATTATTTAATTATATCATATGTTGTGTTTTATTATGTTATATATTAATTCAAAAGTTAAATAATATATGGTTTGTAGAAAAACGATAAATTTTAATATCTTAAAGTAATGTAATTAAATTTTCTATAATTTTCTAAATAAAAAATAATTAGGTCTTACAATTAAGATTTGAGGGAATATTATTCAAATTCTGTAACCAACGTCCAAATGCACTTGGAACTAAAAATATGAAAAATGAATTAGATTGTTATAACTTATTTTAGCTAAATAAGATCTTATACACAAAATACGAGAAAAATCCCTATCACATAATTAATTCATACTTTGTAATAAATCAGTTATAAAATCACTTATAAGTCATTCTAAACAATCAAATAGTATATTTAGAATCATATTTTTTATTTTGACTTTTGGCAGAAGCAATAAGACAACTGATTTTACGAAAACGTCATTTTAAAGCTATGCCAATGTGAATTCAAGCACACGGTCTGTTTGGTTGTGGGGTTTTTGTGGGGTAGGTTAGGATTTAATATTTAGGGTTTAGGATTTAGGTTAGCGGAGATGGGTTGAAGATGGAAAAAGTGTGTTTGGTTGGAAAGAAGGGAGGGGAGGTTGGATTAAAAATGTTGTCATTTTCTGCTCCCCTACCCTCTTTTCTCTAACCTTCAACATTGGGGGTTTTAGGAGGGGTGAGAAACATTATGTCCTATTTTGACAAAAATGCCCATGCCTATTTTTCAATATTCCAAATATATCCCTCTTGCCATCTATTCCCCTCTTCCTCACCGGGCGCACTCAACCACTGCAACGGTGTCATCCTCCCTCCCTCTCTATTGATGAAGGTAATTAATGGCTTCCTTCTTCCAATCTTAGGTGTGTCCTCCAACTCAATCAACAACCCCTTCTCCATTCTGCTCATCGGATATGAAGAAGGGATACATGAGGTAGTTTTGTTGCTTCTAAAATTACGTCAATTCAGGGAAGAGAAGAAGAAGATAGAGGCAGCAAATGCATTCCTTTTGTCCTTACTCTCGTCACTGTTGCCTTCCTTTAGCTCTTCCCTTTGCTCACTCTGATTCACGCCTCCTCTTTAACGATTGCTCGAGAAGACGATGGTGAACAGTGAATAGTCACCTGAATCCAATGTAATCTCTGCATAAAAGGGAATGGAACAATAAAATAAAAGTTAGATTAAGAAAAAAGGGTATTATTGTCCAATTAAAATTAACTCCCCTCACCTAACCTCTTGAATCAAACAAGAAACTAAAACTAACCTCACATAACCTCACATCTTTTTGAACCAAACAAGTTTATAACCTCCCTTAACTTAACTTTAATAAACCTCACATAACTTAACTTCAATTGAACCAAACACACTCTAAGTGTATAAAACAAATATAACACATCATATCTTAAATATAAAACTTAATTAACTTTTTTACACCAAAGACCCTAAAAAAATTAAAAATCACTTAATCATATTATATGTTATATATCATTAAATTATATATTAGTTTGTGAGTCAAATAAATAAATTTGAAGAAAATACAATACATATGAATATTTTAAAGTACTACCTTCAGTTATAAATATAAGACTCACTTGATTTTTTTGAGAGTCCTAAAAAAACTAATTACATTACTTTTAAATATTTTTGTCTAACTTATAGACTGATATATAATATAATGATACACTACATATGATTTGATTAAGTAACCTTTTTACCTTCTTTAATTTCTTCATAAAATTTTTCATTAATCTCCTTAAAAAAAGCCAAGTGTTTTTTACATGTACAGCTGAGGCAGTATAAAGTCAAAATTATTCCAATGTGACACATATACATAATGTCATAGTATATACTGTATAACAGTAGCTAGATAAATCATCAATGGGGTGGCGTGTCATTTTGAGATTTTTGACTTCTGGCCAGTCCTCCTTTGGTCTTTTTTTTTTTTTTTACTCATTTTTGGGTAAAAATGTTTGTGGGGTTGAATCTCTTAGGAGTATAAGAAAAAAATATGTAAAAAAAAGTAGTGCACAATATTTTTAAGGTTTATGTAATACTTTCTTTTAGGCTTAATTTACCCCTATCTATACCTATCTTATAGTT
The DNA here is from genome assembly GCA_037177275.1 of Acacia concinna. Taxonomy (NCBI): domain Eukaryota; kingdom Viridiplantae; phylum Streptophyta; class Magnoliopsida; order Fabales; family Fabaceae; genus Acacia; species Acacia concinna. The sequence goes on from JBAGKO010000012.1 coordinate 13,772,480, forward strand.
TGTAAATTGAATTAACAGGTGAATTTTTTACAAGATACAAGGGAAACCCTTAAATATGGATTGCACTCTCAAAACTCAAGTAAGACAGCAATAATTTTTACAAAATGATAATTTGACTTTATTTTTTAGCACACTCAAGAATAAAGGCAATGAGTTTGATATATTGGGTGGTTTCTCATCTTGTATCTTGTGTATCTGACATAAATGAAGTGATGCTATAGGAAATTTATAGACCACGAAGTAATGTTTTGAAGCGGTGCCTCTTGAAACAACACCTATTCATTTAAAAGTTATAATTATATGTTAGATTCATGAATCCCATATATCCATTTATGAATCAACATAACTTAAATAACTAACAATTATTTAAAATGACTTTTCCATGAATAATTGCACTTTTAGTAGGGTTATTTTAAAAACTAACACAACCTTTTTACTAAGAGCCCCAAGAACCTTTGGTTATAATAATTTATATATGTCCATAAAAACAAAAAAAGACATAACATCGATAACCTTTAGTGTTATAACTCCATGCACAACTGTTGACATAAATTCCTTAATTTATAAGGACATGCATTTTCAACAAACACATATCTTCATTTTAATATATTCCAATAAAAAATTAGAGACGTTAGCAAAACTAAATAAGTTACTTAATCATATAATATGTTATATATTATTAAATTATATACTTCCTCCAGTTCTAGTTATAAGACTTCATTGACTTTTTTTGGGAGGGATTAATGATATTAGTTAATTGTTATAATATGATATGATACGATTTTCCAAAATTACCCTCCGGTCATAATAATTGCAAATAGATAAGGGAGTACTGACATGAATAGTTTGGAAAAAATTGGTTAAATGTGGGAGACAATATGGATATGAGTCTTATATTTATAACCAAATTAAATTTTCAACTAAGTCTTATAATTATAACCGGATGGAGTATCAGTTATAAGTCAAACAAAGTACTACCCTTGGTTATAAATATGAGACCCAATTAATTTTTTATAGAGAGTTATAAAAAAAATAATTACATTACTTTAAAACATTTAAATTTGTCTTTTTTTAAATTATTTTGTTTAACTTGTAGACTGATATATAATGTAATGATATACTAAATATGATACGATTAAGTAACTTTTTTATCTTTCTTAACCTCTCTAAAAATCAATTGAATCTTATATTTAGGATCAGATTGAATAATTTAATTAGTTTCATTAATCTCTCTAATAGAAACCAACTATATTTTATACTTAGAATAATGTTAGAATACAACCGAGTCAAAATTATTCCAACGAGATTTCAAACACACACAATGCATAATGTCATAGCATATAGTAGATAAATCATCAATGGGGTGGCGTGCCATTTTGAGAATTTTGACTACTAGCCAATACTCCTTTGGTCCTTTTCCTTTTTTTTTTTTGGTAAAAATACTACTTGAGTCTTATTTATAAGATAGAGAGAGGATGTATTTTTTATCTTATTTATAAGACGAGCCATTAAATTTTTTATATGATTTTACACTATCCTACTTCCTTTTTTTAATATATATATATAGTTTTTTTTTCAAATTGTGCATATAATCACTGTTTCTTTTGCGACTTCATATCTACGGTTGTCCTTACGTGTTTATCAGCTATTGATTGTTCTTTTTAAGCTCTGGATTTTCATGATCTGGGAAGCGATTCTTGTTGTTGTTTTTACTGCTTCACTCTCAATCTCGTTTTCACATTCAGCATGTACGTGAACGATCTTCCCTATAAAAATTGACTTTTTTTTTTTTAAAAAAAAAATTGGAGCTCATAGGCTCGGGCAGGCACTAACGACCTGAAATTACAACGACGGGATCGAATCCGTGACCTTCTCCCACTTGAGAGATACCATTACCACTAGGCTACAAGGCCTTTGGTTATAAAAATTGACTTTGGTTGTGAAGGATTGTCTGGGGGAAAAAAAAACAGTAAAAATATTATAGGGCTGTTTGGTATTTTATCTGGAGTGGGTAATTGTTTTAAAAAATGACTCCAGCATATATTTTTTTATAAAGATATAAAGCACGAACTAGCTGTGGCGTTTTCCAAAATTACGTAGCGCTTCAAAAATTGCTATAAATAAATTGTTCTGTAGTAGTGATTGCTTTACTTACGTCCGTTTAGAGATGTTTGACTCACATGACACCTACTAATCTACTATAGTCCTATGATGACTGGCCTATTAATTGTGTGGAGTATATTCTTTGAATTTTTAGTTCTCTTGCTCGTTTTACACACAATTAATATTTTAAGTTATTCTTGAGCCCCTTCTTGCTTAAAGAAAAGTTAGGAATGGAATGAAAATTATTTTGTGACTGATGCATTTAGTTGGCATTAGAAAATAAAATGAGTTGATAGAAAAAATTGTTTGGTTGAAAAAATTAAATTGGAAAATGTTCCAAATAAAAAACTATTTTATAGTTAGAATTAAAATATATTTCCATGTGTGTGTGTGACCCATACCTATTTTATGTCATAAGTTACATTAAAGGTTTTTTTTTTTTTGGCCCTTCATCATTTTCTGTCCCCACTTAAAAATAGTTTACCACCAAAATTGGTGGGAAACTATTTTCAATCATATAAGAGAAATCTGGTGGGTTCAGGAAAATAATTTCCAACAGATTCTTTAAATCAAACAGCTACCACCACTGGAAAATCCCCATTTTCCATTTCCCATCCTTGATTTTCTTCAAACCAAACATGGCCTTAGTCTTTGTTTTTTTTTTTATTTGGTTTTCAGCTGGCCCAGCCCGTACTTTGGCCTCTAATATATTCAAGAGACCAGTTTTAATGCGTGTGATCATTTTATTTTATTTTATTTTAATGAAGTTTGATTTTTTATTATAAAAAACGGGTGTTTCTGTTTATATTTATCTTAGAGGATGGCCTACATAATTGAAGACATGAAGATGAGCTTTCACTCTCATATTCAATCTCCATCATTTCGAGTTTGAAAAGAAAAATAGGGTTTTCCATGTTCATATGGTTCACGTGTCTTAAATCAAAGGTAAAATTAATGATATTTTCAAACTTGAGGAAAAATTTAATTAATAAAAAATGACCTTAGTTGAGGGACCAGTGGACGATTGATTAGAAAGGAGATAGTAAGGCACCTTTCAGCCTTCTAAGTCCTAGGTTCGATCATTGACAACCCGTCCTACGCAAACTCTGAATTAATCAGTACTTAAAGAGTGCTAGATACCAGAAACTTTAAGTAAAAAAAAATGAATGAACTTAAACATTAAGAAATTCATAATCACATTATTAGGCACTAGCTCTCAATTTTACCTCTATTTATTTGTAACACACATTAGATATTGAGAAAGATATATGAGAACTCAATAAATTATGTCTAACATGTTCCAGTGGAACTAAGAAAAGTCTCAAATTTTATTAGTTTATGCTTTAAAATTTAATAACTTTTTAAATTTATCATATTTAATAATACACACACAATTATAGTAAAAACTAGTCTGCACAATAATAAATAAATGGCACAATTATACATTGATCTAAAAAAAAATTAATGATAGGAAAAATTACACTATCTTTCCCCAAGTTATAAATAGGCTCTATTGCTCTATATATCTTGAATTAGAGGGAGTATATTGAGATCTTTAATATGGGACCAATTAATAACAAAGAAAGTAAAACCATCCTTCATTCATATTTCAAATAGCTCCATCCAAACCTAAACCCATCAAATTTGTCTTAGAGAAAATAAATAAATAAATACCCTCTAAATATTAAAAATTCTAAAAGATGATTTAAATTTGGTAAATGACAAATGAAGGGTTTTGACTAAAATTTAATAAAGCATGACTAAAATTGAGCAGATAATAACTAAAACTCAACAGAAAATGACTAAAACTCAACAATTTTCTGTCCTTTATTTGCCATTTATTAAATCTGAATCATCTTTTAAGATTTTTTATATTTATGGGTATTTATTTGTCTTTTACCCTTTATCTTAACTCACTTGCGATAGCAACAAAATCTTTCAATTCTTAAAAGCAAATTAAGTGGCTATAATTTATCTTCAAATCATGCTTATCCACGATAATGACTTAACACAAAAAAAAAAAAAAAAATTCCAAAACGATGGTTGTTGGATTTTATTTCACTTCATGACATTTTAGTCGTCCAAATTCATTATTCAACTTGTACAACGAGACAAAGACTAATCACTCGTTATTAAACTAGTTTTTTTTTTCAAGAAAATTATAGTTGTATCGTTTTTAGGCTCCCACTTATTATAATCGTAACTTTGTAGTTTTTATGAAATTTCTCTAAGGAAAGATTCTTAAAACGAAGTTAAACAATTTTTTTGACCTGAAAAGGAAAGTTAAAGAATTGCATTTTATCTAAGTATTTAATTTTAAATATTGAGGTAACCAATTAACAAATAAACTTATTATTGTGTAATTTTTCCACAAATAGGGATTTGTGCCTTCTACTTTAAGTATTGCGGAAGAAGAAGAAGAAAATAATAACAATATCAACAATAAAGCTTTATCTTATTAAGTGGGGCTAATTACATGAGGTACCATTATAATTTATCAAAAACTAGATCTTTTATGAATACATAAACAGATAATGAAAATACATTAAAACAAATTTAAGTTGTTACTCCCTCAAGTTGTTATAATAAGATTCAATTTTGTTAAAGAGTTTGGTCTTTTTTATAACTTGTCATTCGGAGATATCCAAACACTTAATGCATTTTTTCACTTTTGCATACCTCTAATTAATAATATGTATGTTGTTGGTGTAGCTCTTGCAAATTGAGGTGAGTAATTTGAGTCGCGTGTAAAAATACTATCATTAAAAATTATTTTGTAACTATCGGCAGAAAGGAAACAACATTCTTTAGAATAAAACAAATTATTTATGCAAGAACCAGGCGAGTATATATGTAGAACAATAAAATATAAAAGCACTTAGCGGGCACAAAGGGAATCTAATTAATTATATTTATCTTGTCCGCATGTCTCCTCTAAATAAAGTGAGTAATCTGAGTCCCATGTAGAAATATTGTCTTGAAGAACTGAAGGATTTCGGACATATCTAGAATTTAGACGATTTGTTGAGTACTCACATGAGATCGAAGCATTAGTATAGACTCAGATCACATATACGGAAGATGCACCGAAGAGAAAAAGAGAACTACATGAGAGAATTTGTTTTACGATAAAACATAAAAATGTAAAAGTCCTTATTCAGAACTCAACCTCATCCCTTATACAACGTAGGGATTTTATTTGAATTTTAAATAATATATTAAAATTCTTTTATTGCACTCATATAGTTTGCATATTTATATAATAGTCCCTAATCCATTAAGGATGGATTAGGCATATTCTAACAAGAACTATTCCGTAATCACTAATTGATATGAAGCAGCACTCCCAAAAATAAAATAGGTATTTCCTGCAAGAATAAATTCAGCAAAATGTAAAAATAATCTAATTAATCATATACTTCCTCCGGTCCTCATTATAAGGGCCTTTTAGAGAATTATAGGAAAATCTTAAGAAAACTAATTAAATTACTTAATCATATCATATATTATGTTTTATTACATTATATATTAGTTGATAAGATAAATAATATAATTTAAAGAGAAACGATAAATTTTAATATTTTAAAGTAATATAATCAGTTTTCTTGATATTTTTATAAGATTCTCTAAAATGCCTTCATAATTAAGACCGAAAAGAGTATATCTTATTGCCATAGCTCCAAAAGGCATTCTTCCCGATAAAACCGATCCTAGTGATTTGATTCAAATTTTTACAAGACGCATTTTAGAAGATATTTCTTCTCTTTGCTACTATCGCTCTCCACTGCGATTCTATTCCATTAAACACTGTCGTTTTTTTCCAAAAAAAAAAAAAAAAAGGTCTCGTAAGAATGGTGCGAGTGTCCTGCCCTTTATCAATAGGAAGGGAAAATTTCATTTGATGGCCCAACTTTATAAAATTTATAAACAATTAAAAACCAACAATAATATAATGTTCTGGGCAAAATTTAAGAGTATCAAATTATAACTTCTTAATGTTATGATAAGTTAAGCAAAGAGAAAATTAATATTTTGATCCTTACAATTTTAACACAATTGTAACTTCTTCTTTTTTAAGCTCAGGACACAATTATAACTCAATCTCTATAATTTGATGCAGTCTTACTCATTGCCTATAATTTTGACTTGATTGTAACTTACACTACAAAAAAAAAAAACATATTTGTAACGGTTAAAATGTAAGATTTGTAGCGATTTTAATTGTTACAAATAGAGTTAGTAGCGGTTCAAATAACCGCTACTAAATCGTGTGTTGCAAACCGTTTTATAGCGGTTTTATAAAACTGTTACTCTTCACCTGAAAAACGCTACTAATTTGTAGCGGTTTTATTGCTTTGCAGCGGTTAGTAAACCGCTACAAATAAAAAATTATGAAAAAAAATATTTGTTAAGAAAAATTTGTAAAAAATTAGTGGGAAATTTTTGAAATTTGAGATGAAATTTTGTATCAACAAATATGGCGGGAAATTTAAATTTTGAGAACGAAAATATTAGTAGCGGTTTTTAGAAAAAACCGCTACTAACATTTGAATTTTTTTTTTTGAAAAAAGGCACGAAGGGGGCGTCAAAACGAATATTTTATAGCAATTTTGAAACCGCTACAAATAGAGTACAGAGGAAAAATATCATTTAATTTTTTTGCCAATTGGGATAAATATAATATTTTTATTTTTATTTTTAATACTGAATTTGAATGCAATTAAAAATCGTAATTTATTTAAAATGATATAAATTTAATTTTGAAAGTTAAAAAAATTATTATGAGAATATAAATAATCTTAATTTG
>JBAGKO010000012.1:13783843-13796750 GCA_037177275.1 Acacia concinna
TATGAAAACTAACCCGACTGTAGTAGATGTAAATGAATTTGGGTAGGGCCTCAGAACTGTAGAAATTCTTCGCACTCGCTCTGACAGATAAAAATTCTCAAAATGTTGAAATAAAATGGAGGAGGGAATTTATAGGCAAAATCTCGATATTTTATAGTGGTTTTATGAAAGCCGCTATACAAAACGCTACAAAATGTGAAGCATTCTTTTTTTTTCGTGTGAGTTTCGTAGCGGTTATGAAGAACCGCTACAAATATCATGACTTTTCGACTTTTGTAGCGGTTCTTAACAAAAATAAACATTCTTTGTAGCGATTCTACAGAATCGCTACAAATTTCATGACGGTTGGACATTTGTAGTGGTTTTTTTTAAAAACCGCTACAAATTATGACTGTACAAATGTCGCGTCAGCTTCGCGCCACATGGCGCCAAGTTGGCGCTAGTATTTATAGAGGTTTTTTCCTTAAACCGCAACAAATATTCACCATGCAACAAATTTATAACCGCTACAAATTTTGAACTTTGTAGCGGTTTTATATAACTGCTATAAATGAAACGCTACAAAATAACTTTTTTTTTTATAGTGTTAAGACTTTGACTCATTACAATTTAATTTTTATAATTTTAACTATTTTATAGTTTAGTCCTTAAGTTTTAGAAAATAAAATCAAATATTTTTCCTACTCTACGACATAGTTGATGATATTTAAAGATTAATATGAAAAATTTTAAAAGTGTCTTATTTAATAAAAAGAGATGAGTATAATAAACTCCAACATCACTTACTATTTTTACTACATTTATTTAATATGAGCATATATTAAAAAAATATTTAATGGTTATTGAGCCTATTAAATTGTCCTATAAAAAGGACCCAAATATTTTCTTAAAACGTGTCTTATAACCTAGAGTAGATGGAGTACGTAAAGCAGGCAAAAAAGGTCGAGTACGAAAAATTCAACGACACCAAACTATTTTTTTAAATACTTTAAAGGGGAAATTTTAAAAAAGATAAAGGAAATACGGAAATTTCAATTTAACGTAATAAAATCTAAAAATCTTAAATTAGTCACTATTGTATTTTTTTTTATCTAAAATAATAAAAATATCACTGAATTTTAACAACATGAGTATCTTAATTTGCAATAAGAGTATCTCAATTTATAACACCAGAGACACTTAGGTATTGTGTATTTTAGTTGTGAGATGTTATGAATTGAGATATTCTTATTGTGAATTAAGATATTTATATTATTAAAATTAAGTGGTATTTTTACAATTTTAGAAAAAAAATTACAAAATTTGAAATTTTTGAATTTCGTTGCGATGAATTAAGATTTTTTTTTTCTTTTTTGGTTTTTTTTCCAGTATTTTCCCTACTTTAAATGCGAGGTTGTGACTTGTGAGGTCAAAATCCCAAGTCGCCGATATATGTAGTGAGTACGTGAGTCACGCGAAAATAAAACAAGTATTAGTAAGAAAAACGCGCGCGCACTTGCATATCTCGACAGACATGCATACAATTTATATATTATTCGTACTTTTTGGCCTGCAATATTCCTATATTATTCATTGAAAGTTATAATTAATTGATTTACTTTTTTTAAAAAAATAATATCATGTTATTGAATATTATAACAAAAGAGATGGATGAAGAGATACGTATGATTAAACGAGAATTTATTGTATTTAGTATTTACTCTACTTCGTGGAAAGACGAGATAGTTTTATAAGCTTTAACTAATTTTCTAATTTATATAAATTAATTAAAAATAAGTCGGTTAAATAGGCACAAGTGATCTGATATGTATTATGTATAAAGCGTGTGGGTTTTTTAAACTAATTATGGCTCATGATCCATTTTTTTTAACGGTTATGCTTCTGTTTTTCCTTTTTTTTTTTGTAATTATATACCACAACTGAAAATCTAAACAGAAGAGGGCTATGGTCTTTGTATTTGAACAAGTAGTAGTCAATCATTCTTGGAGAACGAACTCTGACTCAGCTGGCTGTATTTAGATATTCACTTGGAAATTGCAAAAATTCAAATAAAATATTTCTCATAAAAATGAATTGTAACGTATATTTCTCATAACTTAGTTGTGAATGTGTAGTCATTACTTTATTAATTCTATATAACGATTTAATTTGGGATTTTTCAATTGTTAGGTTTTTTTTTGGTTATTTTCCCTTCTTCTAATTCTTATCTTAATATAGGTTCCCTTTTAGAATGTGCCCTTATTTCCCCACCCCTTCAAGAGTTACTTTCCCTTAGATTTTTATTATCCCTAGTATAAATCATTAAAAAAAAATTAATGTTTACTTATTAACTTTGCCCTATGATTAATTTTTAAATGCCACTACTCATGTTTTTCTCTCCTTACAAAACCCCATTTAATAGTGATCAGGTTGTGTGTGTGTTTTTTTTAATGTAAGATTTATTTAATAAGTTAACAGTTATTTTTTAATTCTATAATGTAGTTGGAAGTGACTTATATTTTGGATAAAAAGAAAAACACTCCTTCAAATCCTAAATCACTTGGAAGGTCATGAATTTTCAAATATTACCCTCATTACAATTTTCTAAATTAAGACTTGAAGCCTAATATAGTGCCATAATATATGTTAAAATTTTAAAAATGTTTTGTTCTGAGACAAAGTTAATATGGGCTAGGCCACCGGGGGAAGCAATTGTAAGGACAATATTTATGTCAAGGGCTAATTTTGTCACTGAAGTTATCATAAAAGAGTAATATTATTTTTTAAATTGTAGAAATTTTGTCTTGATTATTATTTAAGTTAAGTTTAGAATTTAGTTGATCAAATACGTTGAATTGACAAATTTACATGTCATTCATATTATTAGATTAATGTGCAAACCATCCTTACAAGTTTTCACACAAGAACAATGTTGGCTTAGAAAATTTTTGGGTTTAATACACTCCCAAAAGTTTTTAAATTATAACAATGTCGCCCTAACCGTTATCTAAGCTAAATTTAACATTTAATTTATTAAATATACTGAGTTGACAGTCAGAACAATATTGAGGAAGAAGCCATAAATGGAGGAGTTTTCATTTTTTTAGAGTAATAAATTAAAAAAAAATCAATTACTAAGTGCTGGTTTGAAAATTCAATAAAAAGGGAAATAATTGACTTATTGCGGAGTACGAAATAAATATGTGAGAAAAGTCTTTCTCGTATTACGTAATAAGTTACTTATTTCCCTTCTTGTTGAATTCCCAAACAAGCCCTAAATGTTGGACACAACAAGAAAAGTTATTGAGAACATGGCCATGAGAAACCCTTTGTCGTCATACCATCATTGAAACAGACATATATATTTTGGATTTTATCTTCATTGCATAAGATGTAAGATGCTTCTCCTATTTAATTGTCTCCAATTCTTTGGATGGGATGTTTTTTTTTTCAAAAAAGAAATTACTTATTTATAAATCTAACTTAAAAATTGAAGTGAATTACACATGGATTTGCCGTATTTGACTAACTATTAGTTAAACTTAATCTAGATAACATTCAATGTGAAATTACTACAATTTTAAAACTTTTGATGCAACATTGTTTTTAAGTGAAAACTATCAAGAATAAACTTACATCAAACCCAAAGCAAAAATGATATAGATGACTCGTGAAATATCAATTTGGCATATTTAATCAACGAAGGGTTAAACTTAACTTAGATAACGGTTATGAAAAATTACTATGATTTGAAAATTTTTGGGGTGACATTGCTCTTTTGTGACAACTTTGAGGATAAAATTGTACCTCAATCCAAAAAATAATTAAATTTATTTATCTTCATATTTTTATCAACATTTTCATTAATAAATTGCATATGATTAACTATTTTCAAAATATGTTTAGAGTACCTTAAGATAATTGGAAATAGTGTTAATATCATTGTTGGTCCTTATAATTTAATTAAATTTTGGTTTTGATTCCTATAATGTCAAATAGTTAGTTTTGGCTCTTAAGGACTTGGTCTGAATTTAAATACATAAGATCAAAATAAAAAATTATTAAGAGTATAGAGACTAATGGTTGAACCCATATTATTATTTTTTCTGAATGGGCTTTAAACTCAAGTTAAATCTTTATGAAATTGTAAGGATTAAAACACAAAATTTGAAACTATAAATCATAATCAAGATATAAGAACCAACTGTAATATTCATTTATGAAAATACGATATCTTTTTTTACTTTCAAAAGTTTAAAACAATTATCCTAAAATATCTTAAAAATGATTTCTAAAAGTACCCTTGTCATTACCAAAAAAAAAAAAGTTGAAAATTAGCTTTAAATTTTGCAAAAAAAAAAAAAAAAAAAAACCTTGTGTGCAATGCCAATCAATACATCTATACGAATATAATAAAATATAACAAAAACTGTACCCACCACCACCACCACCAATTCATCGGTCACCTTCATGCAGCACCATTGTGCTTAAGATATTAGTAATTTATTATATGCACTTTCACTTTGTGTAAAGATCTGACGCGAGTGCTAAATCCAGATTAAAACCTGGCATTACTTTAATTTGAGCACGTGCTAATGATGATGGTTCGAACTTACTTTAAGATCCACCACTGAAGCAATATACTCTCAAAATCCCATTAGTTAGACTTTTTTTTTAAAGAAAATTTTAGAAAACTATCATTTAAATTTTAAAAATTCTAAAAAATCAGTTAAATTTAGAAAATGATAAATTTATATTTGGTACCAATTTGAGTTTTTTAGCATTTGGATAAAAGATCGTGAGTGTTATTATTTCCGCTATGATTTTAGTTATTTCCCTTATAAAGTATGTCAAAAACATATTAGCATCAAAGTTTATTATTTCTACTACGATTCTAATTATTTGCCTTATGAATTACTCATTCCAGTTCTAAATATAAGACTTCATTGTAGACAGAACGATGTATCATATTTAGGACCAGAGGGAGTATGTCAAAATGAGTTTTGTTATTTTCGTTTTGATTCTAGTTACTTCCCTTAGGAATTATGTTAAAATACAATAGCATCGAGTTTTGTTATTTACGTTATAAGTTTTATCATTTCCAAATTTAAAAAACTCATATTGGTTCTAGGTATGAATCTATCATTTACTAAATTCAACAAACCTTTTTGAGCTTTTGAAATTTAATAGTATTTTTTTAGAATTTTCCCTTTTTTAAACATTAAGAAAGCAAAATAACCTACAAAATCATAATATATGTCATACATTACTCCTAGTATTTTTTATAAGCAACTTTTTCTCTTTTAGAACTGGTCTCTAGTATAAACAACTTTTTTCTTGTGTTTTAAAATTTAAACTGCATTTTCTTTTTCTACCTCTATTAAGTACAGATCTTTATAGTAATTATCTCTTATTCACTACTAATTCTCTTTAATTTAAACATTTATTACCTATTTTCTCTTGTATTTTTATACATTTTTTATTTATTCTCTCTTATGCTCTTTTCATAAATAGAGGCATATTTACAAGAAACATAACATTTTTGACATTTATTATTTCTAATTAATCTTAATGGTAATTTTTTTCCCCATTAAGAAAAAAATGTTTATAAAAAGGACTAGAGGGAATATTATATTATATACATCAATTTATAAGTCTCCTTGAATAATATCTATACATATAAATGCTTTAATCTTGCTTAATTAGTCTTTTTAATCTTTAAAAAAATCAACTAACTCTTATATCAAAAATCATAGTTAAAAATAATTAAAGCAGAGTATCATTCTCATCAATAAAAATTAAAAACCACTTATTTGAAGCAACAATTAGCCATAATCCAAAAACAATGCTTTCAATAATATAGCTATATCCCTAGAGTTGATTTGGGATCTTCTCTTCTTTACGTGGATGTAAGAAGTGAGAACTTCAACCATTTTTTAATTATAAATACTACTCTTTCTAATTTTTATTATAAATCATCAACTAACAAATGTTCTTGATCCTTTTTATAAGGTACTTGCTTGCTTTTAAAGAGTATTAAATAATATTTTTCTATGTCTGCTCATGTTTAGTAAGGGTAGTGGGGAATAATAATAATTAAGATGGTATTAGAATTTAGTGTAATTAGTAAAGATAATATTAAAAATTATTTACATTTTAAGACAAATTTAATGCTTTTAACTGTTTTTATTGGTTTATAATAATTGTTAGTTGATGCATTATAATAAATATTAGAAGAATTAGGTAGAAGGAAATAGGAACAAACTCACTTGAATAAAGCATTTGTTTTTTTCTTTCCATTTTAAAATTCAACGTAGAATTCCAAGACCTGGTAAGGTTACACTTCACAAATGAATTTTATTCAATGGTCTGCTGCTAGCTTTTTGAGATCAGAAAAACACTCTCAAGGCATCAACAACTTTCTCAGGCCTGTGAATGATGTATGGGTATTATTAAAGGCTAACTTTTTGTGAGATTCAACAATATATATATATATATATATATATATATATATAAAAGGGAAAATTCCACTTAAATACCCTTTCAAGTTGCAAAACTCAAAAAAATCTGTTAATTCAAAAAGACACTAGGTACCATAAATTAAATTGAGTTTTTCAAATTCGCTGATGTAAACAATGTTCATTATGAACTTGCGAATCCCATTACTCGACTTGTAAATCCCATTATTCAATTTACAAATTTCCACTACTGTTAACGTCACTAGCAGATTCCCCTCTCTTCTGTGTCACTATGTGTCAGTCAATGTTAGTGTTAGTGTCATATGAACAGTGCTGACAGAGAGAGAGAGAAAGTGATTAGCACGGACTTACGAATTTCTACTACTATTTATGTTAGCGAATTTGAAAAACTCAATTTAGTCCATGATACCAGTGTCTTTTTGAAATGTTAAACATACTTTTTGGGGTTTTTGAATTTGATAAGGTATTTAAGTGGAATTTTCCCTATATATTATATGCAGTTAAAAATATAATTTTGAAGTAAGTAACTAACGCACCAGTCTTCTTGAGGCATATGACCAGCTCCTTCAATCAACTTGAGCGTAATTTGTTGTGGATTTCCTTTCTGAAATTCCTCTGCCACAGATTGGGGCAGGTACTTGTCTGATAATCCCCAAGCAACTAATACTGGTTTGTCCCATCTGAATCACAAAACCCATTTAATTATATCATCACTTCAGGTTTAGGGAAATGATTTCTCTCTCTACGAGGAATTTGAGAAAGGGAAACTTTTTACAAGTTTGATTTTTTTTTTTTAAAAAAATAGAAATGGGGTTAAAAATAATTTTTATCCCCTCCCATTCTCTGCAAATCCCTTGAACCAAACAGCCCCTCTAATTCCTCATGTATAATAGAAATAAGGCATTCATCAATACATGCAAGGTTAGTAGATTATATCTCCATTTCTTCCTTTTCACTAAGACAAAATCATAGTACAAATCGGAAACTCAGGCAATGATCTGAGTTTGGGCTGACAAAGACCAACCCAAAAATTACGTGGCAAAGAATATAAACTTTTGACGCTAGGAGGACTCAAACCTAAACAATACGGGCCGTCATGCACAGTAATTTCTGACTACCATATAAAAAATTCAGGTTGCAAAAATCTAGTAAAGTTAAACTGATCAAGTCTTGTATATTGAAATATATCTCATCAATACCAAGACAAACATTAGGTGCAATGTTTTCGGTGTAAGCTAATATATATTAAAACATACTCATCTCGTCAATACCAAGTCAACCGTGGCTAGGATATTTTTTTCCATCTAACGTTGACTTATCGTTGACCGCTAAAAAAGAGCAACACTGAATCGATTTGGAAAGATTAGGTACTACATTGCTCCACAATTTTCTTTAGGGTGCCCAAGAATCCTTCAGAAATAACTTTTGAGGCATTTTTGCCCTTCCAGAAATTATTGCATTTGTTCTTGAGTTTGTATAGACTCAAATTTGGTACGTTTGATGTAGATGTAAAATATACCTTTCTGCGGCAAATCCTGTTGCTATCTCACTCAAACTACCCTTGAAATTAGCCTTTCTTGCAGCTTCAAGCAGAGCTGAAATCACAACAACTTGAATATTATATCATGATAGTATTTCCTTTAAATTTAGCTCTTAGGAATTAGTTCTTAGTGAATTATTATATTCTTGGAATTTTGAAGATTTTACTAGGTATCTTCAATACCAGCATATATCAAAAGATTCAAACAATCACAAAATCTTTTCTTCCATTTTGCAAGAAGGTACATGGCAAAAGTGAAATTAATTAAAAGTAAGTTATTCCGCAAACCAAATCCGGGTCCACCGCTTGACAAGTAAGGTAACCGGTACACGTCAGCCTTGTCATTTTTCAGCACGTAACTGCAAAAACAAAAAGGTCTATATGAGGAATGCCTGAAAGAACTGGTTGAGAAGATTTTAGCTTCTGTCTTATCATATCCTAAGGAACATAGCATGGGATTTGAGGAGGTTTATTGTCCAATAATTAATATAGAATCGTTTTGCTGTATCCTGTATTATCTACGCAATCGACTAGTTGGAAATGCCAAATGTTAGATGTATTTGAGAATATACTGTATTGCTATTGATAGAGGATAGAATCATAGTAATTAATATACAATCGTTTTGATTGATTTAATTATTATAAATCAATTTGATAGGATCCTCTCACTATTACGTTTAGTATTTCATTGATGAACAAATTTTCCCAATCATTTGCTCTCATGGTATTCACCAAAGAATTGAGAGAAGGGGAAAAGAGAGAGAAAAGCAGAGAAGAGGTTCAAGAGAAAAAAAGAAACAGAGAGATAATGAGAGAGAAACTCAGAACTGAATATGATCACCAATTCCATAATGAATTAGTAGTCTGATTTACAATAGGGATATATCTCTATAGGCTTATAGCGCCTCTAACTAATGCCAACGGAACTCTAACTAATTCTAATTTCTAACGGCTATTTACCATTGGCTCACTATAACTAACTCTAACTAACTATTAACTCTCTATTAAAAATACATATCATTTGCTTTCGAAGGAACAAAGGTGATATAGCTTAATAAGTGTAGCCTTTTACATAGCACATGGAATCTGGCGCAAAATGAAACTGAAATATCCTTCTACTGAATGTTTAGCTTAAAAAATCAGTAACAGAAGTCTATTACAACTCACTTGCCATCCTAGGCCCAAAAGCTAGGGCCCATTATAACATAATGCTATCTAACAACTAGTATTAGCTCAGCCAGATTTACTGTGCAGGGATAATGTGTTTGTGTAGAAAGATCTAGAAAGAGATGCCAAACGTACAATTGCATATTTCTCATATAACTTGCACTGTTAGTTTCAATCATGCTTGCAAACCTATATAGGAACTTTAATATAAAGAAAAAGTCATACTATTTGAGGCAGAGTATACATGGGCCGAAACTGTAAGTTAAAGAATTAGTATCAATAGTCGAATACACTTTTGGATACATACGGGCTACCTGCTTCAATAAACCGCTCAGCCATAATAGCATTCTGGCATGTGAACTCACCAAATAGAGGAATTCTGGACAGGGAAGAAACAGAGTTAATATGATATAAAAACTTGTGATTATAAGATATTTTGCCTGAATTCTTGTATTTGTGTGCATGTGTGTGAACACATCAAACATTTTCTTGTATAGGAACTTGCTTAAGAATGATGTATCAATCGCAGACTCATGAAATAATATGGTCTTTTTGCAATTTTTATCATTTGCAATCCCTGTTGGAAGCAAATGAAGGGTTTAATAAATGTTTATAACCTTTCAGAGGCTAAATGCCAAGAGAAATATCAGAGAAAATGTAGTACAGATTCAGTCAAGATTTCATACATGAGAATTAGGAGTCTAGCACCAGATTTGTTCATATATGCAACTAGAACCAAACCTTAGCTGCTGAAAAAGTTTAGGAATGGGAGATGAGACTGTCAATGGGCTGTTTAATATTGCTAGCTTTGATATCTTGCTTGAGTTCTTCAGGGCCCAAGTTAAACCATATGAACCTACAAGAAATCCCTTAAGAAGGAGGGTGGCATCATGTTAGACATATTATTTAAGTTCAAGATTGCACATTGAGTTAATATGCAGCTACTGTATACACCAGATTCTTACTGGTGAACTCCAATTTCAAGATGCATATGTATATTTTTCTATGCAATTATAATCAATGTGCCAAAAATTCAGATGCTAAAGATACTTCCAAAGACATATCCTCCGTGTTTGTGCACACCTGAACAACCAGAAAAAACGGAGATTTGACCTCTAGCACTTCGAGTAATTTATCCAATCCTTCATGAAACTCCTTTTCTGCAAGAGTTATAAGAACATATTCAAGGGTATGGTTTTTAC
Organism: Acacia concinna; assembly: GCA_037177275.1. Lineage (NCBI taxonomy): Eukaryota > Viridiplantae > Streptophyta > Magnoliopsida > Fabales > Fabaceae > Acacia > Acacia concinna. Next base: position 13,794,211 of record JBAGKO010000012.1, read on the forward strand.
GGGAATGGTTGAATAGTTGATAATGGTTGAGATCATTCTGATTCATTTCTTCCTTACCTGTGTAATCAAAACCATATCCTGGCTGAGGTTTGTCACTGAAACCAAATCCTATCCAGTCAGGTGCAAAGCAGTGAAATCCTGCATCTGCCAACTATTTAAGAGAAATAAAATTAAAACAGTGACAAAAAATATCGAAAAAGTTATTCATGAAAACGTTTTTTTGGCATATATGTAGATAATATCAACAAGAGGGAAGAAAGAAGGAAATTTTTGTAGAAAATATCAACATATCTAAATACTCTTGAAACTAAGGGCTTGAGAATGGACAAAGTTTAATAAAATTTCTCAAGTGATTGAAGGGGAGTGCCAAGAGGAGATTTGTTAGATAGACGAATTCATTTCTTTAAATCACATAATCAAGGTACCATAAGAGACCATGCATTAGATTCCACAAATTGCATTTGCATACATTGGCTTTTTTCTCTCCTGCTTCTCACTTGTGTATTTTACTTTGTTTGGCATATATTTATGGTCCAAGAAAATGCCTGATGAATGAAAGAGAAGAAGCACTTTAGTTTATATTTACAAGATTAAATGGGATATTCAAAATCACGCAAGCTACAGAGAAAGAACACTTATGAGCCATATAATGAATTGTGGGAAAGAGTAATTGGACGTTGTATTTTTGATAACCAATTTGGCTTTATGCAAGGAAGGTGAAGATGTTTAGACGAGTGTATGAGCATACAAGAAAGGATAGGATTCCTAATAAATATATGTAAGAAAGAGTTGCTGTGGCATTTATTGAAAAGAAAATCGTAGAAAATCATTTAAATTGATTTAGACATGTACAAAAAATGTTGTTAAGGATGCTAGTGAGCAGGGTGAAGTAGACAATTTTGTGAGTCCTATGTAGAGGGGCAGATGAAAATTGAAGAGAACGCTCAATGGAGTTATTGAATGGGATCTTTTGGTTAACAATTTATTTAAACATTTTAGTTGTTGACATAGTACAATGCCATACAATCCATGTAACCAATCTCACCTAGTGGGATAAGACTTTTTCTTATTGTTGTTAGGCATCAAATAGAAATGAGAGATGTATTACTGAATCTATGGCAACATGTAATGAGATAAGTGAATGACCTGAGACATAACAACTCGGTAGCTGAAAGATTGGGTTGGAGCCCCATGAAGGAAAACAACGGTTCCTTTTCGGCTTTTTGCTGATCCTAAAATGAAGCAAAAAACATACAAATCATTTAAAACATTTCTTGAATAAAAATGTAAATCTAAAGAGAGAGTTAGTTCCCAGAAAAGTAAATATTACCAGTTTCCCTCACAAACCATCTTAACTTGCCAGATTTAATGTATGAGCCATATTCCTTGCCTTTGTCTTCTATCCTCTAGAATAATATAAAACACACAAGTTACAGAGGTTACTACCACTGTGCTCCTTTTCTCTGACTAATTTATGGCAACGAATAAATTTTTTTGACTATTATTAAGATCAAGAATATATAATCGCTCAAAATTAACTGAGGCATTTTGATATAGGATTATAATGAGAATTACAACCGAGGAGCACAAATTATCAAAACCATTGTATAAGAACAAAAGAAAAGAATAATTCCGTTAGCAATATACCAGTAAGTACAAGAAGGGTTCGATGTCAAAGAGACATTACATAGAGCATTTGGCCGACATTGCCATCCTCGGCAGGACTTTCCGGCAACTGAATTGCGCTGCGACTGGATGGGTTATCGGTGACGAAGCCAAAAGGATTGAACTCTGGCGTGTCATCTTTGTCATTTGCTTCTCCCTTTTCTGCCGAGCTAGCTCGCACCCGAAATGTAACAATCGGCGATCGTCTTCTTGTGTAATTGCTCAAGGCATTTCTGGGGTTTTTAGAGGACGAGGAAATGGCAACGTTGAGGGAGAGAGAAAGCAGAGCAGAAACCATCGTTTGGGGTCGCAGTGACTGTGAGTGGCAGAGGTTAGAAGGAGGGGTGACTGAGAAGTTCGAAACCAGAGCTTCATTCAACGGTTGTGTGTAACGAAAAAAACAACACTGGCCACTTTTTTTTTTTTTTAAAATAAATTATTTCGTTTTTTTATTATTTATTTGTGGCTTAAAATGGGGCGGGAATGTGTGATGACTGACGATGCTATTTTTTGTGCCTCCAAATTTGGGGTTAAATATGGAATTACAAGCAACTAATATTATAAGCACCAAATTGCCCTTGACAAATTAACTTTTTCTTAACATGATTTACAATATCTGTGCATGTGTAGGTACAACACATAGCGCTCTGAAAAATTGGGTGGAAAGAACATAAAAGGAGTAAAAATGAGGAGAATGTTATGAATATTATTTATGTGGATGTCCATTGACTTATATCCTAGTTAAAATCTAATACTCTCTTATACTTCTTCTATATAATTACCTACCAATCTTGACTTCACAAGCCATCATTCTTGACTACAAAAGCCATCATACTTGGCCATAAATTTCAATGTTCTTAGCCATCAACATTGAC
>JBAGKO010000012.1:13814804-13845384 GCA_037177275.1 Acacia concinna
TAAAACATAATATATTATATGATTAAATAATATAATTAACTTTTTAAAGATTTTTTCTAAGATTTTCTAAAAGGTCTTTATAATTAGGACCGGAGGGAGCATATAACTTGAGATCAACATCTTTTATGGGCATGTAGGAGCAAAGTATAGGGGAAGCACCTTTTGGAGAGCTTGCTTTTGCAGCTTAGTTAACCTTGCCGTGGTCACCAGACCATGCATATGTGAGGGATATGAGCAATTTTAAGCCAATCTGGTCCTTTTTCCTTTTCACACCTCTCCATAAGCAAAGGACAACGGTAAGCAATTGTTAAATGAGAAAGGAAAGGAGGCAAACCATCTTCTGGCATGCCTTCAAAACTCATGCGTGGGCAATATTCAAAAGATAAGGAAGTGAAAGAATGAAGGCGGATAAGACTTCTATGGTTTATTCTTTTCAAATTGGTACATTTGAAGAATGAAAGAGATTGAAGATTAGGAGGTAATAATCCCTCTTCAGGGAAGCACTCCATATCTTCAATGTAATGAATTTGAAGTTGTTTCAAAGACAACAACTCATGCAAACCACAATCCCTACCAGACGCAATGAGTTTCGAACACCGAATGATTGAAAGACATTGTAAGCTGGACAACATACCTCCTTGGGGAAGTGATTCCATTACTTTACAAGTATTTAAGGTCAAGTCACGAAGAAGTGGAAGCATGCCCCACTTTGGAAATTTGGCACCTCCATATAAGTCAACAACAAGCACTTTTACATTGTGATTTAGCTCTAGTGCTTCCAATATGTGCTCTTGGTGTTGTGCCTCTTTGTAACAATACTCGTTGTACTGCAACTTTAATGAATTCAGCTGCTTTTCTTTCAAATTGGCCATTCTCAAATATGTGGCATCATTTATTCGATCCATATTTGAGATGGTTAGAGAACCTGTTAAGTGCTTCAAGGCACCTAAGTCTTTAAAACTTGATCCCCCGTCCTTTCCCACAATCAATTTATTCATTGTCCGGAGTTGAATTAACTTCCCCATATATTTTGGCATCTTCTCTATGCCACAGCCTTCCAAGTCAAGATGACGCAAGTTGACAAGTTTGTGGAACTTTGATGGCAATTTAGTCAAGCAACAACAACTTCTTAATTTCAATGTTTGTAAATTAATCAACAAGCACATTGAATTTGGCAGTTTCTTAACTGAAGTCTCGGAAATATCCAAATAATGCAAGTGCCTTAAATTGCTTATACTGTCTGTCAAGTATTTGAAATCAGTAGATCCCCTCAAAGAGAATTCTCGAATATAGTTGAGACGAGAAAGTTTGGACATTATATCACCATCTATATGAAAATTGTAGGGGAATTGTGCATCCAACTGGAGGAAACTACGTAATCGATGGCACTTGAAAACTTTCTCAAAAGTTTCAAGACTTGCAGTTTTGTTTATATATGAAAAGTAGCGAGTATTGATTGATATATCTTGTGCCTGAACAACGTCTAGTTGCACGCAAAAATCTCCTGCCACAGATTTTGCTAGATCATTCACAAGATCATGCATAATGAAGTAATCACCACCCTTTCTTGATGGCTCAAAAAAAGACCTAGACTCTAGATCATTGAACATGTCATTACCCACTTCTTCAAGGATCATACTCTTCTTAGTGGAATATATTAAACCATCTGCCATCCACAATTGGATGAGGTCATTCTTGTCTATATCATAATCTTTAGGAAAGATAGAACAATATGCAAAGTTTTAAATTTGAAGGTAGATAATGATAGCTCAATCTTAAAGATGGGATAATATTACTATCATTTTCTGATAATTGCCAAATATCACTTTGTAGAATCTTATCCCAGTAATCTAGAGAGAGTTTTCTGTGCAACAAACTTGCCAGTGTTTTTATTGCTAAAGGCAGTCCTCCACACTTGTTCACAATTTCTCTACCGATTTCTACAAGATCTGCATCTACACCACGATGTTCGCTGTCAAACGCATGTTTGGCAAATAAATTCCAACATTCTCCATCTTCTAACGGCTTTAAAGAATGTGTGAAAGTACAACACATGACTTCTGCTACTCTTCTATTACGGGTTGTGATGAGAATCTTACTTTGTGATGCTACAGGTTTCAAAGGAGCTTGGAAGACCTCCCAAATTTTACAATTCTCATTCCAAACATCATCAAGAACGAGCAAGAATTTCTTACCCATCAATATCTCTCTCAGTTTAAGCTGATGTGAGTGAAAATCATGTAACTTATCGGTAAGACAATTAAGTGACTCAAGAATTGCTTTTGTAACTCGATCAACATCAAATTCTTCAGAAACACACACCCAAGCTCTACGTTGAAAATGATCCTCCATCCTCAAATCTTCATACACACTTCGTGCGAGGGTTGTCTTACCCACCCCACCCATACCAGTGATGGAAATCACATCCATAGGCAACTGATTCCCACCCTTGTTCTGTGATAGTAAAATCTCTACAATCTTCTCTTTGTCAGCATCTCTACCATACACATTAGATTCATCTATCAAAATTGTTGTGGGCAACCTTCTGTATACTTTCTTGTTCTCTCCCAATCGAATACCAGCAGATGGCCCTTCCCTTAATCCCAATATGTCATTTTGCTTGATAAGATACTCTAGGTTGTTAAGCGCTTGTTTGATCCCTGATTCTATCTCTTTGTCCAATGAGTTGTGATTAACAAAAGTAGTAAAGAAGCCTCGTACCTTGGCGGTAATAGCAGTTTGGGATTTAGCATGCAGCTTCCGCCGTAATGCCTCAATAGCAATGTCGTCCAGAAAGTCTTGAGCCTTAAAGACTTCATCTTTGAGCTTGTCAAGCCACTGCTTCACCGAATGGTCTCTGTATTGCCTTTCCTCAGCTTCTTCAACAATTTTGTTCACAGAAATAAGGATGACATGTACTTTTGTCAATAAGTCCTCATCGAGCTTTCTGCTACAAAAGTAGTTGAAAAGGTCAGGAGAAGTCAATCTCTCAAATGCCGCCTGAAGGAAAGAGGACAGAAACGCTCCAGCAACCAACTCCGCCATGTTAAAGCGAACAAAAAGTATTCAGTAGCAAGGAGGGAAGAAAACTAGACAGAGATAGAACACGAGACTTAGTGTTGTTAATGCTTCACTAGTGGGTGAGTCATAGATAGACCAAAGTCTTACTTTAGTTGTTAGGATGCTTCGAGGAAATTACTCGGAAATTATAGGATACAAAGATAGTTCCAGGGAGACTTTTCAAAATTTAACAGCTCCACCAACCCGTCGGCCAACTACTATTCTTCTTTGTACTTTACTTTATCTCTTATAGTTCTTATTTCTCTTTTGCCCTTAGGGAAATGATAGTGCGTATAAAGAATTGTGATTCTAGTTATGTTATTTTATCACCTGTGCGAAGTCCAATTCTCCGCCAGAAAAGTCCACTGCTACCTGTTAAATATTGTGTAAAATAAATTATTTAATCATATTATATATATTATATTTTATTATATTATATATTAATTCATAAATTAAATAAAATATTTAAAAAAAAATAAATTATAATACTTTAAAATAATATAATTAACTTTTTTAAAATTTAAAAAAAAAAAACCAACCGAGGAGTATCATTTATAAAGAGCCTCATACCGCTGGATTATATGATATTTGGCAAGGCCGATCTCAGGTTCCAGATATTTAAATTTAATCCTATTTCTGGATCTTTTTTTTTTCCTGGCCAGTGATTCCGGATTATATTGTGCTCAGAAAATTTTAAAAATCGTATTTGTTAAATCCAGAATTGAAGTCTTTAACAAGTACGTTATAAATATTTAACTAAAGAAATATCTCCATTAATTTGTTTTCATCATTTAATGTACTCACTATTACATCAAATTTTAGTAGTTGAAATTAGGAAAATACTTATATCAAATTTATTACATTCATTTCGTCAATTTCTTTAATTGTATGTGATCATATGTCCTATTTTTAAATTATTATCATTTAATTATAAACTTAAATACAATAAATAGAACACATGGTCACATATGATTGGAGAACTTGACAAAATGAATATTAGGAATTTGACATAAGTATAGTCTTTGAAATTATTCTATTTATCATGATAGATTTTTATCATATTTAATGTTATGATAACATTTTTAGGGGGACAATTTAAAAATGACTGCTGTCCTACTAACTTGGGAAAATCATTTATGAGGATCAAATTCAGAAAATATATCTTTAAAGGCTTTTAGGTGTTAAATGCTTAGGGTAAAAGATAAATAAATACTTTTTAAACATTAAAAATTTTGAAAGATGATTCAAATTTAGTAAATAACAAATGATGGGGTCTGACCAAAACTTAACCGAGAATGACTAAAACTGAGCATATAATGATTAAAACAAAATAACTACAACTCAATAGAGAATGACAAAAACTCAATAGAGAATTACTAAAATTGATCAATTTTTTGCCCCTCATTTGTCATTTAGCAAATTTGGGTCACCTTTCAAGGTTTTTAATATTTATGGGGGTATTTATATGTCTTTTTCCCAAATGCTTACCATTTTTCATGAAAACAGTAAAATCAAAACAAATTACCTTGAGCAAGCCCAAGTACATGTTACAATAATTTTAAGGAAAATGGCAATAGGGTCTCAAGGACTAAATATAATGACAAAAAAATCCCACCAATTTAGATTATCACCAAAAAGTTCTAAGGGACTTTTGGGATATTATATTCACAAGTGAAAAGACCTGCATACCCCTGTCCTTTCAACACATGCATGTCAGAAGAGAGAGAAATTCAAAAATCACACAGGTACTTTTTACTCAACATAGAAATTTTTTAACAACTTATCAAATCGTGATGACAACTTTGTAAGCATGTTTTGACAACTTCTCAGGCCGAGTACTGTTCACTCCACCATAGAAATTTTAACAACTTATCAAGCTGTGATGATAACTTCGTAAGCACGTTTTGACAACTTGTAATGAATGTTCAGGTAAATTTGTCATAATATGCATTACAAATTGTCAAAATGTGCTTACGAAGTTGTCATCACGGCTGATAAGTTGTTAAAATTTCCATGGCGAAGTGAACAATTCTCGGCTTGAGAAGTTGTCATCACGCCTGATAAGTTGTTAAAATTTTTATGGTAGAGTGAACAGTACCTCATCTTAAGAAGTTGTCAAAATGTGCTTACGAAATTGTTATCATGGCCGGATAAGTTGTTAAAATTTTTCATGTTGATTAAACAATACCCGCGCAATTTATTAATTTTGAATTTCTCTCTCCTCTGAGTAATGAGATTCACCATTCAATTTTATGAAAAATCATTGATTTGAGGTTTTGTATTTCAAAAGGTATTTTAATAGAATTCTTCCTATATTTAAAAAAGAGAGAAGAGAGATATAATGAATAATAGATATAAAAGTAAAGTAAGAGAAAATGTGCACCCTTCGTAAATAAAGGCAAATAGAGAAAAGTTTATCTACTTTATTTTATTTTATTTTACTTTATAAAAAGAGGATACAAGTAACTTATATTATAAAACATGGGGAGTATATATTGATCAACATATTTTAAACGAAGGATAGACGTAGACTAAAGGTTATATTATCTTATCTTTTCTTGTTTTTGTAAAAGTTGGTAGAACAGCTGATTCTTGTTTTCTATTTTTTAAAAAAAAAACTTGCTAACTGATTTTTATTTTTTAAGAAGCCATGTTTTTTATATTTCCTATTACTGTCAATATAGGGATAAGATTTTTCGACTAAAAATAATATAAGAATAAGATGCAGACAGATGATCAAAAAAAAAAAAAAGAATAAGATGCAGACAAAAAAATATAGGGATCGGATAAGATAATCAAATTGTTAAGAAAATTAGTCAAATTAGGTAGTACTACCTTCAGTCCTAATTATAAAATTCAGTTGCCTATTTTTTTTTTTTTAGAATCATGAGAAAACTAATTAAATTACTTTAAAATATTTAAATTTATCATTTTTCCTTAAACTATTTTATCTTTTATTGCCTTCAAAATTATTTTATCTAACTTATAAATTAATATATAATACAATTATACAAAATATATGTTATGATTAAATAGCTTATTATCTTGTGGTTTTTTAAAAATAACCTTATTAATTATTTGTATTTGATACTACTTTCTAGGCAAAAAAAAATCATAATATTGTATGTGCAATTAAGGAGAGTTTAACAACAAAATTATAATTAGGAGATAAAGTTTATTGAAATCCTAGATTAAAGACGATAACGTTGCAAAAAAATTAAGACAATTACATCGGATGGGAATAACAATTAATGGAATTGGAGCAAATGTATAAGTGTAAAATTCTCACGTTGCAATATTTTCAATCCCAAACTTTTCTTTTTTGTCTGAATATTCGAACTCAGATTTCGTGCTCAAACTTTTCCTTCACACCTCAAATCAATTTCTTAGAATATTTGATATATCTCTCTTTTCATATTTCTATATCACATCAATTTCCTACATCCGATGGTTCAAGCTCTCTGGAAATTATGAACTCAAACCCTTTAAAAATATTATTAGCCCAAGATCTTCAATATTTCTAAATACTTCAATATTTCTAAACATATGATGTGAATCATTTTGTTTAAACTTAGAAAGCTCAAGCTTATTGAGAATTATGAACCCAATCTTTTTTGGGTAAAGTCTTTATTGATTTACAAAGCTCAAGCTATCTTCTTAAAATCAATTTTCTTTTAATCTCTTAGCTTCAATAGTTCAAGCTATTTATTGCACTCAAGCTACCTCTTCATTTACAACGTTAAACCAATTTTCTCTCACCGATAGCTCAAGTTCTTGAAAGAAATTAACTCAAGCTTTCTCCTAAAAAATCTTATACAATTCAAATCAATTCTTAGAACCTTTGATGGCTCAAGCTCCTCACATTTCTTTTCTTCTTCCCTTTACAGAAGCCAAAATTCCTTTTGTATTAACTCAAGCTCTTTGAAAATTATGAACCTGAGCTAACTTCAATCTTCAACTATATAATCTTTATGAAATCTCTTAGGCTCAAGTTGATTGAAAATTGTAAACTCAAGCTTTCTTCATCTTCTTCAAGTTATTATTTTCCTAAACTCCGATAGCTCAAGCTTCTAACTTGAGTTTGCTATATCAAAATATTTTCAAGAAACAGAGCATTAGTAGTGTGATTATAGAATTATCTATATGTTTCTGATTTTGATACCCATTGGTTAATAATGCTTTTACAAGTTGTTATAAGTATTTAAGAATAGATTAGAAGCATCAAAGATGGCGTTACCAAGATGACTAAAAGTAAATTGTGTTAGAAACTCCAATGACTATATTTCAACAGGAAAAAATATTGATAAAAACCCAATGAATACTTCGTTATCTCCAACAGTCATTGAATCTATACCACTATAAAAAGGAGAAGTGTTTAAAAGTGACAAAAAGAGAGCTTGCACAAACATAGTATCAAAATGCCAACACTCTAACCAACATCTCGATATCTTATACACTTTGTTATTCAACGATTATGTAATATATCAATAGAGAGAGAAATTTACATTTGAGTATCAGTGATTATCTTTCCATTCTAGTGAAGAATATTGATTGTTAAACATATCATCCAATTAGAATCCTTATAGTGTATAAGGGGGAGTTTCTCAGGTATGATTGTAGTGGTTCTCAAGTACCCAGTTGAAACTTGAGGAAGATAGTAGATTGAAAATCTTAAGAGGAGCCTGGAGATTGGACTTAGGTCAAGTGAAGGATCGAACCAGGATAAATCTTTGTTTGTGACCTCTCTTTCCTTATCTCTTACATTTCTAGCATATATAACATGATTCATTGACTTTATATTTATAATTCATTATTTTCATACTCTTAGCTTTTGTTAATATTTGAAAATATTAACAAAATTTATAAGGTTTTATCTGACACTCAATTCACTCTCTCTTGTGTGACAGCCGGTTCCAATAATATTTAATTAATTTAGATATGGAAAATTAATTAAAAATATGATTAAATCTTTTGATAGATGTATACTTAAATAAAATTGCTTATAATGTACAAAATGTATTAAAAGATTAAAATTTTAAGTTAATTTAGGTTGTATAATAACTCAAATTTACATTATTAATAACATATGGTTAATAAAAATATACTTTTCAAATATATTTTCAATCATAGGGTCTTGACATAAAAAAAAAAAGGAATATGTTATTAGTCATTTAAAATAATACTAAATAAATAAGTTTCAATAAGTATAATAAATAATTTTAAAAATTAAAAATTTATAAAATAGTAAAAACTAATAAATTTTATAATATATTGGAAATTGTAGACATATATTTATTAGAATTTTTTTTTGGTTTGCATAAAAGTTATTTTTAGGCAAATAAAGCATTTATTCATTTGTTGAAGGAATGGTATCTTAGTAAAAAAAATATTTAAATAGTCAAACTTAATGGTCAACTAATAGTTAGATAGATAGAAATAGAATTTTAAATATACAAAAGAGGTTTTTATAACATGCATTTTCATTTCAAGAGAAGTTTATATATATTTTCAAAATAATGGGAGGTTTGTGTATTTATTTAAAATAGAGGGGTATTATTGTATTTTACTCTAATATATACTATAAAGATTGATTATTTGGTCAAATGTAACCTTTGACTGCAGACGACATTTCAAAACAAGAACAAATATAGTAATTAACTTTATTTGCAAAACTAGACTATCTGATCGATGCCATGCATGGAATACTAAGTTCTTAAAGTTTCAGGAGTGGTACATATATATACACGCTTATAAAAACATCAAGATCAATTTAGATTGTAATACTTTAACTTTTTCATAAATAGAGTGTTGGATTTCAAGGTAATTATTAAGGTGAACATTTTGTAGATAAATATACTTTTCGTCAATTATAAATATTTTTTCTCTTAATTAATTTTTCTTTATTAAAACAATTAGCTTATGTATTGGGGTTAACAGTGCTAACAAAGAAAAATTAAAAGATTTAAGTAAAAAAATACGTAGATACCAAATTAAAAATTGGGAGAAATTATATATACATGTAAAATGATTTTTCTAGTAAATATAAGAGTTATAGTAATGCGCCTATCAGTGTATATACTAATCATTTCTGTTCTAAATATAAGGTAGGGTTAACATTTTTGAAACTATTAAGAAAAATAATTAAATGAATTTAAAGTATATTTATCATTTTTTTTCTCTAAATTATTTTGCCTAATTTATAAACTAATATTACAGTATATAATATGATTAAGTAACTAATTTAACTTTCTTAATCCATCTTAAAAAAGTCAACTAGTATCTAGGACAAGAGAGAAATATGTAGAGATTGGCCATAGAGATTAATCGCCCATAGATATTTACAGTGCGTCTATGTAGATAATATTCGTTTTAACGGGTCACTTTGTCAACTGTTGTATGTGATGATTGAGACTCCTCCTTAAAATGTTACTCAGAAATTTTTGTTTGCATCAGGTAACCATATCTTTGTATGATGTTTATAGTTATTATTTGTTTTTGTACATGTCTTCAGTTATATAAGTGTACATAGATACACATAAAACGTTTATCATTAAATATATATGACTAATATATAGGCCACATAATTTTTCTAATATTTAATTTTAAGAATAATCTCTTTGAGTCCCTCCCTAAAGTACAGAATTTAATATATTTAGGACTCAAGTCCTTGAGCGGGGCACAACTGATCTTATGACTTCTTTTTAGTTGTGTGTAGTTCTCTTATGATTGACCTTGCTACCAGTCACCACAAGGGTGATATATCTACAGCAGTAAGTGTACAAGGCTTTGGCAATTACCTGTGACTTATCTTTAGTTATATATAATATACGGCTGAAGAAGAGTTATATCCGTTAAATATAGGTTGCATATGGGTCCTCAAACAAATTTAAGATACCTTTAAATAATAAATTGGCAATGAAGAATTTCTTAACTATTTTTTTTTCTTTTTTGCTGATGTATTCTGTAAGAGCAAGAAACACAGAATATCCTAAAAGCTAAAATGATAGTACCTGTGTTATTCGACTTTTACATGTATAACTTGCACAAACTTTCTTGCATATATTTGCATATGCACGGGATCGGATAATAGAGATTGGTTGGCAAAAAAGAATATGCAGTACACAGAGTCAGAGATTGTTTTTTTTTATTATTGATAATTTGATAACATTGCGCATCACATGAGATTGTATTTTTCATAACCTTCTTGAAACTAATTTATCAGAATTAAAAAATATAGTTAACTCATTAAATATTTTAAATTAAAAGTTTTTTTCCAACTTTATCTATATTTTTTCTTCGATATATGAAAAGTAATTACGCATTCAATAGTAAAAAACATAAGATACAAAGTAGTGTAATAATATACATACATCCTGTAAAAGGTATACAAGGTGCCATGGCACATACTTAGTTTTAGTGATAATTTTAATATGTGATTGCTTCACTAATTTACAAACTATAGGAAACATATGGGGATGAACAAACTAATTTTGTCGAAGTAGAAAAGCTAGGACATCCCCAAGGCCTTGTAACTGTATACGTAATACTCATATCCTTGTTGTAGGTATAATAACCCACTTGTGGAACAGTAATTGGTCAAACAACACCCTAACTTTTAAAGTTCGGAGTCTTTGTCTGGAGCATTTGAGAGTAAACAATATCCTCCAATGACTTGAAATCCTTTGTATAGAAGGATTTCATTCAACATATGCCAATTCATTTGTATGTGCGTTAGGAGCCTGAGGTTGTTGCTGTAGTACTAGAGTGGAAGTGGCAATGTTTGCTGCAACACTGGCTAACATAATGATTTGTCTTGGAGAAAACTTCATACCTACATGACAAATTCTATTGCTGGCATACTACAAGGAATCTATATCTGAAAAGGTAAATATATTCGCAAATTACTAGATTCCTTGTGGTTAAGTAACCATTGAGCTATCAATTTGTATAATGACATATTAGAGTTAGAGTTAGTATAAAAACCAAGCATACTTCCAAACCAATATGCTCGAACAAAAGGGTAGTAGAGGAATAAATAATCTAATGATTCATCATCAAAACCACAAAAATAACATACCTTAGCAGAAGCAATATGTCTAACCTTTAAAAGATGAGTAGTTGGGAGTATTTCTCTGATGATTTTCCAAAGCAATAGTTGAATTCGTGGAGGTAAAGAAGATTTCCATATTAAATCACATACCTCAGCCTGCTCTTGTGTGATAGATCCTATTACAGATTGGAACTATTGATATCCATCCTTAACAGTATATAAACCTAAAGTATTACCTGACCATCTAATGACATTAGATTGTCTCAACAATGGAATCGGATAGTGCGCAAATTGTTTAACCACTTGATTAAGATACAGGGAAGATAATAGGCGAAAGTTCCAAGTCCTTAAAGGGCGTAGTATAAGGTCTGATACTTTCATACTAGAATAAGTCAGACCTGACTGTTGCATAAGCCACCATAGCCGATGAGATAAATGTACAGATGTTCCATTGCCAATTTGCCATGTAAGACGATTAGTAATAAGACCTCCGACCTTTAAAATTTGCCTCCACATAAAAGAACTATTGTAGGCCTGACGATACATATGAGTGTTTTCATAGTCCAAATATTTTTGTGACATTTATCTTACTTATTAGGGTGGATGGCTGAGAAATGATTCGCTAGAGATGCTTAGCCAATAGAACATGATTGAAAGATTGCAGCTGCATAATTTGTAGTCCACCATTAACCCTAGGAAGGTATAATTCCTTCAAACTAAGAAAATGAACTTTATTGGAAGTGACTGACCATCCACAAAAGAAGTTGGCTGCTTTCATGGCTATAGCTTGACATAGCTGTCCAGAAAAATGCATACATGAGAATGGATATACCAATGGAGATAATAAGTAGTACCAAATTAACACCAACCGGCCTACTTGCGATAATAATGAACTTTTCCATCCAGCAAGTTTTCGATCCAATTCCTCAATAACTTCGAGATATTTCCTCTGTCACGCAGTGGATCATCAATACACGTACCCAGATATTTCCCCAAATGAGCGTGAAATCGAATCCCAATGATCTCAAATAATATGTGTTTCATACGATATGGCACCGATGGATTGCAAGCCAATGAGGATTTATGGTAATTAATATGTTGTCATGAAACAAGGGAGTATCTCTGAAGCATTGCCTTAACTTTATGAAAATATTCAGGTGTTTCTCTATAGAAAATTAGAGTGTCATCGGCATACATTAAATATGTTAGTGGCATAGAATTATGGGACACACGAAGCCCCTGCCACCAATTAAAATTTTCTACTTGATGAATCATACAAGACAAAACATTGGCGCAAAGTAGGAATAAGTAAGGGGAAAGGGGATCTTATTAACAAAGTCCTTGAGAAGGAGAAATCATAGCACCTGGAGATCCATTTATAAGAATATGATAAGAAACAAAAGAAACACATTGCATGACCAAGTGGACTGTTGCAGGCGGAAATTCCATTTTTTGAAGAACCAATTGTAAGAAAGGCTAAGACACTTTATCATAAGCCTTTGGAATATCAAGTTTGATAGCACACCAACCCCTTTGCTTCAATGTGTACCCTATATTTTAGCCATGCATTATGAAGCAAGAAAAATGTTGTCAGTGATCATTGCCTTTAATATGTTCCATAAGATCTTAGACAATAATTTCTAAATGACATTGCAAAGACTGATCAGTCTAAAGTCTTTAAAGGTACATGGATGTTTGCATTTAGGAACTAGCACAATGAAAGACCGGTTTATTTGTCGTAAAATATATCCATTTTGAAAAATCTGATTAACCATGACAATGATATCATTTTTTAGGACAGAACAAAATTTTTGATAAAATCTTGCATGAAAGCCATCAGGTCCAGGAGAGCTATCTGCCTTCATTTCAGAAACCGCACTTTCAATTTCAGCAACAAAGATGGCACAATTTATTTTCATTACATGTTGAGGGGATAGTTTTGGAAGGTTAATGTGGTCAAGTGTGTGTTGAGCCTGATCAAGATCAAAAAAGGCCGGAGCTTCATAAATTTCTTGAAAATAGATGGTGCCCATAAAAGAAATGGCATCTGGATCATCAATCCAATTCCCATATTCATCTTTGATACAAACAATTATATGCTTCATGCGTCTTAAAGAAGCTAAACAATGAAAATATTTTGTATTTTGATCCCCTTGAAGCATCTATGTCTATCTCGAACGTTGTGATCAAAGGATTTCTTCACAGTCATACCAAAATTCTAAGGAAGATCTGAGAGAGTCCACTTGATGCTCATCTTGGGGAGATAAGGTATCTTTGCTATGCCATTGTTGAAGTTCTTGTTTTAAATCTTCAATATTAGAGGAAATACAACCAACTGATAATCTATTCCAATTTAAAAGAGCATTTTGAATCTGTCGAAGCTGGATGGAATTTTTATAGGCCCAAGATCCATGAATTTCTCGAATCCATTTCTGATATACAATATTATGGCATTATGGAAAGGAGAGCTAGAAATTTTCAAAGCGAAATACTTTAGCTCTCGTTTGGTTCCAATGAGTTTGAAATAGTATTGGAGAGTGATAAGAAGCTACAAGAGGTAAAATTTGAAGTACAGATGCTGGAAAGAGACTAAGCCACCTAGTATTACATAGAGCACAATCTAGCTTGGCTTTCACTCGATCCACTCCTTGACGATTATTGCACCAGGTAAACCAACCCCCTTAGGAAGGAATATCTATAAAATGATAGTCATAAGAAGTTGGCGAAAAGAAGAGCTCCCATATCAAAAGAAGAAGGGCTGAGTTTATCATTGGTACCTAAAATTTGATTAATATCACCAATAATAAGCCAAGATTGAGAAATAGGTGTGGCTATGTACCAAAGCCAGTACCATAAAATACAATGATATTTAACCGCAGGGAACCCATAGACAAAAGTAATATAGACAATATTATTATCACAAGTATTACAAACAGTATGGATCCAATTAGGAGACATATCTATAATATTACAAGTAACGTTACCAAAAACCAATAAGAACATACTACCCTTGTGACCAAGCAAATCAACTACAAAATTATTAGAAAAGGAAAAGCTACGAAGTTTTCTAAAAAGTTTACATTGGGATACAAAAGTTTCATTAAGAAACAAAAAGTCAAGAAAATATTTACAAAAAAGATGTTTTAGTCGTTAAACTGTCGTGGCTTTACCAAGTCCACGACAATATCTTCATGGCTCCTTGAGGAGTTTGTTGGTAGAAACTTTAGAAAACCACATAATAGAGGATACAAATATATTAAATTATATTTAAAGAGAGATAATATACAAAAGTCACATTTTTTTTGCCTGCCAAAAGGTCACATTTAAACATTAGCTACATGTGTAAAATAGACAAATAAGCATTAATCACTCTCCAAGTGACTTTATAGACTAAGGCATTTTTCTATAATTGACTTATATTATAGACTAGAGGGAGCAATATATACAAACATTATATTAATAATGCCAGAAATTTATAAAAGCAAAGTGATTATCTAAAGGAAAATGAGAAAAAAAAATCACTTGAATTACAAAACCCTAAAATGTCTACTAAATTAGTAAAAGGATAAAATGTCATCTGATATGAATATGGGATTTTGAAGTTTAGGTATTGACAACTTATATATCAAACTTAACAACTTAGATATAGAGATTGACAACTTAAACTCTCCAAATTATTATTGTGTATGCCCAAATTATTAATCGTTACTCTTAAGTTGTTATTGTCTATATTCAAGTTGTCAACACCCAAACTTTGAAATCTCATATTCTTACAATGTCACCTATTTATCATTTTGCTAATTTAGTAGACATTTTGAGTTTTTTTTATTCAAATGATATTTTTATGTGATTTTCCCTTATCTAAAATGGTTAGTGTAAAACATATATATCAATATACAATAAATAGGCAGCAAAATAACAATGATAATTTATTGTATTATGATTATAAACTAGTTTTTCACCTTAGTTTTTTTTGAAATAAGATAAAATGTTGTTCATTATTACATGCTATAGATTTACTTACAATCGAAGTTTCTAAGGAATACTTAATACAAGAGTGAAAGCCTAAATAAGTGATTGTTTGAACACCAAGAAAATTAGAAAGCATTAAAAAATGAAAGAACTTCCTGCCAAATTATACTAGGTATTATTTGAAAGAGAATTACTAACACTATACTCAAAGATATATTCTAAAACACTTTGCAGAAAAGCATTTTGCCATAAGAATTCTTTTAAAGGGGTTACAAGATAACAAGGAACCCCATAACAGTGATGCAAACTTCATCTCTTATATTTATAAAAATTCATATCTTATCCATTTACATCAGAGTTAAAGAAATGTATGCCTAAAGCAAAAGTTAATTGCCTTTTATTAATACTTGCCGAGAAAGCTAATAAGGTGAAAGAAGTGAAATGCCTTACTTCTTGAATGACAACTTTTGGAGAAATTGTTCCTTGATGAGTTACTAAGTTTCTTTTTATCCAAATGAGATTGATCAAGCATATAATTTTGATTGCCATTTGGTAACATAGATCATTATATATAATTGGATCAAAATTTCTTTCAACCAGCGTTTAAATTTTGAGGAGTCTTGTGTAGGAATTCTGATTAAAGAATAGCTAAACCAAAAGGTGTTGGAAATTTAATATAATTATTTATATATATTATATTTGTTTAGATATTATTATATATTTTATGTTATTATTTTAATATATATATATATATCACCGGATGTGTCCCGCATCATTCTTTGAATTACGGATTGAAGAGTTGCGTTCAAAGGGTTATGACTAGTCGTTGAGTCCTTCAAGAGTCTTGATAGGAGGCTATATAAGGAGAAGGCCAAACTCAGAACAGACACGCTAGAAAAGTTGTTAGTTCGATCAAGAATTTCCTGACGGGGTGACGGTGTTCAACAGGCCATCGCTGTGCCAAAAATTTCCATTCAGAAGAATTCAAGAAAATCTCAGAGAATATACAATATTCATACACTATGGTAAGAGGTATGTAAGACTTCCGCTATGAATATCATAATCTTAGATTTATGAATTACGTTTAATAGTAAAAACACTTGTCACCCTCGAGGATCAACCTTACCCTCGAGGCTGACATATCAATAAGATTTCTGACTTAGTTCCAAATCATTTTCTTCCTTTTATACTAAATAGATATTACTTAACTATGCTAACTTAAGTAATTTCCTTTTAGTTTAACACTACCAAAAACATCTTTCAATACATCCACCTAAGTTTGTTAATCATCAAAGTATAGGATCTAACAAAATACTCTTATTGTGAATTAAGATACTCGTGTTATTAAAAATTCAATGACATTTTTATAATTAAAAAAAAGCATAAAAGTGATTGATTTAGAAATTCTATGTTTTTTTTTTGAGATTTTCCTATAAATAATGAGTGTGTTTGTTTAGCCGATTGACTAGGCGATTGGAACGTTTCATAGATTTCCACGCACGATTGCTGTTGAATAATTTTTTACCATGTTTGGCCGTTCGTTAGGTTCCATTGGATCAATTGGGTCAATTGAATAAAAAGTAATAAATATGGTAAATGCTGCTTTTGTACCGATTGCCTCAGGAATTTTTTTTTTAAAAAAAAAATCTGTCTTTTTTATCCCATCTACTCATAATTATAAGATTTAGTTAATTTTTATGGAGAGATTAAGGTAGCCAAAAAAGTCAACTAGATCTTATAATTAGGACAGAAGATTATATAAAATCACACTATATTTACATGTAATAAGATTCCCTCCTTCTGTCCTAATTATAAGACCCAATTGATTTTTTTTTAGAGATCAAGGAAAGTAAAAGAGTCAACTAGGTCTTATAATTAAGACATAAAGTAGTATAAATAACACACTATATTTACATGTAATAAAACTCCCTTCAGTCCTAATTATAAGACCCAGTTAATTTTTTTTAAGGATTAAGGAAGCCAAAAGAGTCAACTAGGCTTATAATTAGAACCAGAAGTAGCATAAATATCACAATATATTTAAATATATATAATACATATATATATATATATATGTAAACATGCCCTTTACAGTCATTTCCTATCAAAAGTAACTTATGCAATCTTTATTCTAAACACAAATCAAGTTACTCAATTTTACTTTTAGTCAATCTTCCTTTTTTAAGAGTATTAATTACAATCTCCGTTTCAAACGCACCAATGAGAAACGCGCTTCACTACATTACACATTTGACAGAGCGTTCGCGCGCTTTAGCCTTTGTTGTTCCTGGTGAAGAAGCCCTCATCTATTTCTATCCTAAGGTATGCTTTTTCAGGCGATTCAATTCTTGAGTTCCTTTTGGATTCTGAGAAATTTTTTGTCACTTGTTTCCTATTTCTTTCGGTTTAAAACGTGATTTGAGTTTGATGCACTGAGCAGCAGAAATTTTTTCACGCCATTTTGTGAATTTCTTTTCCTTCTCTCTCTCGCATCTTCTGAGCTACTGACAGTTACAGTTCCGATAAGAACAGTTTGCATTCTTATATTCTAATCGAATTTTATTTTTATCAACAGTCACTTTCTTTATATCCGAAATTGGAACCGGATTTGTGTTCTTCAACGGTGTTCTTTGTATTATGAAGAATTCACAGAGAATGTAATCTGTAGGTTTTTTTTTTCCTAGGATGAAGTTCAAGGCTTTTCTCACCGAGAATGGAGTGACTCTTTTGGAGAGGAGGTTCCTGCCATCACTTGAGAAGATGGGAAAGATATGTCACCTTTACTTCACAAGAGATCATGCCATGTTCCTTCACAACCTCCTTAATGGCGATGGTATTCAATCTATTGCTCAATTTCGCAAAGAAGCCCTTTTCGATGACTATCGCATCTCCAGCCAGAACGAAGATCGCATTGCTTTTACTATAGATGTCACTCTTCTCCACCGTGCGGTTCGTAGCAGTGTGAGCATTTGTTCTGAGCTTGGTGGAAGTGGAGCTACTGCTAATCGTCTTCAAATTAAGTTGGTGAAAAAACTTCCTCCAAATTGTACCCAACCTATGCCTTTTCTTACCTTTGAAACCAAAGGTTATAAATCTGCAGTTATTCAGGATATCCCAATTTCAAAGCCATTATCAAGAGCTCAAGTTCTTGAACTTCAAGCTGCTTTGGATATGGCCCAAGACTTGCCTCAAACTCTTGTTCAGGTGCCAGATTTGAACCAATTGCAGAACTTTGTGGATAGGTTGAAGCAGGTGGGTGATGTGCTTAGCGTGTCCATAAGCAAGTACGGGGATCTGCACATACAGGTTTCAACAACATTGATCACTCTTGGTGCCGAGTTTCGAAAATTGTTGGTCATTGGGGAGAAAACAGATGCCCCTTCTCAAGATCAAAATCTTAGTGCTCAGACTAGGTCATCCCGGTCAGTTGCCAGAGGAGATGCTCAAACTGTGCAAGTGAGTGTGAAGCACTTTGCCAAGAGCCTTCAGTGTCACTTGACCAAACCAGATTGTGCTTTCTATGGGATTGCTCCACTTGGCGCTTGTTTGACAGTTATATTTCAGTATTTCATTCCTGGTTCTCGTCAGACCGATAAGTCTATTAGCTTGCACTGTAGACTTCCTGTACTTGACCCTGGTACTAGCTGACAGTTTCCAGACCGTTAGTGGGATTCATTATGCTGAGCTTGGAGATTCAGTTTATCATTCTGTATCTACTCAAGTTTTTTCTCTATCAGTAATTGTCAGTGTATTTCATCAGGGAGATATAAGATTATATCATTCGAGACAGCTTAAAATTTGAGTTTGAAGAAAAATCGAGTAGATGTAAACCGTTAGTGTCTGTATTGTCTATTGCTGGGATAGGTCTCATGCATGTTTTGGCTTACGAAGTAAAATTTTCTCTTATTATTAACTACGAGTTTTCTTTCATTTATTTGATTTTTGCAAGCAAATGAAGAGTATAAATCTGCAATCTAGTTCGCAGTGTTGCAGCTTAAACCCCTTAAGATTCAACAATGGTCTGAGTTTGAAGAAAAATCAAGTAGATGTAAGCCGTTAGTGTCTGTATTGACTATTGCTGGGATAGGTCTCTTGCATGTTTTGACTTACTAAGTAAAATTTTCTCTTATTATTAACTACAAGTTTTCTTTCATTTATTTGAATTTTGGCAAGCAAGTGAAGAGTAGAAATCTGCAATCTAGTTCACAATGTTGCAGCTTAAACCCCTTAAGATTCAACAATGGTCTTTGGTTTAATTTCTCTGTTGGTGATAAAAGAGTAAGTAGAACAAATTATTTGTCTACAGTTACTAGTTCTTGGATTTGCGGCTTAAAGCCCTTCAGATTCAGCAATGGAACATCTATATATTTTCTAGTCCGGCTCTATAAAGTTAAGCCCGTGGGATTTATCATAGCAAGTAACAAAATGAATGTAATGAATTTATTGATCAAATGATAACAAGTCCATATGACCTAATAACAGGGAAATATTTCATTTACTCGTCACCAAAAATCGTTACATGAACAAGAACCATGCATGAAATGGTGGAATCTGGTTTTATCCCTAACTATCAATTCCCTACCGTAAGCTTTAGAGACCAGCTTGGCAAAATGGTGACAGTCCACGCACATTCTGAGGTTCTTCACAATTCTTATAGCAACACCAGGTCCTGAACTAATAAGAGCATAGGCGATAGCCAACTTCTCGCTATGCCTGTAAACTGCAGTTTCTTTATCCTCTTCTCCAATGTCAAGGAAGACCTCTGATGTATCAGGTGAATACCCTGCACGTGTCAATTCTTGCATCATGTTTTCTAACTTGGAATATATTTCTCTAGATTGAGGGTGTGACTGATCTCCAGCAACAAATTCATGAACCGCGCCATCCATCTCTATCAAACTACATCCTGGTATTTTCTTGATTCCCCTATTCATCATGACGTTCCTAACTTCTCTTACCTTTTCCCATCTTTTGCAGGCAGCATATATGTTACATAATAGGACATAAACAGCTCCATTTTCAGGTTCTAGCTCAAGAATCTTGTTAGCAGCCATTTCTGCAAATTCCACATTTCTTTGGACACGACAAGCACCAAGAAGGGATCCCCAGACAACTGAATTTGGCTCTATTGGCATTTTCTCAATGAATTCTTGTGCTTCTCTTAAATTACCAGCTCGACCAAGAAGGTCAACCATGCATCCATAGTGTGTCACATTGGGCTTAATTCCATATTTGGTGGTCATACTCACAAAAAATTTTCTTCCTTTCTCCACCATGCCTGTGTGTGTACATGCACACAAGACACCAATGTAGGTTATCTCATCTGGTACAACTGAAGCTTCTATCATTTCTGAAAACATATCAAGAGCTTCTTCACCACGGCCATTAATGGCAAAACCAACAAGCATTGCGGTCCATGTAAACTTGTCTTTACAACTCATTTCCTTGAATGCTTTTCTTGCCTTTTCGATGTTACCACATTTAAAGTACATGTCTATCAGAGCATTCCCAACAAAAGTATCATTTTTTATACTCTTTTTGTCAATGTAAGTCTTAACCCATTCCCCTAGTTCAAGTGCTCCCAGATGGGCACACGCCGTTAGAATGCTAACCATGGTGAATTCATCTGGTGTTATATTTGAAATTTGCATCTCACGGAAAATTTCTAAAGCTTCTCTGAATCGGTTCAGTTTAAGGTATCCATCAATCATGGCAGTCCAGGAAACACTATCTCTTTTAGGCATTTGATCAAAGTACTTTCTTGCCAAGTCAATTTGACCGGTATTGGCATACCCACCAACAATGGAAGTCCATGTGATCACATCACGAGTCTTCATATTGTCAAAAATCTCTTGTGCAACATTCATTACTCCACAAGCTGCAAACATATCAATCAGGGCATTTTCCAGTATGAGATTAGGTTCAACAATGCCTTCTTTGACATTTTTACGTATCTTCATGCCCTCATCTAGATCCTTCAAGCTGGAGCTTGCTGAAAGCATCAAAACTAAGGTAACTGAATTGGGAAATACTCCTTTCTTTTCCATCTCATTAAAAATCTTCTTTGATTTTTCAAATTGCTTAACTCTGTTGTACCCAGATATCAAAACATTCCAGGTTGCCACTTCCCATTCATCACCCATATTAAAAACCTTGTGAGCTATATCCATTAAGCCACACGAGCAAAACACGTGTATAAAACCCTTCTGAACAAACAAATTTGAACCAAGCCCATATTTTATTGCATGGCAAAATAACTCTTTCCCACACTGCAAATCTTTGTCACGTTTAAATCCCTTTAACAAGAACGGAAATGTGTAACGGTCAGGTTTGATATTCCTCCTCAACATTTGCAGGTATATATAAACACCATTGGAAGGACACTCTGACCTGGAGTACCCTCTGATCAAGGTATTCCAAATGAACACAGTTGGTTCAGGAATTGTATCAAACAGGTGACGAGCATGGTTCACATCTCCTGAATCCTTCGTACAACAGAAGACCATAACTCTGTTTTGAACAGAAGGGTTGGAACTAAGACCCATTTTGATGGTTTGTGAGTGGATTTGCTTGAGCTGGTCCATGGACTTACAAGCTTCAAGTAAAGAAAGCAGAAATTGCTCAAAGCAATGGCAGTTAGGATGTGAAGAAGCAGAGCAAATTGGAGAAGTGGGAACATTAAAGACCAATGCTTTCTGCGAAAGCGAACGTGAAATTGCAAGGCCTGAAACTGAAAAGGGCAGGGGAGGCTTAGAGTGAATCACGGATAGCATTCAATATGCAACGACGGCACCAAGTAGAAGGGAATTTTGAAAAGCGCGGGTTGAGTTTGGGTTGGGTATTTGCTAGAGCTGGTTTGGGAGGTGATTTTCTAGATGTGAAGGAGGAAGTTAGGTTCCAACGAAATTTTTAGAAAAATCACTTGCAAATATTCATTCAAATAATTATAATTTAGGTCTTTAATTATACATAAGACAAGTTCAAAATATAACTCTAAGAAATTCGTATTTGTAATTGTCTAAGTTGATATTTATAACTCCTTTTCAGAAAACTAATTGTCATTAAAATATATTTAGAGAATTGATTTTCGTCCTAAACATAAGATATATTTCACATCTTTATCTAAATTTTTTAATTTATATCTATTAATGGTCTCTCAACAATAATCAATAAAAAATAAGGGAATTCAGGAAGAAAGCTAAAGTGATTTAGAAAATGCATGTGATATTAATTAACTTATTTAATCTAACCAAATTCAGTAAAAATATCTTATAAAAGGGCCAGATTTTTTTAGTGGAAATTGAGTAAAATTTTTCATTGCAAGATTTTTTAATCATAAGAGCAAGCACTAACCACCTAAGCTATAAATGATGGTTCCTCAATATAGTCCAATTAAGTTTGATAACTAAGTTTTACAAACCAATTAGCTGTTTTAATAGTGATTAATGATTAATTCGGAAAAAGATTTCATTTGTAGGATGCCGAGGAATTTTGCTTATGTGGATTATTTTGATTTGTGATATCTGTTTTTCATATAACACAACTCAGGAATGAAATGCATCTATCAAAAAAATATGCTAGTCCATTATTTTTAATAGACAAACAATTCACTAAAATTGATATTTCGACTTTGTAAAGTCAACTGACATATTTACCATTATTTTGGGTAAAGTTATGATTTTTGACATAAACCACCACATTTTAACTTTGTGAAGTCATTATGCCTTAAAGTTCACCTTTCATAGCAGCAGCAGCTCGTAAATTAAAAGCTGAATACAACCCGAGAGAATAAAAAATCTTCCAGGTGTTGTTTCATTGCAAAACATGAACACAAAAATCGATTTCTTGTGTGCAGAGCAAATAATTTGCTCCCAAAAAACGCTAAAATAGAACTATTGCTACACTATAAACAAGTAGTCGCCAATCTGATAGTTGATCCCACAATTGATAGGCCTGAATCGCAGTTGTAAAACTTGAATACCTAAAACCTACTTGCGGATCTATCCCTACAAGAAATATAACCTAAACCCAAAAATTTCATTTTTGCATTAGTGCAATGGAACATGCAAAGGTAACGATTGATAATGAAACCAGTCCTTGGCACAGAAAAGTGCCTCAATAGTCATGGAGCTTAATGAACTGCGGTAGCTATCCATTTTTCTAATTTCTGTGTCAAAAACAGAATCTGCTGAGAGAGTTGATAATGGCATAGACAAAATATCAGATGCCACTCTAGACAAAGTTGGGTAATTCAACCTGTTCAGTCTCCACCAACTTAGAATGTCAAGCTCTTCTTCTCTGGGTAGCAGAGGCTCTTCCAGATATTGATCCAATTCCGACTTGATTACGTTGCCGGTAATATCAGAGATGTATATATCAAGGTCTTCAATTCCTTCTGTATCTATGTAAATAGATCCCTCAGACCCTTCTTCATATGGCTCTGTCTTAATCATAATCTCATTCCCTTCATTCCCATCCGTAGTTGTGAAGGGAAGAAGTTCTACAATATATTCATTTAAGATTTCTCGAAGACCGTCCTCAACAACCCTGATCCATGGCTCAGCATTAGTCTCACCAAAGATCTGACAAAAGGTTGATTCCACAAACACCATTTTATATCTCGGGTCCATGGCTGCAGCGGCCGCCAAGACGAGGCAACTTTCTCCCCAGTATTGATCAAACCTCTCTAGCAAAGGCCCAATTAAAGTACTGAGGAAGGGATCCTGACTGAAAGCTGCACGAGTCAACTCCACCAGAAGATTTGACACTACAGAGAAAAATAAGTTCGCGGTTGGGTATGGTTGGCAAGTTAGAAGGTTAGCTGCATCATATAGCTGCTTCAAATAGGTGCAGAGAATTTCTACTTGATTCCATTCACATATGGACAAAGTTATTCCGTGATCATGGCAAGGGGTCTCGAAGCAAACAAAGACTTCCTTTAATTCACAGGCAGCAACTAGCATATGGTAAGTTGTGTCCCATTTAGTTTGGTTGTCAATACAAAGGTCTTTTGTGCTAGGGACTTGAAGTTGTTGCCTCAGCTTATTGAACTCTGCTTCGTTAGACTTTGAAATTTTCACTAACTTCACACTCTCTCGAACTTTTGTGATGGTTTCTCTCATTGCCCAGAATGCATCTAGAGCAAGACGACTAACAACCCGTGCAAAACAATTCCTGCTTACTAACTGGCCGTTGAAAATCACAGGATTCCTAGCAGAAAGGAGTGCCCTAAGATCTCCCATCGCAGTCTCATTTAAAGAATGATCAAGTGCAAGTGTAAATAGCCGACTCTTCAACTGCCAATCAGTTAAACAGGTCACAATCGTTTTATTATAGGAATCATCAGAATCAGGAAATGGCACCATGATCACGTTAAGAATAGGATGATGTACATTCCAATCACTATCAATGAAATGTCCACGAAGAAAAGCATAGCCCACTGTGTGGTTTGAAGTCCATAAATCCAAGGTCAAGTTGACCCTTCCAGGAATTTGTCTGATAAGATTCAAGAGGTTTTGCTTCTCATTGAGGTACATTGAGATGCAATCCCCACGAACATCAGTAGAGCTTAGTAAATTGAACTTGGGCTGAAGAGTCCGTACAAAATCAATGAAGCCCTTGTGTTCCACAATTTGAAGGGGATGATCTAGTGCAATTATCATTTTCGCCACCTCACTGTTGCAATGTTCCTGATCAAATGGGATTACACCCAACCCAGGGGTTGCTCTTACACGTTTCTTTGGCAGAGCAGTATCTCCAGAACTGTAGTTTTTAAAATGTGGGTTTCGCACATTTTTTTGTTCACTTGCTGGACATATCCCCATTGAAATGTGTCTTTTCAGATGACTTGTGCCAGAAATTTTTGAACCAGAAATATAAGCAAATGATTTTTTACACTGTTTACAGTAAGCCCTGGCAATGCCATCTCCAACAGCCTTTACAGTGAAGTGTTCCCACACCATAGACTTCTTTTTCCTACACTTGCTAGGCGGTGTTTCCAGCTCCAGGTCCAATTGCTCATTTTTAATAGGGCTAACTAGTGTATCAATCTCCATAACAGTAGGCATAATCCTTGAAAGCAAAAAGAATTGAGCATTAGAAGGTCACATATTGGCAAAGATCGTCAAGAGTGATCTTTCATGCAAAATAAAAGAGGAGAAAAAAGCAGCAGCAAGACCAAGAATTTTGAACCCATCAAACTTCAGCTGCAAAAAATCATTTAAGGGATGATGAAAATTGATACAAAACAAAGAACCTGATCCTCTATGCTTAGAGGAGAGCATTGAGTTTCAAAGATAAAAATTTATCAAATTTTATCATACTTTTAGGGAAGAAAAAGAGGACAAAATAATGACAATCTTTCCATTAACTCCAGGCACACAGAAGCAAAATATTTTGTGAATCTGGACTTTATGTCAATGACTATACTCAATCTTAGCATCAAAATGACAATATATGCTACTAACACATAACACCAGTTAAAAGATTCAATTTAGATAATTAAAAATATAACACATGGCAAACATAAAAAATTTCATTCGGACAATAAAAATTATGATGGAAAGCATATACATAAAAAAACATTTCAACAATCGTGTCACACTCAAGAAAAGCATTGTATGTAGTTTTAATAGAAAAGAAACTTCACTCAAAATGATACATCACACACACACACATATAGGACTATGGGAAGATGAGAAAAAAATTTTCTTTTTTTTAAAAAAAAACTATTTATATATACACACGGAGAGGCTTTCAGAAAGAAAAGGAAAAAAAATATTGACAACAAGAAGAATAGGTGTAGGTCCGCGGCTCAAAGAAAAAGAAATAGAAAAAAAAACATGAAAATAGCCTAAGTTTGTAGCTACACTATTACAGTAAAAAGGGAGTGGAGGTAGAGAGGTACTGCTCTACAGAATGAGACTGATATGGTGCACAACTAACGAGAATCTTGAATGAACTGAATAAATATATGGAGACAATATTACAGTGGACAAGACCGAGCATATAGCATCTAACATTTGAGAAAAGAAAGTAACAAAATGTTGACAAGATGTGCGGTGAACAGTCGAACAAGATAAAGAAAACAGAAGAATGGACTGAGGAGAGTTACCTGCTGCAACAGTAAAGGGAAAAAGGGGGTAGACAGTGCGGCTGGTAGAGAGAAGAGGGGAAAGGGTCTTTTATATGGGTGATTTAGGGTTTTGTTTTTGAATAAAATAATATATATAGATATATATATTTTTAGAATTGATATTATAATAATTGTTAGTAATATTTAAACAATTTATTCTTACTCTCTCTCTCTTTGTTTTTTTTTTCAAATAATAGGAGAAGTTTACACACATGCTCATATGTCTTAAAATACTTATTTCAGGAAAAATATTTTATTTACTTTTTTTTATTTTATAGACTAATTAGTTAAATAAAATTTTATTGTTTTGAACTTGATATCTATTATCATTATTTTTTTGTGTATTAATTTATTATTTTTATTTTATTTTATTTTTGTACTCTTGACTAAATAAAATTTAAACTACAACTAACTCTAGACCCAAAATTTAGGGTGTTACATCTGACATATTTTAGTGGATCCATAATATAATATGTGTCAGAAAATGTTATGTTTAGACCCTTTATAGTGGGGTTCAGTGTTATGTATATAGACTAGTGGGTTGAGTTTCTAACCCTTATTCTGATTGTGCCCTTAACCTTATATGTGGTTTATTGTAGTGGGTTTATGGGCAGGACTTGTGCCATAAACCCTAATGTTTTAATTATGTTGGATTAGTCCAAAATTTTTGTGTGGAAGTGATCGACAAATCATTTTATAACCATGATAGATCTTTTGAATTTAGTTTTACTCTTTTCTATCATAGTTAGTTCTATTTGTGGCTCTAATCCTTTTAACCATGATAGTGTTTTGGAAGTTGTAGTTAGAATCTTTTCTATCATGGTTAATAATTATAAGATTCCAACCAGATTGTTTATATATATATTAATTAGGCTTAATGCCTTATTTAGTAGAAAGGATCTTTTCAAAGACCAACGCACCCTATCATAAGCTTTCTTAAGATCAATTTTAATTGCCATAAAACCCTTTTTCCTATTCATATTTCTCATTGAATGCACCACCTCATAAGCAAGAATAATATTATCAACACTTTGCCTCCCTTTCACAAAACTACATTGATTAGGATCAATAATCAATGGCATAATGTTCTTCAACATGTTTGATATAACTTTTGTTACCACTTACACAAACTAATAGGTCAAAAATTTCTAATAGTTTGTGGAATATCAATTTTAGGTGTCAAAACAATATTGGTATCATTCACCTGCCTACACAAGCAAGGATCTCAAAAAAGTCCCTTAACCATGTCTACCACAGTAGGACCCACACAATCCCACTGACTCTGATAAAACAAAGGATTATATCTATCTTGACCCGGCGCCTTCAAAGCCCCCATATCAAACAGGGCTCTTTTAACTTCTTAATCACTAATAATTGATTATAGTGAACGAACATGCAACTCATCCAAGGAAGGATATGTACATGAAAACAAAGAAGTACCATCAAAACCATCCTCCGTATATAAAGATTGAAAAAATCTATTACCTATTCTCATAATTTCTTCCATGTCATAAGACCAATCCCTATTTTCCAATTTTAACGCTTCAATTCAATTCCTTCTTCTTCTACCATTAGCAACAAAATGAAAATATCTGGTATTTCGGTCTCCATTAAAAACCAATATGTACGAGAATATTGAAGCCACATTACCTCCTTTTCTCTTAGAGTTTTCTCTAGCTAAGACCATAACTCAATCTGTAAATGTTGTAAATGAGTAGAGAATTGAGAAGTTGCAAGTGCTCTTAACACACCTTCTAACCTTTTGTATAAAGATTCCTTTTGATACAAAACATTCCCAAAGACATCTCTATTCCATACTTTCAAATCATCTATGGATGAACTTAGAGTACTAACCCAGTCAAGGCGAACAAAATCCGAAAAGCTCTCGTGCATCACCCATGGCGCAAAAAAATGAAAAGGCCGAGCCTGATTGTTTGTCAAACTATGATTATCGAATTTCAAAAGTAGCAGACAATTATCATATTTAAATTTTGGTAGATGCATAAATGATGATTGAGGAAATTTCTGTACCTACTGATTATTCATCAAAACTCTATCAATATAACTATATGAAGAATTACGATTCCAAGTAAAACGAGGTCCATTGAAACCAATATCAATTAAACCATTGTCAAGAAACCAGCGTTTAAAATTAGCATCCACCCCCTCCCTTCTTCTAGGACTAGAAGACCATCGCTCTTCAGGTAGAATCACAGCATTAAAGTTTCCCGCTACAACCCATCTGCCTATTATACTACTACCAATAGACTTGAATTCATCCCAAAGAGATCTACGAACAACTACATTAGGACTACCATACACTATAGTAAGGAACCACTCCTCACAAGTTCCAAAATTAAAAACACCATGAATCGTCTATGAAGAAGAATATATAATCGTAAAATTAGTATAATCTCCCCAAAAGAGCCAAATACCATTGCTAAAGCCTTGACATTCCACAATAAATTTGTTATTCCACCCCAACCTCCTTCCAATAATTGTGGCCCTCTCCCCACCTTGACGTGTTTCCAAAAGTGCTAATAAATGGACTTCGTATCTGCGACAAAGGTCATAAATCAATCTACAAAATTGCGAGCCACTTGACCCATGAGAATTCCATATTAACATAGACATGAGGAAAAAAATTCCAAATTAAATTTTTAAACATACATAGGAGCCTTCACTGACCCAAAATCTTCTCCCAATGTGACATTTTCACCTTCAACTACGGGCCCACCAAGAGGATTATCATTATATTTAAACCCAATTCTAGATGAACCTAGGTCTATTGGATCACTGGCACTTAAAAAGAATACCATAAATGTTAAGTAAACAATTCTTATCTTCAACCCGAATATCCAAAGCTTCTTCTGGACCCACTCTCCTCCTTGTGACTTCATGAACTACGTCCATATTATCCCCTACATTAACAATATCATTAGCATTACCCAAATAACCACTATTGGACTTCACAATTAGAGATCCACTAAGAAGAATGTTTTGTTTGACTCTCAAATAATCAGCCATTGGACTAGCATTTCGAGACACGTGGCCCCTACCAACAACTTTCTTCTCAACACGTATAACCTTACTTATTGATGATAACCTATTTTCACGTGCATTAAAAGCCTTATCACTCCTACAATTCATGGATATGACAGGAGGGGCAGAGGAATTCATAGGATTACCAATCTTATTTAAGTCAATTCTAGCCTTTTCAATTTCATTTAAGGACAAAAATCTCGATCATTGATTGTTCCTCAAATTAGTAAGCCGTGACCCACGCCTTGTTTCTTGCCACCGTTGAGATTCCACCGACCAATGCCCTCTCTAAACTCGTCGATGGCTAGGCGCCACCATCTACTCCCCAAAGTCATTATTTGATTGCAACTTTTGCCTAATAGAAGAAGAGGGCAGTGTTACTATACTATTATTTACGTGCTCCATTGGAACTTTTGTAGCCACAGAATTCTTCCTTGAATAGTAATTGACATCATGCCCATACTTACCACACTGAAAACATATTAGATGCAACCTTTCATATGGCAATAGAAGTAACATGTTATTTATCAAGATCAAAATCTTGTTTACATGGATGTACCGAAAGATAATATTCTTGGATAACCCACGGTCCCTCTGAAAGAGCAAAATCATAAAAATAATTATTCATACATATCATGAAGAAAAAACTAGACCCAATTTCAACAACTTCCACCTCCCCCTTAGGCCACATAACAACTGCAATTTATTCAGTAACACATCCTCCCGTACCATCCGGCCTAAAAATCTGACAATGAGAGTAGACGCCCATCGCCTTGCCAATTTCTACTTGAACTCTAGTTTCACAACTATATTCAGAATCCTGTCTTCCTTCAAAACCTAAACCCGATCCATCCAACCCTCTCTACCCCACCATCCCTCATCATCTTCCTCTTTTTCTACCCTTACAGCAGCCTTTGAGCAAATATCATGATAGGATTTCTCGGGTTCAATAACTCCAGTTGACTGCTCATCATCCATCTTCCAATCTTCCACTCAAGAAAACACTGGATGTCCACCAACTTCAACACCCTCACCATTATGAACCTTCTTCCTACTTCATTCCAGTGTATCTCTTTGTTCCAGCGACGGCGCCACGTTCACACGCTTGTGACTTCGCTCTCTGATTTGACACCATATTTACATGGTTTTCTTAAGTATTTTCTTACTAAATTGCACACTTTTACTCTCATTATGCATTGTAATTAGAGTTTTTGGATTACATGGTTCATACTTTGCATTTTGCTAATTTAAGGGTAAAAATATGATTATTTTTCTCTCCTTTATTTGATTGCTTCACTTGCCTTGGAAAATTCTTTATTATG
>JBAGKO010000012.1:13855761-13889391 GCA_037177275.1 Acacia concinna
ATTAAGCTCATCCGCTAAAGGGGTCAACGAAAATTACATATACATGTGCATTCAAGTAAGGACGGCATATATACATATGAACACTAGAAGTAGAACGTAATTTTAGACCAGCTGCAAGTCATAATATAACTCTTAACAAATAAAATATGAATGCACGCATATTCAATTCTTGCTATGTATAGATCTTATTCTTCAGAAAGGAGGAAGAGTGTGATGTTTTTCAACTCTGAATTATTGGCTTTGCTTTTGCAAGTGGCATTTCTTGAGAAACTGAAAGTGATGATATACACGGCCAGCCATGCCCATTGTCCTATTTATTTATATGAGAGTTCTTTGGATCCACGTCATACAGTCTTTCTGGGACTTCAAGGGCCCATTTTTCCCTGTAATAATGGCACAATTTCTGATTTATGCCTTTTAATTTCTTCACTCTCAGAACCATAGTGTTTGCTTCATGCAGTACCAGCACAAGGTAAAACTAAAATAATTATATTTATTTAATTTTAATAATTATAAAACTAAAATTTCATGTAATAAATTCCATTTATTAATATATTTTATCAAATAATTTATAAAGTTATGAAATACAATTTAAATGAAGTAAGAGCAAAGCTGTCCATATAGAAAAATTTCTCTCCCCTCCTCTTTCATACCAAATAAGATAATACTATAATCCCTCCCTTCTCTTTTCTTTTCATCAATTCAAATAAAGTAAAATGAAATCCTTCTCAAATCCTCCATTTCCCTCCTCCATAAAAATCCCTCCCTTCCACTCCCCTCTATTGAGCCAAACACACCTTAAGGGCATGTTTGACTCAATGGAGGAGAGGGGAAAGGAGGTTTGAGAAGAATTTTGTTTTACCTTATTTGGATGGATAAAAAGGGAGGGAAGGAGAGGGATTTTAATAATGTAAAAAAAAAAGTAATCAACAACATAAGAATATAATCAATATAAAATAAAATAGACATAAGTCAATGTAAATGTTTTTAAATTGTAGCATATAAAGGAGAATTAATATTTTTCATGTAATAAAACAAAATTTTACTTGTAATTTTTAAAATGTATGTATTAATTTATTTTTCTTATTAAAAATATATATAGAGCAGTAAAAAAAACAATACAGTATGATACTAACAATGTATAACATAAATTTAAAAGGGAGACAGTTTATACATATTAAAAAAGAGGAAAAGTTATGTGCATATTAATTAATAGAAGCTAAAATATAACATTTTCCCTCCAAATTCTCCCCAATTTTAGAGGGGAGAGTTAGGAGGGAAAGGAAGAGAAAATCTTTAAAAAAATTTCTCTTACTTTCTAAAATTTTTTGTTATTTAAATAAGAGGAGGAGAGCAAAATTCTTTAATTTTCTTCCCCTCCCCTCCCTTCCTCTCATACTAAATAAGCTCAAAGGTAACTAAATCCCAAACTCTTCGAGCTACGCATGAGGTGAGGACCAATGTTAACTTTGCTTTTGATCAGGGTTGAATCATCCTTCATGTCTAAATCATATTATAAGATCCATCCATATTCATAGATTTTAGGCCATCAACCTAACAAGGTGATTAACATTCCCAACTAACTACATACCTTAACTAATTCAACCTTCTAATAAGGTAAAATCACCTTAATTGGATCACTAACATTGATGGGTCTATTTGAGTTGGTGCTTAAGAAACACATCCACATAAGTCAAGATAAAATTCTTCTCACATATTTATCTTCTCACATATTTATTTTGTATGTTGTGAATCTTATTAAAAAGAGTAGCTTCTACGGCTAAGCACTGTGTAGACCAAAAAGGATGGATGGCAATGGACGGTGAAGATGATAGACGGAAAGTGGTTGTTGGTGAAGGAGGAGGACGATCGATTGTAAAGGAAAATGCGGCGAGCGACCAGTGACAACGATGGATGGCAAACGAGGACGAGGGCAGTGGTTGGTGGGGGTAGACGACAGCCAGTAGAGAAGGGGGATGGTGGGGGTTGATAGTGGTGGTGACTCACGACGAGGAATGAAAAGAAGGAAAGCCACTTTTTAATATTATAACAAGGATTAGATTGATGGTGATTAGCTTTAATTCCAACTTTAAATATAAAAAACAATTACAACATTTGATAATATCAAGTTTACATTGTAGAACTAATCATCACTTATACCTACTACAACTACTAATCAACATACAATGTGAAAACCTTTTTACTTTTACATTCCATTACTTCATCATGTATGTAATCAAACAACATATTGATCATACAATAAAAGTGGAGCTTTTTTTTTTCCTGGGCAAAAAGTTTTAAGAAAATCTTGTACATGTTAGGACTTGTTTAGTATGGGGATAGGAGGGAAAGTGAGGGGGAAAAAAATCCAACTAATGGATTTTTTTTTTTAAAAAAAAGAGAAATGGAGTTAAAAGTTTGGGCTAAGGGTAAAAATTGTTGATGTGTTTTTACCTAAAGTTTATTTAGCACCATATGTTTTTGGGAGGTTTAAAAATGGCCATAAACTTTAAAAATGAGTCCAAAATTATCAATTCCGTTATCAATAGTTGATGGCCGTTAATTATTTGGTTAAAACCCTAATTTTCTTTTCCCTTTTTTCATATTTTAAAAAAGGTTAAGGGTCAAATACCCATATGTTTTTAATTAAAGTTCATCTAGTATTATATATTTTTCAGAGATTTAAGAAATATTCAGAAACAATTAATGACTCATGTATTGATAATGGAATTAACAATTTTGCACCCATATTTAAAGTTTATGGCCATTTCTTATTCTACACAAAACATATTGTACTTGATGGACTTTGAGTAAAAACACAGATATTTATTATCTTTAACCCTAAAAGTTTTAAATTATTTTTTTACTCTAAAATCTTACATACTATTTTTTATTAAAATTTTATAACCCTAACTCTTTAACTTTTTCAAATTTATTTTACAAAAATTTTCTCCTCCTTCCCTTTCATCATCCTCCCATTCAAATCCCTCTTGCCTAACAACATATCTGTGAAGTCTTCATATAGATGAAAGAAGCAGAACCCCCAATCCAATGAGCGCTCAGATTTTTTTTCTGACGTTATAGGCAGGCAGGCGTTGAATATCCAAACGGTCATTGAACGGGCAGTTTAAGAATATCCACCTATTAAATCTTAGTTAAACATAAACTCTAAACCATAAATCATAGTTAACCAAATCATGATTAAAACCGTACAATTCAATTAAAAAATATATAAAATATTTATATATAACCTGAAAAGAGTAATATTTAAATATAAAAGTATTAAGTCATAAATAAACAGGACATTCATATATAAACTACATGTGATATAATCTAATCAAATATAGTTATTAAAACATAAATTTGACAAGCTGCTTATATTATTTAACTCAAAAATGAGGTAATCTTAGGCTCAATAAGGGAGAAAAAGATGTAAAATCTCAGCCGATTATCATGTCTAAAACTCTTAATCGGATTAACTAAAGAATTGGTTCACTGATTTGACCCAGAAACACTGGCTGGCTTTTAATAATATCATGGATTTTAATAAGTGAAAATGTATTATAATAATGAATAATTATGACTAAATGGAGTGGAGTCACCTACTCCCAAGTTTAATCAGTTTAGAATCCCATGAGAATCTGATAATTCAACTAAGTAGTCAAGTTTTGACTTGTGGTGAAATAGAAAAAGGTCTCTTTTTTTTCACTTGCATATTCAACCCAAAAACGGTTTCAGTCTTTTTTATTTTCAACTTACAAGTAACTGAATTCACCAAGGTTACAATAAAATCAAATAAAATGTAATAATAATTTTGAGAATAAAATATTTATCATGTCGCCTAATAAAAAAAAAAGGATAAATCATTACTATTAGTTAATTGATACTCCTTCTTGTCCTATATATAAACAACTTTGGTTGCAATTGCCGAATAGATAGTTAAGATTAGTTAAAAGTCATGACTGTATCAAAAAATGTGATATTCTTTCCAACTTTACCCCTATATAAAGTACTATAAGAGAGAATATGCAATAAATAATTATATAAAAGATAATGTATTTATTAGAGGTTAAAAAAAACAGTTCAAATTTTTAAATACAAAGGGTGTGTTTGGTTGGAAGGGAGAGTATTAGCCTCCCTCCCTTTATTTAGTTCAAAATTTTGAAAGGGGGAAGGAGATTCTAAATATTCCATCTCATTAAAAGTAACACCCTAAACACGGGAGGATTTTAAAAGGAGCCAAATTTTAGACTATTATGCATTTATACTTTATAATATTCTAATAATTCTCATGTGAAAGATATTATAATAAATAAAAGTAAAAATAATATTATTAAAATATACTTATAAAATAAAGATATATTATTAAAAAGATTTAAATACTATATGTAAGTTATAATAATAATAATTTTTATCTAAATTAATTTCAATAAAAATATATTTTTCCATTAAAAAATATTATTATATAAATTTAAGGGAAAAGAAGCAAAAATGACTATAATCTTTTATCACAGGAGCATCCAGCACCATGAATAAATTTTTAGCTCAAAAATACCCATGTTCGCTAAAATTCATAGCAAAAATGCTACTGTCCTTGAATATATTACTAAAATATATTTATAGAACAAAAATATATTACTGAAATTATTATAATTTAAAATATATTATTAAAAATAATTTAAATAAAAAATTATTATTATAACTAAAATATATTATTAATATTAATATTAAAATAATTTAAATAAAATTATATTTTACACAGTAAAATATTATTATAAAATGATTAAAAATAAAAATATATATTCATAAATAAAAAATAGTATAATTTTAAATAAAAATATAATTATAATTAAAAACATCTTATTTTTGTTTTATTTAAAAAACCTATATAATTCTCATATCAAAATTATATTATTATGAAATTAATCTCAAATGAAAATGTATTATTATAAATAAAAAATACTTTTATAGTTAGGGTAAAATGGTAAATTGTTATCGTTCTTTCCCTCTCATCCCCTCTTAAACCAAACAATATATCATTAAAAACTCTTCACTCCCTCCCCTTCCAACTAAGGAAGGGAAAACCAAACTGGACCAGCTAGTCTGACTAGAAAAATGGTGGACTGGACCTCAATCTGGTTTGGTTCAGTGGATGAACCAAAGAACATGAGACTTGTGTTGAACCGGAATAAACTGGTATGAATCGGGTATAACCAGCGAAACCCCCGGTTTAGCCGAGTTAGCCGGGCTACATGAAACAAGAAAAATGCAAACACAGAAAAAGGAGATAGCTGGAGAAGAATCAGAGAACGATGATAGGACTTACAGATTAGAAGAGATAATGAAATGATGAGAGAAACTTGGATCTAAAGAAGACTTTTAACAATAGTGGAGGAAGAAGATCTGGGGTTATTATGGGACTTAGAGTCGACAGTTTTTGCCTTTCTTGAAGCTCAAGAGTCAACATTTTTCCTGATGAGAAAAATTGGAAAGACGAAGTGGTAGTGATGCGGCTGTTGATAGCTTATGCTATATGTGTTTTGCAATTTAGGGCTTCATCAATTGTTTGGGCTGGGCCCTCTCTTTCTCTTCATAAATAATTGAATATGAGTGTTATATTTGGTCAAAAAGCATTAATGATGGCAGTTGCCTCTTACACAACATTGGGTGTGGTAATTTCCAATATTATTTCATCCTTTTACATAATCTTAACAGCTAGCCCTCACTAATAAATAAGTATTATAATAGTGTATATATGCTTTGAATTTTGATGTATTAAACCTTAATATTTTGTATATTTTACTGTTTTTTTATGGTACTTAATAATTATAATTGATGGATGAATGGATTATGGTTAATAGTGTATTTTGAATAGGTTTTTTTTTTTTCACTATCTCATGTTAGTTATGCCTTATAAATGATGGTTAATGTTAAATTATAATATTCCAATATGGCCGGTTCGACCCTTAAACCCTAAACCTGTAACATAGCCGATTCATTGTCCGATCGGATTTTTTGTTCCTTGCTTCCAACCAAATCAAACAAGATGACACCCTACCTTGTCCCTCCATCCCCTCTTCTTCCATTCCCTCTTTTCAAACCAAACTGACCCTAAAAGGAATGGGAGTACCAAATCCCACTTTCCATTGAAGCAAATTGACAATGACTCAGCCTCATTTCCTATTCCTAACTAAATCCATGAGGCGTTGTGCAACTTTTTGGTAGTTGAAGTCGGATTAATATCAATGTATTTCACCTTTAGGCCCTACTTGGCATGTGAGCTTGAATTTTGAGTTTGGAAAGAGAATGAGACTAGGCTATTAAATTATGTTTGGTAGTAAGTGATACTTAGTGGGAATACTATTATTAATTTTATTTTATAATATACCATAAATTATGAAAATATAATAATATCCTCATATAATCCTAAACCCTATCACCCTATATTTTCTACCACCTGTCATTCCAACATTTAATAAGTGTTTAGTATTATTTTTAGATTTTTTTTTAAATAACTCACAAAGGATAGATTGATGGTGTCAAAAAAACTGTAGGAAATCCTAAATTTGTATAGGAAACCAAAAAAAATTATATTTGATGATATTTAATATAGATATTATCTAATCATATCTATTCAAACATAATCATAATATCTTTTGTGTGTGTGTGTGTCTAAGATGGATACTAAATGAGTAAATATTAAAATATCAACAATATTTAATAAGTAAGGTTAAGATTTCTAATACATAAAAATTGAATATTAATAAAAGCATATTAAAAAGAATTAAAAAAAAGTAGATTTGTCAATTCATAGACAACCAAATACATTGAAAAAATTCTCAAAGATTATTCAACAAATCAAAAGATGGATTTCATGTTGATGTAGAGGAAGAAAATATTAGAAAGAGGGGGGAGAAACAAGGGGGTAGGGGCCGCAAGCAAAGACTGGAGATTAGAGAAGATAACTGAAGACGAAGAAGGTGATCGTGGATGGGGGAGAAGACGAGTATGAAGAAGTGAGAGATATTGAACGAAAATGTGAAGAATAGGATAAGGGTATTTTGGGCATAAAGTTATTATAAATAGGGACAATTTTGTCTTAAAATTTTCCAATCCCTACTCCACTACTATTAAAACATGTGGTTTTGCATCAATTTCACTGTCGTTGTACTCTCAATCCCTAAGTATTTCCTATCCTTCACACCAAACAAATTAATTTGGCCCAATATTTGACCCAATCTCAATCCCTATGCCAATACTAAGGCCCTTAAAGTAAAAGTAAGAAGAGATGGGTAACAAGATGTGAGGACTCTCCAAACTTGTTTTTGCTAACAACACTTTATTGACCGCATGGGAGAGACGTATACTTAAACCTTCTTTCTCCACAAGTAAAAAGAATTTATCTTTAATGAGAAGATGAATCTTCTTTCCGTCTCTAGTGCCCGCCCAGAAAAAAATCCACACATCAATTTGATCACACATATGTTTTGGCAAGGGCATAAAATACATAATGTGGATATCAATCGATGCAAGGACACTTCTAATCAATTGCAAGCAAGAAGCTTGAGACGACAAACCAGCTTTCCATGCAGTCATATGCCTTTCAATGATCCCCAAAACCTAATTTTAGATATGAGATTTAATGCGGCTTAGGATCAATCCAAATCTTTAAATATTTACCTAACCTTGCCAAGAAGCCAGTTTGCAAAAAGTTGGACATTTGAAGTTTAGTAGCATGAGCAACGTTTGGATTAAAAATTAGGGAAGATTTT
This sequence comes from Acacia concinna, assembly GCA_037177275.1. NCBI lineage: Eukaryota > Viridiplantae > Streptophyta > Magnoliopsida > Fabales > Fabaceae > Acacia > Acacia concinna. Next base: position 13,863,534 of record JBAGKO010000012.1, read on the forward strand.
GCCAAGTTTAATTCTTGACCAGACTAATGACAGTATAAATCCAAAGCATTTTTAACTAACTCACAACATTGCTAACAGGCTCCAAAGAAGAGAGTGGAGCCATCTAAATACAGCAAATGAGATATAGATTGAGCATTTTTGCAAATTTTATTTCCTTTCCAATGACCTTAGGATTCTTGATGGTTGATTAATAAGACAAAACATTCATAGAAGAGGATCTTCTTGTTGAAGGCCTCTAGAAAGAAAGATGGCTTGAGAGATATTGCAATTAAAGAGAATATTATTTTATATATAGAAAGACGAGAAATTCTTGTATGAATTTAGTTTGCCACATCATTTGTGATCTGATTAATTAAAGTACAACAATTTAGCTGATGATTTGACACTTTTTAAATATTAATTGACATATTAATAAAATTAAAAGATTTTATAAGATTTACCATTTTATAATTTGTAAAATCTTAGTTAATGGATTCATATATTTTGAGAAAAATAAAAATATGAAAATCACAAACAACCAGTTATGATTAATGTTTAGTGAGATATTGTATTTTAATTTGTCAAACCACAAATGATATGGTGAACTAGGTTTATACAAAAATTCCTTAAGAAAGACATTATTGAATAAGATTTATCCCCTTAATTGGAATTTAGAAGTCATATATAGTATTAAACATGGACAAATTTCTTAGCAATTTATTTTGGGAGGTTTAAAAAGGTAACACATTAACTCTAGGGTTAAAGAGAAATTTACCCCCAATGTTTTTAGGGAGGAGAAATTTTAGTCTCAACGTTATTTATTTGAAGCAATTCATACCCTTATTAACATATTTGTTCAATTTAACTGTTAACCTGGGTGTATTGACCAATGATGATGCCATATAACTAATGAGGTGAATTAAATAATATGATATGGTATGCCATTTGACTCAAATTAAATTATATTTTAAAAAAGAAAGAAAGAAACCCAGTTTGTTGATTGTTGAAAACATGTGCCTTAATTTAATCAACATATTATTTAATCCATCTCATCAGTTATATGGCCTTACCATTGGTCAACACATTACAGTTAACAGTAAAACTGAACAGATATGTTAGTGAGGGTATGAATTCTTCAAATAAATAACGTTGGGGGTAAATTGAGCCAAAAAAACGTTAGGATTAAAATTGCTCATCCCTGAAAATGTTTGGGGGTAAATTGCACTTTAACCCTTAACTCTAACGCCCTGTGGCAAAGATTGAACTTTTTTTTAAAAAAAAAATCTATTATAATGGTATAATTATCTTTTTACTAAAGTTTTAAAATTTTCTAAGGAATTTAGATATTAGATTAAAATATTCTTACCTCCTCTCTGTCTTGTGTTAATTACACTGATATCTCATCTATTTTGAAAATATACACTTAAATTTGAACCATTAATTTTGTTAAAGATTTTTATTTTAATTAAATTTTACATTAAAATACATTATTTTTACTAATTTACCCTTCATCGTTACTTTATTTTTTTTATTGAACCCTTCATCATTACTAATTCTGTAATTTTTGTAATAATTGTTTAAATAATTTAAGAGTTCTTTTCTTAATTTATTTTTTAGTTTTGCAAATTGTTTTCTATTAACTTTTTTTATATTGAAATAAAGACTTAATTGATTTAATTAATGCAAAGATATAAAACTTAATATGAAATGTGATTAATTACTTTAATTGATGCATACTTAAATAAATATGTTTATAATATTTGTGCAAAAGAAGAAATATGTTTTTAGTCATCTGAAAGAATATTAAATAAATAAGTTTTAATAAATATGATACAAATTTAAAACCTAAAATTTAATAATACAATAAAACTTAATGAATTTTATAATTTATTGGGAAATTTTGAACATATATGTATGAGAATAATTTTTAGAAGAATATAATTTTTTATTCATATGTTAAAAAAAGAGTATTTTAGTTAAATCAAATGTTTAATAGTCAAATTTTAAGGGGGTTTATATACATTTTTAAAATATATAAAAAATCGGTGTAACTTAAATAAAATAAAGAAATAATTAATATTTTACTTTAAATATTAATTGCCTATCAGGTTCAGTGACATTTTTCTAATAAATAGATAGATAGATAAATACCTGAATTGCTGTACAATACACACACAGAGTCTCAAAGTACGTACAAACAGTTTGGAGCGAAAAAGTTTAGATGAGTTCGCAAAGTACAAACAGTCATATTGAATGGATTGCCAAGAAATTTCAGGTGAGGCTAGATTTGGTGAATTCTGGAAAGAGCCACAACAGGCCAATAAAGCTAAGCCAACAAATCAATTCAAGGAAATTTCCCAGATGAATTATTTTTACATATATATATTTTTTATAAACATTGAACTTTTATTCTATTAGTGTGTTTGGGATGGCAATAATGGGCTTAGACCATTGCATGAGAAATGGACTTATGACTTTTTTTATATCAGTGTTTGGAAAAAGAATAGAGACACTGGTTTTATTTTTTGTAACGATGTTATCACAATAAGCTCGAAATCGTTGCTTATTCTCAATTTGTCACACACTGATTTTTTTTTTCTGTTACAGTTTATTCTATTTAGTTTTAATTATAAAACCCAGTTAATTTTTTTTAGAGAATCTTAATAAAGATAATTATATTATTTTAAAGCATTAAAATTTATTATTTTTCTTATGAACTATTTTGTTTAATTTATGAACTAATATACTCCCTTTGGTTCTAATTATAAGAGCTAATTGATTTTTTTAGAGAATGCTAAAAAAGTTAATTACATCACTTAAAAGCATTAAGATTTATCATAATATATTTACATGTAATAAGACTCCCTCCAATCCTAATTATAAGATTCAGTTGATTTTTTTTTTGGAGAGATTAAGAAAGTAAACAAAGTCAATTAAATCTTATAATTATGACCGAATATAGTATACATATCACAATATATCTAGTTGTAATAAGACCGCCTCTAGTTCTAATTATAAGACCCAATTAGTTTTTTTTTAAGAGATTGAGGAAGTGAAAAAAGTTAACTATGTCTTATATTTTTAGCTTTTATTCTTAATTTTTGTTAAAATTATTTTTTCCTTTTTATGGTATAATTTTTAAATTTTACAATATATATAATATTCACTAATATTCATGTTCTTTTCAGTCATTTACCACAATAAGTTACTTTTTAACATATCAACCAAACACATTTTACTTTTACATAAGTTATTTATACTACCATAAATCCAAACATACACAATCTGATTTATATCTAATCTGACTTATCTATAAGTCCAATTATAAATAAGTCACTTATCCCACTGTTTTTCCAAACACACCCTATACTTTCTCTCTTTGTCTTCTACTTTCTTTTTACCCCACTCCTGTTATGACAAATCATATATGTTTTTTTGTTACTATACTTATTTATATCAATAAATTTTAAACTCGTTACTTATATAATATAAAATTATTTTTTTAACAGGAAAAAATAAAATAAAATTATTTTTTAAAAAAAATTCCACGGATTTTTTTAACCTTTTAACGATTTTTTTGACTCAAAATTACTTTTATAATATCTAAAATATAAATTTTAAAAACCAATAATAATTATTAAAAAAGATCAATAACACTAGAATAATTTCTTTATATATTTTTTAAACGATTATTAATCTTATTTAATATTTATAAATTTGGAATTTTTTTAAATACACACTTTTTCCTATAGTAGGTATAATTTGTGTTTATAAATGATAGATATATTATATAATATAAAATGACTTAAAATGTGACCTATAGTAGGTGTAAGAGTTAGGGCACTTTTGGATATAGTGGAATAAGTGACTTATTTTTATAAGGGGTTAAGGTGTTTAAATAGCCATCAATTTTTTCAAAAGTGTAAAAATAACCATAAACTATTTTTTGGAGCAAAAGTAACCATGAAGTTTTAAAAATGGTGCAAAACCGTTAAGTTACTGTAGTGCCATTAATTTTTTATAAGGGTTTTTTACAGTAAATTAATGGTTTATTATAGTAACTTAATGATTTTGTACCATTTTCGGAAGTTCATGGTTACTTTTACTCTAAAAAATAGTTCACCGTTATTTTTGTACTTTTGAGAAAAGTTTATGGCTATTTAAACACCTTAACCCTTTTATAAGTTACTCATGAGAAGTGACTTAAAGAAAAAAATGACTTATAAAAAGTTATTTGTGTTTAAATTGGAGATAAAATGTAACTTATTAGAGATATAATATATTACTCATTTGAATTGAGGTAAAAAAGTGATTTAGAGTTGGTATTCCCAATTTATTTTAATAAATCACTTATTTTAATAAATAACTTATTTTTTTCAGCTCTTGCCAAAAGACATAAGTGGGCTTATGTCTTTTTTTCATAAGCCACCGTTGTCCCAACGCTGCTTTGCTCAAACAGCCCTCTAGAGATGGATGATTTATTTTTCTCTTGAATATAATATATCTATCAACTACATCTTTCATTTTGTACTGGCTTTTTTAAATATCCTTGATGAGGGTGCATATTAAGATGTTGCCATGAAAGAATAATTTAAAAATATTTTAGGATAACTAACACATATTAATTATTACTCCTAATAATAACTAAGTTAACTATTTTTTTTTTTAAAATGAAGCTCATAGGTTTGGGCAAACACTAACGATTTGAAGTTACAACGACGATATTTAACCCGTGACCTCCTCCCAATTGGGAGATACCATTACCACTAGGTTATAAGGCCTTTGGTAGTTAACTAATTTTTTGATATTATTTTTTTCTTTTTTGAAGAAAACTAAATGTTGAATGTTGATGGTACATATTGAGGGTTTTCCATCAAACATGGTATTGTAGAAAAACTAACACATATTTATTATTATCATTTAAGAGTGCCTAATTTTTTAATATTAATGGTTATTTAATACTACTTTTGGTATAAGATCTAGTTGACTTTTTTTAGAGAATTCTATGAAAGCTAGTTTCATTACTTTAAGCATTTAAAGTAATCATTTTTCTTTAAATTATTTTGTTATATAATATAATTAAATAACTTATTTACATTGGAGGCAAAAACAACTTATTTACCTTCTTTAATTTCTTTAAAAAAATGTTAATTGGATATTATAATTAAACATGGGGTATTACTAGCTCTAGTCCACCTATTTGATTTTTTAAAAAAGATTAAAGTAGTTAAATAAATTATGTATTTATTCATATAATATATTTGGTTTGATTAAATTATCTTTAAGTTTATAACTCAAATAAATTAATTTAAATAAAAATGATCAATATAAACATTTTAAAGTAATCGAAAGTTCATTTACAAAAGGAAGTACTAGTATAAATTGTGTTATGTACCTCTTTAGGTCTTAAATATAATACCTAATTGACTTTTTTGAAAAATCTTAAAAAAAACTAATTGCATTATTTTAAAGGAAAAATTCTAGAAAAATACCTCCCCAAATTCAAAAACTCAAAAAGAGATGTTAACATTAAAAAAAAAAGGTACTATGGACTAAATTGGATTTTTTTAAATTCACTGACATGAATAGTGGCCAGCACAAAGTAGTGAAAATATTATTCTTCTTGCGAAAACCATTACTCAAATAGCGAAAATCCAACACTGTTTATGTCATGGGTAAATTCCTCTCTCTCCTCTGTTAGATGAATAGTGTCAGTGTTAGTGTTAGATGAATAATGCCGATAAAGGGGGAGAGAGAAAGTGATCAGCATGAAGTAGTGAAAACCATTACTTTTTTTTGTGAAAATCTTTACTGAAATAGCAAAAATCCACTACTATTCACGTCAACGAATTTTGAGAGGAGAGTGAGTGATCAACATAAACTAGCGAACTTTATTACTTTTCTTACAAAAACCATTACTCATTTTGCGAAAATCACTACTATTTACGTCAGTGAATTTGAAAAACTCAATTTGGTCCATGGTACCTTAGTGTCTTTTTGAAATATTAACATCCCTTTTGAGGTTTTTTGAATTTGGAGAGGTATTTTTCTTAAATTGTCCCTATTTTAAAGCATTTAAATTTATTTTTTTTTCTAAATTATTTTGTTTAACTTATAATCTATTATATAATATAATAATATATACGATATGATTAGTAACTTATTAAATAACTTATTTATTTTTCTTAATCTCTCTAAAAAAAATTAGCTAAATCTTGTATTAGATTTATTTAGAACCAGAAAGTCTTGTTAGATATGCTGGCAAAGAACATGAGGCAGTCTTAAGATGAAGACAGTTTGATTTGATTTCATCAGTTCTAAGTCTTGGAACATTTTTAACAACATTAATGGAAGTAAGACTGTTTGGCAAAAATGAAAGAAAGAATGGGGATAAGTTTATATGCTCGTGCAGAAGCAGATTTTTTGGTCAAATCAAAAGATTTAAAAAAATAAAAGTATAAAACACCATAAGTGGTGTTTTTTTCATCAACATCATAAGTATTTTAAAAATTAAAACTGTAAAATAATCAGACACAGGCAAACTTGTCTTGACCTTCTCTGCTCCTCGTGGCAAACGATTGTAGCAATGTAAGAGAATTTTGGTGTATTTTAAGGATGTGTTTGGATAGGGAGAAAAATAAGAAGAAAATATAAGAAAATAAATATTAAATTTAAAATTTTTTATAAATAATAAAAAAACTTACCATATTTAAAAATTTTCTCTCTTATATTTTTTTTTCTAATTTTCTCTATAGGTAAAACTGTAAAATAATCTGATACAGGTAAACTTGTCTGGACCTTCTCTGCTCCTCGTGGCAAACGATTGTAGTAATGCAAGAGAATTTTGGTCCTTAGTTTTTTCCCCTCGCAATTTGATGGGGTGTCTCGTCTTCAAGCTTGAACTGTAGCTCTTCTCAGCAACTTGTTTGTTCAAAAACGGAAGATCTGATTAAAAGAAACTCAGGGATGCATCACTACGCGGACGACTTTTCTGTACTCGGTTTGAATTTCAATTATTCGGATCCGGTTTTCAACCCTTACGCATATCCTCGCTCTTATTTGACGAGCTCCTCGACTTCACTTTACGATGTTGAGGATGATTATGATCTTCTCGGTGATGGAAGGAGTAAGCCTGATGAGAAAAAGTCGGTTGTGCAAAATCCAACTCCGCCAAAGCATCGTCATGATGGCACGTCGCCTCTGCCTTTGGGCATGGATTGGAGCCTTCCTCCGCGCAAATGGGTACTTTATCGCTTACTCGATCTATTTATGAGTGAATTGTTAACTTTCACGGTGAACTCAAGACACAGGTAGTGGCTTCTTTTGGTTGGAACTTGGAAGCTTTTATAATTTGAATTTTCGCTAATAATCTGTGATTGTGCTTTTGCCAATTATTGACTTAGCCTTTTGCCTTTAGGATGGACGGAATTCTGTTTGGCCTAATGATCCTCACGGGGGTTGGAGTTATTGCGTGACAGTTCCTTCGTGGGTTGTCCAGCCGGATTCAAGAGGTTCTGATTCCGTTGTGGTAAGTGATTTTTCCCCCACTAAGAAAACTAAAGGAAGCGGATGGTTGAAATTGAATATTCAAACACACTGTTGAGTTTATTTTTTGGGTTCATTTCCTTACACTTGCGGTACACGGTGTTTTGCTTTTCTTGTAGTTCAATGACCAAAGGCTAATGTGTTCAAGGAAAAAGCTTCTCTTTCGTTTTCTTGCTTTTAAACAAAAAAAAAAAAGAATGAGACAAAAAGCCTTCTCCCCCATTATTCAAGTGAAATGAGACACTTTTTACAAGGATTGTTGTCAGGTGTCATATACTCTGTTTTCTCCTGACAATGTTACATTCTCACACTGCAGTTTTTGTTTTGTGGAAATGGGTTTTTTTTTGTTTAGCTACTTGAATTTGCAATCTATTTTTATTTTTTGCAAACAAAGGAAGAACTTTCTTTTCCTCTTGTTATATTTGTATATACATCGCAATTGTGTGAGGTATTATTGCTTTCTATCGGGAGAGTAGTGAACTTTTTCTGAGTTCTAGTCAGTAATGCTGCACCATGCCTCTTCCCATGTTTATGTAACTTTGCATGAAAATCTTCTCCTAAAGTCATTTTCTACTCTAACTGTTTAACATTTGAAAGTAACAGTTTTACAGGGTTCAAGTTGGCATACAATCCCCAGAGGGAATCACCAGCATGCGAGTAATCTTTCGCAGATTTAATGATTTTCTGAAGCTATTTTCAGAAGTAAGTGTTGATTTCAGAGCATTTAAATAATTTTTTTCTGCAGTACATTTCATTTATTTATATAATAATGACAAGGAAGTATTATTTTCACTTTTTTCCAGCTGAAAAAAGAATTTCCCCTGAAGAAGTTGCCCCAAGCTCCGCCGAAGAAGTTATTGAAAGTTAAAAGCCAGAAAGTGTTGGAAGAGGTAGATCACTTACTCAAATTCTTCCACTTGTCTACCATGTTTATATGACAATAGCAACTGGTCCATCAACCTTGTTAATCTTGAAATTTGTTTTGCCTTTACTTTTTGTTAATCCTTAATGGATCTTATTACGTTTGTTAATTTCAGCGAAGGTGCTTGCTAGAGGATTGGATGGAAAAACTGTTATCAGACATTGATGTATCACGAAGTGCCCCAGCAGCAATATTTCTTGAACTAGAAGCTGCCGCTCGATCGGGTATGGATCACCTAGAACTTGAATTCTTTTTTTTTTTTTTTCCAATCAATATTTTCAACGTATTCTTATTCTTATGTACACATACTCCACGTTGGTCTAGTTTACAGGCTGAATGGTGCACCATTCAGCCTGTAATGTTGCACAATCATACTAAGACCCCTAGGTTGCTGTGTTTTTTTTTTTTTTTCCAGCATTCCATAATTCACTGCAGATGTCAGATGAAACTTCAGTTACTGGTACCACATCATATGTTCTTCAAGACGACCCAAATGTTTCTGGATCTGTTGCATCAGATTCTGGTAATGATACTTCTTATGAAGTATCTGAGCTTGGAACCCCAAGGCATGGAAAATATGGATATTCTGATCCAAGCATGGACAATTCAATATCAGAACATGACTCAACAAATTTAGCAAGAACAACTGTTGGGCATGCTGAGTCCAACAAAGAATTTGTTAATGAGGATGCATCAAAATTTTCTCTGGATAACATGCAAATTGACACCATTGCCATAGACAAAGCTACTGAGAAAACTGCTGATGCTGAAGTTATCCGCTTAGATGGGGCTGAGTTTATTCCCAAAATACAAGATAAGATGGACGGCCATGTTAAGAGATTGTCAACAGACAGCATTGGAAGTGACTTAAGTTCTATAAGGAATAGTGAAGCATCAAATCTAAGCATGGATTTGTTGGTGACTCTTCCATCTGATGGGCGACACAAGTTAAACAGAATTCTTGTTACCCTCCAGCAGAGACTGACAACTGCAAAAACGGATGTGGAGGATCTTCTAGCAAGATTAAATCAAGAAATGGCTGCTCGACAATTTCTCATAACAAAGGTATCTAAAAGTGCATATTGTTTTATGTCATTTTTGTTTTTCTAGATAAAGGGTTTTTCCCCCAGTCCAGTTAATTTTTGAGTTGTAAAATAGGATTAGTTCTTCACAAGTTGTAGCGATATTTTCCCTGGGAAGAATATGATTTATCAACTTCATCAATACCATTCTGTTGGTTTACTTCTATATGTGTTAAATCATACCTTAACACAGCTATCATGGAGTCAGTTTACAACTTGTTCAATACTCTACATCATAATTCTGTATTTGTCATATGTCATGTCACCCAACTGTCTTTTAATGGTCCAAGTATCTTTCATGCTGCTGGTTCAATGCACATGTAAACTTTTACGCTTCTACTCCAATAGTAGTGAAGAAGTAAATAATCTGGCTTTTGAAGTACTTCGCACAATTTTTCTGGGATATAATATGATGGAGAATTTGTAATACGGTATACCAACGTAGAGTGGGATGCTCATTGGAGTATTTAAGTGGGTTGGTTTTCTCACTTCAAGAGCTAGCTTTTGGGATAGGGTTCCCCATCCCACTTAGGTACCCGTCATAAAATTACATTTAAAAAGTTTCTTCTAAACTGAACTACACCAAGCTTTTAGAAGTATCCATACTATTAGTAAGTAAGTTGGTAGCAATTTTATTTGATTTAGTGTATACTTAATGAACTGTCTGGAATATTGTCTTTATAATGTCCAGAACGGATGGTCACTGGCATTGTTAGTTGGTGAAAGGTAACTAAACTAATTGTTTGCTAATTTTTGTTCAAGTACATGGAAATAGTGGTCATATCAATGTTGAAATGCAGGATAGAAATTATGAAACTTAATTAGACTTTATATATTCATCTGTTAATTATCTATTCATTTTTCTTATAGGTTAAAGATTTGGAAGTCGAACTTGAAACAACTCAACTGAACTGTAGAGAAAATATGCACCAGGCTGTCCTAGCTGAAAAGGAAAGGTTTACACAAATGCAGTGGGATATTGAAGAACTTAGGAGGAAGTGCCTGGATATGGAAATCAAATGGAAGTCTGAAGAGGTTTGGTTTGGATTCCTAATTTTCATTATCATCTCTTATCATTCTATTTTGAGGCCCTTTATTGAACAATTCTAATAGTTTAGGCTGAAAGACTGCAAGTGGAGTCAGTGAAAGCATCTTTGATTAAGGAAAATGAGATGTTGCAGCAAGAGCTTGATGTTTCTAGAGAGCAACTTGAGAACTTGCAGAAGCGTCATGATGAGCTTGAGATGAAATCAAAGACAAATATCAAGGTGTTAATAAAGGAGGTCAAATCCCTTAGAGGTTCTCAGTCAGAATTGAAGCAGCAACTCAGTGAATTAGTGAAGGAAAAATTAGAGGCAGAGGTATGGTTTCTTTCTAGTTATTGTATGTTGCAACTACTGCAGTATAAATTTGTAAATTTTCTAGTCTTTATCAATTTCACTGGTTCCATGCATCCGCTTGTCCATGAACATCTAGAAAGAGCAAGATGAGAGATGAGGGTGGTGCATAGTTAACTTCTTCTAATTGTATTATGAATTGCTATGAATCAAAGAAGTAAGAATACTCTCTGTTTGTTACCTTATTCAGCAAAGAAGATTACAATTTATAGACTTGAGGGAGAAAGAGACATTAATAGGTACAATCAAACCAAATCAGAAAATCAATAAGGAAAATAAGAAACATTCCTATTCCTAATCTAGAATAACTCAACCTTGATCCTAAAACCAAGGGATTGGATATCTGATCACAATCTGATTGGAATCCCAAAGATTATGGGATCTGATTCCTTACACTCCCCCTTAAGCTGGAGAATAGATGTCAATCATTTCCAACTGGAGAATATATGTCAATTATTTCCAGCTTGCCTCGAAAATTTTCAAATTTAGCTCTACCTAGAGGTTTAGTCATGATGTCCACAATCTAGTCTACAGATCCAATGTAGGTCAAGTTAATAATGAGTCCTTCAATCTTTTCTTTAATGAAATTTCTATCTTTCTCAACATGCTTTGTTCGATCATGATACATTGGGTTCTTAACCATTGCAATGCTGGCTTTATTGTTACACAATAGTTGCATTGGTCCCTCATATAGGATGCCTAACTCTTTTTAATAACCTAATGACCCAGAGACCTTCACAAACTCCAAGAGCAACAGCTCTCAATTCTACTTATGCACTGCTTCTAGACACCACAGTATGTTTCTTACTTCTCCATTTAACCATATTAGCCCACACATAAGCACAATATTTTGTAACTGACCTTCTAGTTTCTTCATCCCGTGCATGATAAGCAACGGTGTAAAGTTCAATGTTCTTGGCAATGTTCTTCTTGAAGAAGATTCCTCTTTGAGGATTGAGTTTCAAATAACTCAATATTCTATATATTGCGTTCATGTGTTCTTTCTGAGGCTAATGCATGAACTGACTTACTATTCCAATTGCATAGCTGATGTCTGGACGTGTGTAGGTTAAATAAATTAGTTTTCTCACAAGTCTCCTATATCTTTCTGAGTCAATTGGAGGATCTTTAGGTTTGATCTCTAGGTGACCTCCCTCTTCCATTGTTGTCCCTTCTGGCTAAGCACCTAGCATCCTTGTTTCTTGTAATAAGTCTAAAGTGTACTTTTGCTGAGATACATTTGGTACTTCTATTCCCAGAAAGTACCTTATTTGTCCAAGATCTTTTACTTGAAATATAGTTGATAGATCTTGTTTTAGCTAGGCAATAGATTTTTCATCATTCCCTGTGATAACGATATCATCAACATAGACAATAAGTATGGTGATATTGCCGTTGACATGTTTGATGAATAATGTATCATTTGCTTGTACCTTAGTATACCCAAGACATTTCACTGCTTTGCTAAATCTGCCAAACCATGCCCTAGGAGATTGTTTTAGCTCATACAATGCCTTGTTGAGTTTGCATACTATATTGTTAGGAGCTAGAATTTCATCTGGAATCTCCATCTATACTTCTTCCTCTAAGTCTTCATTTAAGAATGCATTCTTTACATCTAGCTGGTGCAATGACCAAACCAAGTTGGCTGCAATTGACAACAACACTTGAATGGTGTTGAACTTTGCCACTAAAGCAAACGTTTCCTGATAACCAATTCCATATGTGAGTGTATTCTCTTGCAACTAGTCTTGCCTTATATTTGTTGATACTGCCATCAGGATTGAATTTTGGGGTAAAGATCCATATGCATCGCACCGGTTTCTTTCCTTCTAAGAGAGTTGTAATTTCCCATGTTTTATTTTCCCTCAGTGCTCTTAATTCTTCTTCATCAGCTTGCTTCCAATTCAGATCATTCATAGCTTGTTGAAATGTGTTGGGTATTCTCATCTTTGCACTATTTACAACAAAGCTTTGCATTTTTGTAGATAGATTACCATATGAGACAAACCTCTGAATAGGATGTTGAGTACAAGATCTTACCTCTTTCCTCAATGCATAGGCCAACCTAATTCCTCAGGATTTAATTCCATATTGGAATCATGGTTGTTCCTTTGAATGGGAAAAACGGTTCTAATTCTTCCTGAACTTGGTGTATAGGCTCAGGATCCTGTGTCATTTCAATACCCAACCTTGGATTGATCTCAACATGTGATTCCAGTTCATTATGTGTAGGCTCAGGTTGAGGTGAGGTGGATTCATTTGTAGCAATAAGTGAGTCAAGATTGGGCACAAGGATAGGATTGGATTCAGGTGTTGTGTCTTTTGGTGTCATGTTTGTTGGGATTCTGATTGCAGTGTTTGAAGTGGACTCTTCCCAACTTAACCATTCAATATCATTATACTCCCCCTGAATGGATAATTTAGGATAGTATGCTTCCTCTTCAGAAAAGACAGTATCCTGAGAGACGAACACTTTCTTGGAAGTGAGACAGTAACACTTGTATCCTTTTTTATAGAGGAATAGTCAAGGAAAATGCATTTATTGGCTCGAGCAGCAAATTTGTTGTCATCATTCTTGTGAACGAAGAGAAGACAACACAGCCAAACACCTTTGTGGGTAAGGAATTAATGAGTAGGCAATGTGGGAAATGTTCAAGAAGTTTTTGGAGAGGCTTGTGGTAATTAAGCACATTAGAGGGCATATGGTTGATTAGGTAAGCTGCTGTGAGCACATCATCACCCCAGAAGATGGTGGGGATACTTCGTTCCATTAACAAGGTGAGGGTTACTTCCAACAAGTGACGATCCTTTCTTTCAGCTACTCCATTTTATTGAGGAGTATAAGAACGGGAAGTTCTTGTTGATCGAGGAATCCCTTAAAGGTGTTGCTCAAGTATTCCTTGGCATTATCACTTCGAAGCACCTTAATGGAAGCATCAAATTGAGTTCTCACAAAGGTATAGAATTTTGAAACGCTTTGGCTACCTCAGATTTTTCTTTTAGTAAGTAGACCCATGTAATTCGGGTATGATAATCAATGAAGGTAACAAGCCTTCTAGCATTAGTGAGAGTTTTGACTCGTGTAGGACCCCAAACATCACTATAGATTAGTGTAAATGGCATAGAGGGTGTGTATGGTTGTTTGGATAGGTGGATCGAGTCTGTTTTGCAAGTTGGCAAGTTTCACAATGAAAAGGAACAGATTTTTAATTGATTAAATTGGGAAACATATATTTCATATAATCAAAATTAGGGTGGCTTGACTAACAATGCCACAATAGTACATTATCATTTTGAAAATTAGAGTTAACCAGTGCCCTTTTTGCTTTCCAAGCATCTTGATTCTTTAGTCTTGATCCATCCAGGTAAAATAGTCCATCCCATTCTCTAGAACTCCCAATCGTCCTCTCTGACTTTAAATCTTGAAAAATACAAAGGTCGTCGTAAAAAATGACTTGGCATACTTGCCCTTTAGTCAACTTGTTGACTGATATTAGATTAAAAGTAAGTGCTAATACAAACAGGACATTAGGCATTTCCAAGTTAGTAGACAATGTGACCGTGCCAATCCCCTCAACCTCAGTGAAAACTCCATTAGTTACTTTTACTTTAAGGTGCTCGTGATAGGCTTTAAGGTTATGAAATAAAGATTTGTACTAGTCATATGATCTGTAGCTCCTAAGTCAACAATCCACGTATCATTAGCTGTTATGGCATTGAGAACAATGATAGAATTACCTGATTGTACCAAATTAACATTGGGCATTGAGTTTGAGGTATTCTGTCTTGCAAGCATCCTACGGAATGCCTGTAGTTCTTCTGAACTTAGATGATCTCCAAGCTCAGTCTTCTGTTCAATAGAGTTGAGGTGGCTCTGAAAGGTAGGTTTACCACTTGAGGGTTTGCTATGCAGCTTCCAGCATTCGTATTTTATGTGGCCCTTCTTCTTGCAATAATTACACCACTTAGTATTCTTTCATTCATTTTGTGGTCCTTTTACGACAAGAGCTAAACTTTCAACTTGACTTGATCCACTTTGATTCAAAAGCTTTTGGCTTTCCTCGAACTGAACGTGATTGACCATGGCAAATAGGTGTGGTAGGGGTTTTAATCCCTTTATTTCTTCAATTGAATCATTGAGCCCTAAAAGAAAATTATTTATCTTGCCTTCTTCCATGAGCTTCTTGTACAATTGAGCATCTTTAATAGTGTCCCATTGGTGCACCTCAAACAAGTCCTGTTGTTGCCGAGTTTTAGCAGGGAACTATAATAATCAATTACTAACATGTTACCTTGTCTCTGGTCCCGAAGTTGTTGCTTTAAGTGAATCAAGGTAGCAATGTTATCTAAAGAGGAGTAAGTTCTTTGTGCTGCATCCCAAATATCCTTTGTGGTATTTGCAAGAAGATAACCTTTACTAATATGAAGGGTCATTGAGTTACATAACCAAGTCATGACTTGGTTATTTTTAGCAAACCATGTGTCAAAACTAGGATCATTTGGTTCTGGTTGAGGAGCTCCTCCATTTATAAATTTTTCCTTCCTCTTACCATGAATATATCTAAGTACATTTTGACACCATTGAAGATATTTTCTTCCATTAAATTTATGACTAATTGCCATGAATTGACTATTTGAAAATTCTGGAAGTACAGTAGTACTTATGACAGAGGAGGAGGAACTTGAAGAACTAGAATGAGAAGAATTTGTACCTGACATCAAAGGTGTTGGCAGTTTATTAGAGGTTCCAGAGGTTGAACTGAACAAGGGAGGAAATTGAGAGTGGTCCATTCTTCTAGAAAGGGAAAATTGTAGCCAGAAAATTACACTAGACGAATCCACACGCCTGAGTTGTGATGGCGCGTGAGCTTCACACACAGCTCAGAACACGACGAGACTTCCGAGATGCACTAATTGGCGCCGTCTGAGCTCCCTGGAACTGGCGGTGAGACTCCACGTGCCTTCCCCTGAAAACCTTAGAGCACATGATTCTGTGCTCTGTTTCTGTCCGTACTGTTCATTCACGTTCTCTCTCTGATTTCCTCACTGTTCACTCGTGTATTCAGACATAGGACTGAAATCCCACTGCTCTGATACCATATTATGAATTGCTATGAATCAGAGAAGTGCGAATACTCTCTGTTTGTTATCTTATTCAGCAAAGAAGAAGATTACAATTTATAGACTTGAGGGGGAGAGAGACATTAATGAGTACAATCAAACCAAATCAGAAAATCAATCAGGAAAATATGAAACATTCCTAATCTAGAATAACTCAACCTTGATCCTAAAATCAAGGGATTGGATATCTGATCAAAGTCTGATTGAAATCCCAAAGATTATGGGATCTGATTTCTTACAAATTGGATCCTCTGATTTACAAGCATTGTTCAGATCAAGAATTAGCATTTTTTCCCGCATGACTTATGATTTAAAAAGTAAATAGTTTTCTTATCCAAAAAAAATAATAAGTAAATAGTTTATTATCTCGGACTTTCTTATATGGTTGTGTTCTGAATCTAGTTGATTTCATGCTGTTGTTTTACTTCTAATTCAGAAAAGTCTCCATAAAGAAAAGCAAAGATTGAAACTTTCACATGAAGCCAATGCAAAGTTGCTGCGTGAGAGTGGAATTCTTCAACAAAGGCTTCAAGAGTGTAGTGTTAACTTCCTTGTTGAGGAGGAAGATAAACTAATTGTTGATACTTCTCCATCTGATGCTTTGGATTTATTAGCTATGTCTGATAATCGAATTGGTCTCCTACTTGCTGAGGTGTGTTCTCCATCTTTGAGACATTTTTGTCCTTAGAAATGCCTTTTCTGGTGTAATTGTGTTTGAAGTTTTCATACCTACATGTATTTTTCTATCCTGTTTTTTCTACTTGGCTTTTATGCAATATGCTTTTTTTCAAGGGACTACGTAGTGTGCATAAGAACTCATTGAATCCTGCCTGATTTGGTGAACCTTGGTTTTATTAGGATCCAACCATGCAACAGTGCAAAAACTTATGTTTCTAATGACCCTGGCTACCTTGTTCCTTTTTTTCCCTTCCTCCCTAGATTCATAACCTAGCAGTTTTCCATTTTTTTCTAATATTTAGTGTGACTGAGTAACCTATATTCCGTGGATCCTTCTCTTTTCTATCTCCTATTTTCCGACTCCAAGAAATTTAAGGAGTCAAAAAGGAGTTTCTCTAGGACACCCTCCTTATATATCAGAACCAGAAATTTTGTACTCTTCAATCCTACTGCTGGTGGTAGACTTCAACTTGATATGAGGTTCTTGAGTTGTTGCCCTGGAATGGTCTCATTTCTAGTATTAATTCATAGAGTGGATAATTAAATTCATAGGCATTGTATTGACCATAACTAATACTTTTGTAATTACTTGTTATGGTGCTTCATATTTTTAAAGTTGCCTGCACATAGTTTCTAGTTTTGGAAATATTTCATGTTTTGCTGTTTTGTACCTTCCATACTCCTTGCACTATTAAGTATTAACAATCCTTACTTTCCCGGTTATTACTTCCAATCTTCCATTGGCTTCTGTTTACTTTGGTATGAGAAGTGATGGATGAAGTAAAACTAACATAACGGTTGCATAACAGTCTAAAACCACACACCAAACCGTACAGTTTAGATTCTGCACCTGGTATCATTAAGATGCCCAGATTGTTCTTTATTTAATTTATGTAATTTTGCCGAAGTTATTTCAGTAAAGATTTTGAGCAAAATAGTTTCATGCAATCAATGTAGCTGCTTGTCCAATTCCAGTAAAAATTTTGCCCAGACAATTCAAGTTAATGAAGCAATCATCAATTATTTGGTTACTTGAGTAGTTTATTTTTGCCCGTCTACTCACTGTTTATTCTGTGCGTGTTTAAAAAAATGAGAACAGGCACAACTCTTAGCACAAGATGTAGAAAATGCTGCTGGGGCTGTAAATGAGACACGCAATACAAGTTCAGGTGATACAGTGGAAAATGACAATGAGCTGAGGAGGATGCTGGCACATATGTTTGTAGACAATGCCAGTTTAAGGAAACAGGTCAATTCAGTACTGCGTCTAGCTCTAAATGCAACTGCCAAATCTGAGGACGACGAGGATGAGGACGACGAGGAAGAGGAAATCAATTTGAGAAAAACTGTTTTAAGCCAGTTCTTAGAGAGATAACACAGCTTATTATACACGTACGCTAATAAATTAATTGGTGAGTTAATTATTATTATTATTATTATTATTTCATAGTAGGCCCCTGTATACGTTCTTTTTCCCCTTTTTTTCTGGGCTAACCTTTGTATAAATTCTAGGAAGAAAGGAAAAAATAAAAAAGAATTGCGTCGCAGTAACAAAACTATACTGCGATAGCCTTTTCTACTTCTTAATTCTCATGTCCTGACAAAAAGTTGGGTTTCACACGTATCAGCACAATGGGAAAGGTTGAAGTTATCCGTGTACCTGCATATCCGGTAAGATGTACCTTTATATTGATTGACAAGCGTTACACTTGAGAATTTACATTTCCGCATTATGTTATGAAATTGCCTAAAACAAGACTTAACGCAGGTCGGTTAATATTAGATACGATAATGAAGCTGGCGGAACGTCAATAATGATGAGCTTCATGTTTGTATCGTATATTATATTTGTCAAATAGTCGACAAATCTCATGGACTTTATAAATAAGTAAAATCTGTAGAACCTAATTTATAAAGATGAGAGATTTAACTTCTCTACTCTCATGTTGGGGTGAATGGTATATCCCCCATGAAACATAATATTTATATTCTATATGTTTTTAGAAAATCTATGAAACACTATTTATCAAACATGAAAAATATTACCCATATAAAATTATGAAAATAGGGCAGGGCATATATTCTAATCAACATCGTTCAAAAAGACAAAATGCCACGCCAATCTAATCAAATGCTGAATATGAACTAATTTTGCACTTTCATCAACAGAACTCAATAATTCAAATTATTGATAAAATGTTACTTTCAAAATTATTCATAGTGGGGAGTACAAGCTAGTTAGATATAAATACAAGGAGACGATTGGCCCCACTGGATAAACTAGCTTTGCAATCTCGCCACTGAGAGAAGCAATTTAGCGTTTTATTAATCATAATCGTCTCAAGAAAACTATGGCTACAACAGAGTATGTGCTATGACTGGGACATTTCAATCATATCTCAAGTGTATAAAAAAAGGGGGGGAATTTTACAGTGGGGAAAAGTTGCCGAGGCAAAATAGCAATAATAATCTCCTATGTCCATTCAAGATACCTCTCCGCAGAATAATAGACAATATATCCAATAAATCCAAAGGCCAAATGTAACCGCACTTGCTTTGGCCAAAATGTAGCTGCACTAAGTTGCCCAATGACGTGCCTTGCTATAGTTGCAGTTGACATATCTCAGCTCATAATCACCTTAAGCCTACTTATCCATACCACCAAACATACCCATCATGTCTTTAGAGGATCCCATCTGCTTCATCAAGTTCTGTAACCCACCCATGCCCCCGATTTGCTTTAGCATCTGTGGAGGAAGGACTTTGCTCATGTGCTGGGCATTCATATTTCGGGATAGAGCGCTCATATCTCCCTTCTTTGGTATTTTGAGCCCTTTCATTTTGCTCCAAATCTTTGCAAGACGTTTGTACTCCTCCATCATCTCCATTACTTCTCTAACATGACGACCAGACCCTCGAGCTATTCGCATCATTCGTGACTCATTCATCATCTTTGGGTTTGAACTATCTAGCTCTGTAATATATCAAAAGCTTAAATGGAAGAAGTGCCTAAAATGATTTCAATGAGGGAGAATCCCATTTATATTAAAGTAGATTTTGTAGTTGAGGCTGAAGCTCAAATTAATTCACAATGCTGATTACCTTCGTCTGTCATTGAATCCATCATTGTCATGTACCGCTTAATTTTGGCTTGGCTTTCCTTCTCACGGCCTTTTGGCATCAATTCAGCACTAAATCCTGGAAGCATTGAGAACACCTACATAAATGAACCAAATCTCTTAATACAGGGTACCACTCGTTAGTATATGCATAGCACCATCAGATGTAAAATTTTCTGGCTAACATGAAAAAGTTCAAATAAACAATTGGAGGTAATAACCTGGCTGATTGGACCCATCTTAAGTATGTTCTGAAACTGCTCATACATAATCCTCAAGGTGAAGTTCCCTTCTGAAAGCTTTTGAAGCAGTTCAGGCTGTTGGTCCATAGGAACAACTTCATGAATCTTGTCCATAAATCCGGACCAGTCACCCATGCCTAATTAAAAAGACATAAGAGTTATGACATAGCTAAACAGTAAATATTTTAAAGAAATTGCAGTCATGACCTATATAAAGATATTAAAGGATGAATATAAGACAATTCTAAAATTTGGCATATCAAAATTCAGTCAAGATAAAAACCAGAAAAAAGCACACACCTAACAGACGACTGACAAAAGGTTTAACATCAAAAACTTCAAATTCATCCATGTGTTCGCCAGTTCCAATGAATATGACCGGACTCTTAGTTGCTGCAACACTGCACACACAAAATTAATAGATTATGCATTCAAACCACAAACTTAAAATACACATTCATGTCCAAACATAAAGGCTAACTCAAATCAGGAATGCAGTTCATACAGCACTCCCCATCAGAAATTTTGTTCCCTAGACTGCTCAAAAACGTCTAGCCTGGTGCACCTCACTACACATTCTCCATCATATCTTAGAAAAGCAATATATATGTTTTAATCTAAATACTAAAAACCAATCGGAAGTACAAATGCTCATGCTAAATATCCAATAAACATTTTGACTGGAAAGCCTTGCAGTAGATTCAACCTACTTCTATGTAATGAAGATATGAATCAAAAAAGCTATCGCAAATCTTCAGCACATGGTGCAAAGTAGGGTGTGGATAAGTTAGAAGTTAAACAAGATACAATTCCAGGTATTTCATCAAAAGAATATGCAAGAAAGAAAAAAGAGATGCTCAGACATGATACAAAGTGCAGACAAAAGCCGCAAATATACCATTCATTAAAGCTCAATTGCATGAGGGAAAAGGAAAAGGGAGATGAACATTCATAACTCTTCTCCCAGCCCTTTCATCATCATTGATGAAATGATTACATTTCCACCCACTATTTGTAAGTTTAACCAAACTGATGTCAAGCAAAAACTACCGAAATTGACAAAAGATATATTGGTATCACATAACCGAGTACAGTCACCCCCAGTAGCACTTACGCACTAAGAGCACCACCACCCTTTGCATGGCCATCCATTTTAGTAACAATAACGGCTCCAACTGCAACACTTTGTTTAAATGCTTGAGCCTGATCAAATGCAGCCTGACCAATACTGCTATCCATAACAAATATAACAAGATCTGGTTTCTGAACAATGCAAAGAAAAGATATAACAAATTATCAGCGTTCATAAATAGGCACAACAAAAACTGCACACATTTGTCATACAATAATAATACCGTTGCTTCTGAAACTTGGCGCATTTCTTCAAAAAGAGCAGCTTCTTGTTTGTGCCGTCCACTGGTATCAACAATTATGAGATCACAGTTTTCTTTTTTGAATCTCTCCACACCTTCAACAGCAATTTTCACAGGGTCTGACTCCATGTAACTGTAAGAAGAATCGGGGGGCACAAAACCAAATAATTAAGCATTATGGTCATGTGCAATGAAAAACAATTGATTTTTTAAAGTTTCCCATAACCAAATTATATTAAGCAGAGCAGATCCTAAGTCCTAATTCATCTGCAAAGAAAGAAGATATGGCAGTAGGATTTAAAGGATTTAAAAGCTAGATAATAACTTCCACAGCTGCAGGCCCCAGGCTCAGGCAATGTTAAAGGACATGTTGTACCATGAATAACACCCCTATCCTCACTTTTCACAAATACAAAATGCTAGATACTAGATAGACTTTAAAAATGCATAAGGTGCTATTTGCATATTACTCAACTCGATTGAAGATAAACCTTTTCCCAAAGATGCATACACCAAACTCTGAGACAACATAATATCAAAAACTACATGAACTTAAAAATTGAAAAAGACAAAAAAAGTTGATCCCCACCATCAATCATTCACCATTCCTCTAGGATAGCTTCACATTGTACCACCAGAGAGAAAGAGCTGAACTTATTGGAGATTATTCATCACACAGTATCAAGAACCAAGAACTTGTGTAAAAGACAACAAATAACTAGCTAAGATATGAGACCTCTAAAAATATAGGAGTGATTGTGCTCCACAACTCAGAAAAATTTTAGGAATAGCTCGACAATACTAAATGTTGAGTCTACACAAGATGTTAACCAGATGCAAGAAACAAAATGAATGGAAAAAAACCAAATAAATGAGTACCTTCCATAGAAAGGGATCTTAGCTTTAGTGGCATTTTGTTTCAGTTGATCAAAAGCACCAGCCCTGAATGTATCTGCACATACTAGGGCAGGCTTCCAGCCTTTCTTCTGATGGTGATAAGCGTATTTTGTACAAGTTGTGGTTTTTCCCGATCCTGAGTCATTGTTTAAAAATGTTCAAGCATCAGAAAACAATTGCGTATTTTTTTCTTTATAAGGGTATGGACCAACCAATAAAGTTAAGACATGAATGGCTTAGATATACGTGTAATTGTCTCTATTTAAATCTGACATTAACGCTTCAAGAAGGTTCTTATACATACTAATATCATTTGAATTGACTGAAAATAAAAGACAAAATTTGATCAACAAGAAGGCAAAGCCATTCAATAGGTAACATACCTTGTAAACCAACAAACATCACGACACTTGTTTTTCCCTTTTTTGGAGTGAAAGAGGGTTTGCCAGGATCCAGCATTTTGCAGAGTTCGTTAAAAACAGCCTAGAAGCAATAGAGCTCATTAGGGTTATCAGGAACATGCTAAAACAACTGCATATCAAACTACAAGCAACTAGCATAGCTTCACAATTGACAATTGAGCGAGCAACAAGCTATGTAGAGTTCAGACCAGTACTCAAAGAATGGCATTTGCAACAGAAAAAAATGGTCCATGGAAAGAGTTAAGTGGTGAACAATAAATATTTAATCCAGCAGATATGTAAACAAGCAGCACAATCATCAAACTGAATCACGGCGAATTATCAGAGCAAAAAGTTAATGACAATTTCACCGAAGATGAACACAAGGAAAATGTTATTGGATTCACTATAAATTTTAATGCAAACAATGGCATCACACTTCGCCTCACAAAATCCAATTAGATTATCTTCCAGAAGAAATCACGCCTATCAAAATTTAGAAATGCCCTCTTAGAACTATTCCCGTAAGAATTTAATGATTTATAATCATCAACCAAAAAAGGACTAGAATTAATAAAAAGTCGTACTTGTTGAATGATCCTGCGTTTGTTGTGGCCAGCGGCGAGATCGTCAAGATTGACAATTTTCTTGATGTTAGTCTGCATGTCTCGTACGAGCTTAAATTGAACATCAGATTGAAGAAGAGCACGGGTGATCTCATTAAGACACTCATTGAGAACCTTCTCATCGATGATTGTGGCATTGCTCATCTGCTGGAGAGCACGGGATATGCTCCCCCCTAACTGAGCTAGAACCATCTTGGCCGCTTGAAGAAGGAACTATAGATGAATTACAGTTTTTCCGATCAATCGGAGAGTTAGGGTTTGGAGGATGAAAATGGAGAACTACAACTTGTGAAGGGGTTGTTTGAAGCTATCAGGGGGTGAGATTCGCCTTTCAACCGGCGGCAAGAAGATGACGTCAAACGGTAAATCCGAAAAAGATTAATATGGGCTCAATTCAAGCACTAATTAACATCATCTTGGCCTTTTGGCCCATAATAGCATATCCTCATTCTTTTTTTTTTTTTTGCTGGAGCATATCCTCTTTCTACACTTTATGAGGCCCGTGTCAAAAACGCAATAGAGATTAGAGCCTAACATGATTTAAACTAATGCCGTACCCCAAAAAAAAATTATTTTAGCCACTTAACTTTTTTTTTAAAAAACATTGAAATAGAAAAATAAATTATTTACAATTTTTCAATTGATCTATCTGACTTAGAAATTAATATATAATCTAATGATACATTACATAAATTATAATTAAGTAACTTATTTAATTTTATTAATTTTTTCTTCAAAACTTCATTAACCACTAAAAAAAAGTTAATGATGTGTTATATTAAAAATCGAATGGAGTAAATGGCCAATTATAGTTGGATCTAGCAGAAGAAAGTAATCTCGCGTAACATGGTGGATTAGGGTCTCTTTGGTATGGTGTGAGGGGATGGGATAAAATATTTAATGAGTTCAATTGTTATTTAATAAAAAGGAAAGTAGAATAAAAATTTAATAAAGATAAGATGTAAGATTTAAAAGTAAAAAAAATATGGTACCCTATAAATTTCATACGCAAAAGATCTTTACTTGAATTTAGGTTCTTGTAGTCATTAAAATTTCGAAAAAAAACACTGAGTTTCCCATTTTCTTGATGTAATAATTTGTTGGAAAATGGAAATATCAATAGTTTTATTATATTTTTTTATTTTATTTTTTTTTTAACCATTTGTTTGTTCGCTTTCAAAGTTAAGAACCGACAGCGTCTTGGTTGTGATTGATAATTTTTTTCATTTCTTAATTTCTTCTCAACGGTGGGGGATTGTGCTTGGAGACGGATATGGCTGTCTCAGCAGCTTCCAACGTTGCAGCTTGGAGCTTCCGTTTGCCAGAGAGATCTAACCCAAGAAAGAAGCTCTCGAGAATTGCAAGCTACATTTACCAATACCCAATTCGGTTCTCAGCGACGACGCCGGCAAGGTCCTTTGTTGTTCGAGCTCTCAATCCCCAGAGAGGAAGTAATGAAGCAGAAGAAAACTCCAGAAACAGCGCCGGCACTTTCCTTCCTCCGGTATATAAATTCCACTCTCTTTTCTCTTCTCAGCTTCACTCGGCCTTTCTTTTTCTAAAGTCAATGTCATCCTCGAGTTTTGATTTTGAAGTGAAAGGCTAAGAATTAAAGAAAACTGTGCTTCATCCCTTGCACTGAAATGATGGACAAAAATATCCGATATGACAAAATATTTATACAACTCTGTATTAATTAAGATTATTAGCAAGAACAAAATATAAAATTAGGATGAAAGATTAATGGAGATTTAACTTTGCTACTTTAGTTAAAAGTTAAAAGTTAAAAGGGGTGTTTTGTTAGATATTGAAGGTTGTTATAATAATTGATTTTCTTTAGAAAATCTTAAAAAACAATTCTACAAAAATTAATTATATTAATTTAAAATATTAAAATTTATTATTTTTCTTTAAATGACGTTGTTTCATTTGTGAACTAATATATAATATAATAAAACATAATATATTATATGATTAAGTGATGTAATTAATTTTTTTAAGATTTTTTTAGAATTCTCTGAAAAATTCAACAGGCCTTAATATAGGGAGAATTGCTATGAGGTTTAGGACTTACTTGCCAAGTGCCAACCAGTCACAATGACAAGTGAGAAGTAATACCTGTTGTCATTACACAAGAATTTGTCAGATGTTGCTAGTTGTTATTTGACTTGTTTTTTTGTGACCTCATTCAAATTCCTCCTATAATACTATCTTTATTTCTATTTATAAGATCCCATTGACTTTTTTAGAAAATCTTTAAAAAGTTAATTATATTACTTAATAATATCATATGTTGTGTTTTATTATATTACTCCCTTCGTTTATATTAATAAGACCTATTTGAAGAATCCTAAGAAAATTCTAAGAAATATTACATTACTTTAAGATATTAAAATTTGTCGTTTTTTTTTAAATTATGTTATTTGACTTATGAATTACTATATAATATAATAAAACGCAACATACGATATTA
>JBAGKO010000012.1:13889491-13899647 GCA_037177275.1 Acacia concinna
AAGAAAATTCTAAGAAATATTACATTACTTTAAGATATTAAAATTTGTCGTCTTTTTTTAAATTATGTTATTTGACTTATGAATTACTATATAATATAATAAAACGCAACATACGATATTATTAAGTAATGTGATTAGCTTTTTTAGGATTTTCTTATGATTATACAAAAAGGTCTTATAAATAAAAACAGAGAGATTATATAGTAATTCATAAGTCAAACAACATAAATTGAAGAAAAACGATAAATTTTAATATCTTAAAGTAATGTAATTCATTTTCTTAAAATTCTCTAAAAAAGTTAATGGGGTCTTATAAATAGGAACGGAGGGAGTATATACTATATTTTGGGGCTAAATTTAAATTTCCCGAAAATGTTGAAGTTATTGTATGGTGTAATTAGGAGGATTGGGGGTATCTGGCAAAATTGCTGGCAGGTTCTGTTGTGGGTGCTGCTGCAATCAAGTATGGAAGTGCAGTTTTCCCTGTGATAACCAGACCCAACATTGTGCAGGCCTTGATTATGATACTAACTCCTGTTGTTATATCTGTTTTACTTTTGATCAAGCAAAGTAGTTTGGATAGCGAAGATTAGGAACCTTTCTTTGCTGTGCTTTTCATAAGTCCTAATTTGTGATTAGTGATTACTAGCATTTTCTCCCTCTTATTATTATTATTATTATTTTTTGATATAGTCTCTCGTATTATCTGCAACACAAAATCTTCATATCATTGTACATATTGGACTCTAGTTGATCTTCTCTACTCTGCTTTGATAGGCACTTGCTTTCTTTTTTTATATGTAAGAAACATGGTCTTTTTGATATCCATTGAAACTAAAGTCTGAAATGCCAAAACCACGGCGGTGACAAGGAAAGGAATATGATACCGATCCTTAAACAATACATATAAAGACTTTAAAATAATTTGTTTATTTAACTTCCTCAATCTCTCATAAAAAAAAAATCAAATGATTATTATATTAAAGACTAGAGGAAATATCTTATTTTTTAACATACATTAGGCTAACTTAAAAAGCGCAGTCAACGACAGAACGGGATTACATACAAATGATGTAAGAAATATGTGTGTGTGTGTATTGACAGAACAATCACAAGATTATACAATTACAGTTAGGTTTAGGTGATTCTCTCAAACGGAGCCTAAAATTCCTACCAAAATATACAATATTTTTTCCTAGAGTTAATTGCAAATGGAATATACTCTGAATCCTTGAACAAGTGATCCTGTATAAACTGCATATTGCCTAAATATACAAGCAAACAAAACTAAGGATATGCAAGAATTCCTTCTTGATTTTGCTGTAGAATGCCAACAACTTTCACTTCAAGCATGTGATTAAACTGTTTGCATATCCCTTTTTTATTCTAGTGGTTTCTGGAACTCAACAAGATCAATTGCATCCTCGATACATAAAGCCATTGAACTAGAGATTATCCTTGAACCACTTTAATGCTCCATCTGCGATAGGTCTGCAAGTTCAGTTCAGAAATAATTAATTCATTACAGGAAATGAGGCATAATGAATAAGTCGGTCAATAAGGAAACTTACATACCAGAGGAGAGAAAACTATTACCTTGCAAGATCCCTTAACTTTTTCCATATGTCATTTTGATCTTCTGATTCTTCAGCTTTTTCTGCAACCTTTGCTGCTGGACTTTCAGCATTTTGAGATGATTGACCTTCTGTACTTCCTGCTGCAGAAGGTATACATGGTTTACAACTCAAACATCATTGGGTTATAAGCTTTGCAAACTAGCAACTTTGGTAAAAGACCAGCT
Organism: Acacia concinna; assembly: GCA_037177275.1. Classification (NCBI taxonomy): domain Eukaryota; kingdom Viridiplantae; phylum Streptophyta; class Magnoliopsida; order Fabales; family Fabaceae; genus Acacia; species Acacia concinna. The sequence continues at coordinate 13,891,293 of JBAGKO010000012.1, forward strand.
CAAGTGGCATCCATGTTCACTCATTCAAGAACTCTCATCAAATAACTAGTTTATTCAGTACATTGTTGGAGAAAATATGCAATTAAACTTCAAACATAAAGAAACCACCTACCAGAAGATTGAGTTCTAGAACGGGATTTTGATCGGTTGCTTGTAGTGTTGTTGCCTAGCAAAGCAAGTTCTTTAAGCAGCTCACGTTCCTTTGTACTGATGATGCAAAAAACAGGCAAATTCACTTCAAACTACCAGTACAGAGGGATGATTAACTAGAAATCAATCAATTGTAAAATGAGTCATTACCTGATACGTTTTGGTATAGTAACGTTAACTGTAAACAAATGATCCCCACGTATAGATGGTTTGTTTAATTTTGGAACGCCTTTTCTTGCAAGGACAAAGGTATCTCCAGGTTGGGTACCGGGAGGTATTTGTATTTCGGAAATGCCTTCAACTGTTTTTACCTGTTCAGGAGCCAAAGAATTAAAATAATTGATAGCGAGATAATAACATAAGCATGGACATAGCGTCTGAGCAGATAAAGTTGCCTCATCAAATATGGACAAAGTTGGAAAATGATTTTCAATTTAAAGCATATTTAATGAGTTGACTATTTTTCCCTGGTTTTGGTGAGGTGGTCGAAACTTTGAATATACCTTATATTTTGGACCTGAGAGAGCAAGTTCCCTTCACTGAAATATTTATTTTTTTAATTAAAAAAAATCAAACTATCACTGACTAAAGAAGTTTACCTTGGCAACGGCTCCCAGTATGGCATCTAGATAACCAATTGTGATTGTTGAACAGAGATTAATACCATCTCTTTCAATTCCTGGTATTTCTTTCACATCAAGATACACGTAAAGATCTCCTGGAGGACCCCTGTTAAAACAAGAAGATGAGCAGCTGCTTGTCAAACTTGTAAGCACAGAGCAAAAAAAATCGTCAGAATTCGCATGTACAAAAATGTAACTTTGGAACTAAACCACAAGTAAACCATTAAATAGAACAAAAAATCTTGTTGGGGAAGGAATTGAATGTGTGCGCACGTGACTGTGTCAATTCATAATTTAACTAACATTTAGATATTCATTACATAGCAAGGATAAAATAATTATTTTTTTGCCAACCAAGGATAAACAAATTAATACCCCCTCAATCAACCTTTCTAATTTGTATTCTTTCTTTCTTTATAATAAAACCTCTTCTATTATTTAAGTGGACCAAAATTTACAGATAGAAACAGGTATTTTATGTTGCATATGCAAATATAACAAAGAGAAAGCAATACCCTCTTGGTCCAGCATCACCTTCCCCAGCAACTCTCAATATACTGCCAGAGCTAACCCCAGGTGGAATTTTAACTTTGATTTTCTTCTTAACACGGAGACGTCCTTTTCCGCTGCAATTATAACAAAATTCAGATATGATTTCTCCTTCCCCTCCACAGTTTGGACATATTGAAACCTGATTTAGCAACAGACATTAAACAGAGAAATGGAATCATCCTGTCAAGTGCAAACTGTCAAGAATTCCACAAGCACCTTATGAAAAGAGGTCCAGGCACAAAATGAAAACGAAAGTGAATATTTTTATATGCAGGTAGTGAAAGTCAAAATCAGCCAACAATTTTTACGTTTTGTTCTGTGCTCTATGAATGGAATCTCTAAGTATCTAATTGTAAACAGAACTGTTCTAATTTGTCAGTTCATTTCTAAATTCTCAAGAAAAGTATTCATATCATGCTCCTCCCCTGACCCCTCCCAGTTAAATTGTATATATAACGTGAGTTGTTTCTTTTTCTTCACTATGGCACAGAATGCAATACTCAGATGCATTAGGAAAATAATTAGAACTACCTGCGAGAACATTCCAAAAGGTGTTTGTTCAGTCCTCATCACCTGACCCCTACCACCACAAGTTGCGCACACTCTCATCTTGGAGCCAATCTTTGCTCCACTACCAATACAAACTTCACAGGTTTCCAAATGAGAAAGATCAAATTCCTTCTCAGCTCCAAAAATTACTTCAGAAAATTCCAAGGTCATGTCATAACTGTCGAAATTGGAATTAAAAGTCAACTCCAAATTCCATCAAACTCTACCTTCTGTGTAAAAAAAAAAAAAGAATTACGAGGCTGCAAAGTTTTAAATCTAGAACTGTCAACTGTCGAGCAACATCTTCTGATAGCATTGGTGAGACATAACTCTACAATGGTCAATGAAGTAATATGAAACTATCTGAGCACAAATTGTATAATTCTTCGTAGAGTGACTTGTGAGGTCCCAAGAAAGGGATTTAATTAACAAAAAGTCTAAATGAAAAATAAGCAGCATAACATGTCATTTCTTACATTGAAACTTGGTATTATACAATCTTTCATTGTTACCTAATTTTTGGGTGCTTAAATCTTCTTCCATGATACCTTACAGTAATTCCCCCTAATTCTTTCATTTTGGTTGAGTGTGAAGAAAATACTCAATATTCATCATATCAATGTACATTTTTGTTTGCTTGTTCTAAGGCTGCAGCTAATGATGAACTTAGCTGGAAGAAACCATTATTCTTTCAAAAACTTTGTGAATGAAAAACTTGCTATCCTTCTCCAGCAATTCTAACACTAAGGTCCATGAATTAAAATGTGAAATGTCTAGAGGCAGGGAATGCCACATGAAGTAGCTTCTAGTCACACATTCTCACTTTCATTGTATTGTGAAAAATGTTTATGTAAAAAGTAATCATGTCTAAGCTTATTGTCTTACTTTGAACCACCTCTTTTAACCTATCGCCTTTGCCCATGCGATGAACCAGCAGTAAAAGGAAGAATCCCAATGTATGCCAACATTCCTAGATAACTTGTATCAGGGTACCCTAAATGCAATAAATAAGGAAAGGCATAATTTTTTAATCAGTAAAAAATTGAAGCCTCTTATTTCTGGGGCATCTAGGGGTAGCGTTTACTTCCTTAGCAGAAACCACACCATAACTAACCGGATATCTTCTCCCTTAGCAACAGTATTGTGACGACGTGCTCCAAATCCAGCTGGGTCCATGCCCGGGAAGCCACCACCCATATTTGGTCCAAAAAATGTCTCAAATAAATCAAATGGATTAGTCTGTAGGGGGCAAAAAAAAAAAAGTAAGTTGTCATATTTGAATAAGTTCAACGAAGAGATATAGGAATAGACAGGTCCAAGTCGAATTAGCATGAATTTCAATTTGCGGTCACAAAAAACAAAATACAACACGTGTAAAACCAGTTAATGACAGACAAAAAAAAAATATATGATCCTTTCAAACATAGAAGTTACATGCAGAGGTGATCAAGGGTAGGGTACTATAGTTCCAATTTTGGTATAAAATCCCTGATTGCCATTGAATCTATGGACCCAGATCCATTGAATCTATGGACCCAGATCCATTTAATCCCTGATTGCCATTGAATCTAATGACCACATATAAATGTATTTATAAATATTAACTCAAAAAGTTTTCTAAGGAAGGCTCAACTCAAGTTACCAAATTAGAAAATTAAATGTAAAAACATTAAATAAATAAAGAATACCGCATAAGCACTAGATGCCCCTCCCATTGAGCCATTAACTCCAGCCTCTCCATATCGATCATATAAAGCCCTCTTTTTATCATCTGATAGTACCTGATAGTGTTGTACTTAAGAATTCAAACGATAAAATCATAAACACCATTTAATGGAAAAATATGTTTATAATCATCCCAAAAGATACTTGTCTGCCAGAACACCTTCCAAAAGTTAATCCTATCTAGGATAAATTTAGGACACAGTTTGAAAACTATGGCTCAATACAGGCATCTAATAAAATCCATCATCTACAAACTACTAGTATTTCTCTATACAACCTTCCAAACAATTTAGCCTGTGCGTATACTCAGAATGTTTGATTGGCAACACATTATAGTATAACCATTATTTATTGTCTTAAACTTCAAACCACTTTTGTTCAAGTTGAAATACCAAATTCTATAATGACTAACCATTGAAGTGAAAAATTAAAAAGCTAACAAACGTAGTGGTTCTATACAGAGTCCTTCATAGTTTTTGTGCATACCTCATATGCAGTACTAATCTCTTTAAACTTTTCAGTTGCTCCAGGCTCTTTGTTCACGTCAGGGTGGTACTAGAGGGGAGAAAAAAATAGATATATAATTAAATCAAGAAAAAAATTACTCGCGAAACTCAATTTTAGTTCTAGCAACCAATGAGGAGCCGACACTGTGAAGGTTATTCAATTCAATATAGAAAAATAACAATTAAGAAGATACGACTAATATTAATTATTTAAAAATTTCCCTTAGGAACAACAGACATAAGATATGCTTCACTAAGTAACTTTATCTATTTATTTATTTACTTGTTTGAACTGAACTTCGTGAAGTAACACTTGTTATGACATGATATTTTGAACGAGTGTTTCCATATAAAGAAAATAGCAATTTAATACAATTTTGCTACATCAAGAAAATCACATTGTAATCTTAAAAAGCATAAATTTTAATGATCTTTAAAATTTTGATTTTGAAAGAAAAAGGCACCAAATTGCCTCCATTTAAAAGTCTGGGAGCCTTGTAGCTTAAACAAACTATGAGATTATGAAAAGTAGCTCTGAATATTCGATCTCACCTCAAGGCATCCTCCAAGTTATAAGAAGTTTTTGAATTTTATATATAGCATTTGTAGAATTTGCTGACACCGACCTAGCTAGCATTAATTCCATAGAAAATGACGAATCCCAATCCCCCATGGTAAAACAATCGATACCTGGCGAGCTAACCTTCGATAAGCCGCTTTAATTTCCTTGGTTGTGGCGGTTTTGGGAACTCCAAGAGCAGCATAATAGTCGCCGGAAGCAACAGCCACTATTCGCAGGCGCCTAGAAGGGACCTCTGTATTTGACGTCGAATAAAGCGAATGGACAGAGAGGAAGCTTTCATGGGAACGGAGGTGAACCCCACCGAGGAAGTAAGAAGAAGAAGAGGAAGGAATAGAAGTTGAGGGTTGAAGCAGAGAAGACAAAGTGAAAGATGCAATGGCCATTGAATTCTGAATATGAAGCTACAATGTATATTCCAACAAGATATGTAGGGTTCGATTTTGCGAGACAATCTGCTACTGGAAATGGAAATGTTGGAATTGATCGATTTTCATTGTGATTTGCAGTTGCAGGGCATGAAAGCTAGGGCAGAAGCGAAGAATGAATGGGACCCATCTACTATATCCGATAAAATTGCAACGATGCAGAAGGGAGAATATTAGCCAGGCCGCGAGGATGACACGCACAAGCTGAGAGTGGGACCCAAGAAGTGAAAGTTGTGGTGGCTGAAAATGCACGTCGACGACGAAGTGAAACAGCGAATGTTTCACGAACCAGAGGTGGGGAAACAAATGGAGGAAAATCGGAAACTGGGATTCAAATGTGTCCAAAGAAATGTAGAGATACAGATTAAGGAACGTGTCTTTGAAATCCACGAAGCTCTGAAATTCATCAGGAATTGATAATCTCACTATCAATAAATTGATATTTTGAAATTCAGTTATTAAAGATACCAACACATGATGACATATCATATCACATACCCCATTCATCACGTGCCCTTCAGCCTTCATTCCACTTTTCCAGTGCCACTGTTTTGGGTCCGTTGGTCGTTATTTAGTTGTCTCATGTATCACTCTCTTCATTTTTACTTTATATTCAATGCTTTGACCATTAGATTGAAATCTACTCTGTTTAGAGCTTGATAGAGTTTTCTTATATTTAAGGGTTAATATGTTTAAATAGCCATTAATTTTTCTCAAAAGTGAAAAAATAACCGTGAATTATTTTTTAAAGTAAAAATAACCATGAACTTCCGAAAATTGTGCAAAACCATTAAGTCACTGTAGTGTCGTTAATTTTTTATAAGGGCTTTCTACAGTAACTTAACGTTTTTGCACATTTTTCGAAAGTTTATGGTTACTTTTGCTCTAAAAAATAGTTCATAGTTATTTTTACACTTTTGAGAAAAGTTGATAGCTATTTAAGCACCTTAACCCTATATTTAATGTTAGAATAATATTTTATATAATATCAAATCTCAACTATTGAAATTGAAATTTACTTTAATAACAAATATATAAATAGAGTGTGAATAAAAAGAATAATCAATTAAAACATTCATCTCATTTACGGAGTATTTAATATAAGACATATGATGATTTATTAAATTAAATTCGATTAAAGACTTGATTAAATTAGTTAATATGATTAGTTTTTTCTCAAATACTCTAATCATTTTTTTAATTCTCTCATTCCATCTACTCCTTGATCAACATTGAGGAATATCATATATAACTTGTTGTTAGTAATAACGGCTCTAGCAAGCAAGATGGAGGTTCCAATTACGGAATTACCCCCAATCATGGGTGATGGCATAGCCGATTGGTGGCCACCATGGGATAGGGTCTTTATTTATTATTTCCCTTTGCATTTACTCTCTATTTAACCTTTTTTATTAATATATCGACTTTTAATGGTTAAGATTTAAAGATAGATTTTTGTTATATTTAAAATTATAATAATATTTTTACGTCTATATTTAAATTTCAACTATTAAAAATTGATCCAATAGTAGAGACATTAAATGAAGAGTAAACAAAGATAAAATCAATAGAGACAGGTGGATCCTCTCATAAGTTTTCCCCTCAGAATCTCATCTCCACTATCATATTTAAAAAAATATATATAGTTTAAATTTCATATTTTATAATACTGTTATATTAAAGATAAATAAATTTTAAAGTGTTAAAAATCTTATATAAATATTCATAACTTCATTACAAACAAACTGAGAGTGAAAATGAGATTATGAGAAAAAAAAGGCTTCCAAAGAATCCTTTATAATGGAGACACGCCTCTGGCCAGGGTCACCAAGGAGATGGAAGTTTTGTTATTGTTTATAATTAAGGATATGGTAGTAAATATAGTCATATAGACCAAATATTATTAATAATTAAAGCCAATAAGACTCCACAACAATACTGATTTTAAGGGAGTTTATGATTTTTTTAAAAAAGGGGGTGGTTTTGGCAAAATTTAAGGGGTATTTGGGATAAGGGGATTCATAATTTAAGAAATTAGATAAATGTGGTTAAAATTTTTAAATTAACTTATCTATCATGCCAAATAGCCCATAGGATTCCATATTTCCCTACCTCACCATTCGATGATTTTATCCCAAGAAGTCCATGATTAAATTAATAAAGCAAATAAACCCTAGAGTGAGGGGGAAAAACAGATTTTTTTTAACTATAAAATCACAAAATCAATTTTCCTTTCCTTTTTTTTTCTTTTCGCCGGAACACAAAATCACTTGTATGCATAGAAAACATAAAATTGATAATACTCCCTCTAGTCCTATTTATAAGGACATATTAACTTTTTTGGAGAATCTTAAGAAAATCCTAAAAAGCTAATTACATTAATTAATTAGATCATATATCTTATTTTATTACATTATATATTAGTTCATAAGTCAAATAACATAATTTGAAGAAAAATAATAAATTTTAATGTCTTAAAGTAATGTGATTAGCTTTTTTAGGATTTTTTTAAGATTCTTTAAAAAAGTCAACTTGATCTTATAAATAAAAACACGGGTAGTATTAGTTTTCCTTTGTGATTAGGCCATCCCATCATCCCATGACAATTTCATTTTGTTAATTGGCTCGTTGGTCGTTACCTTTGATGCAGTCATATATTTTTATTTTCATAATAGTTTGAGATCACACGCATTTTTCTAATATGCCTTTCACATACGCATGTGGTATCAACAGTATGAATGTCTGACTAAATCCATTTTAATGTGAACCTTTCACATTTTGTCTGTTAGGAGAATTTTAAAAATCCATAAAAACATTATAATAAAATGTTAAACATAACAATTGAAGGTAATTAATTTGAACAGCAGTACGCTATTGAATTTAACATGCAGTCTTTAATCAAATATACTACTTCTTTTGTTTTAAGAAATTAAAGAATATGAATAAATTACTTAATTATATTATATATTACGTCTAACTAAATTATATACCAGTTTATAAGTCAAATAAATTAATTTTAGGAAAAATATAAATATAAATACTTGAACGTGATTTAATTAATTTTCTTAATCTTACTCTTTACAAAGTCTTTTTTTTTTTGCCAACAAAGAAACCATTATATTAAAAGCAAATGTAATCTACAAGGTCTTAAACAAGAAAGGACAACTGAAATGGAATTATAGACAGAATTAAACCTAAACAACATATCAAATCTACAAAACAAGCACTTAAATAGTCTTCAT
>JBAGKO010000012.1:13902485-13913464 GCA_037177275.1 Acacia concinna
TGGACGTAGGTCAGGAGTTGGACCGAACCAGTATAAACTCTTGTATTCTTGAGTTTAGTTGAAAATTTTAAAACACCTAATTCACCCCCCTCTTGAGTGATTAGCTTGCTCTTTCAGTTTTAATATTTTTAATAGTGGAATATATTTCTTTTAAAAAATTATTAGGGAAATATTTTTTTAAAATATTATATAATTACTCAATATTTTCAATATTTAATGTTAGTAATTATTTAATATTTAAAAACATTTATGGATGCGCACTTTGGTTAAATTAAAAAATTATAATGGTAATGGGGTCTTTTTTACTTGATTACAGGATGTCTGCATCCCCATTAATGACTCTTAACAATATAATCCCCATTACATCAAATGATGTAATCAGGATTACATTTTGTAATATGGTTTACATTACGTAAGCCTAACCAAATGTTGTTATCAACATATTGCTTCAAAATTACATGTAATCATCTCCCATATAATTGAACCAAACGAGCTATTAAGATTTTCTTAGTGCTTGTTTGGAATAACTTATTTATGGGTAATAAGATTTTATTTGCAGAGTACGAAGTAAGTATGTGAGAGGAGTCTTTCTCGTACTTTGTGCATAAGATCTTATTTTATTAATTTAAGTCATACCAAACAAGCCCTAATTCTTTAAAAAAGTTAACAGACCCTTATAATTAAGATCAGAGGAAGTATTACATGTTATTCATAAATAATTATTTGAATCCCCCAAATGAGTTCTCCCATTTTCTGTTTTGATTTTTTTTTTGTTGGGGACCCCTCATTTGACAATAATGACTTATTTTAAACTTTTTGCAATTTAAGTGATAAAAGCGCTAAGGGACTTAAATGACCTTCAACTTTTTAAAAAAGTGCAACAATAATCATAAATAATTTTTTAGAACAAAAATAAACTTGGCATTAATGTCCATTGCTATGAGATTTTTAATGAAGATTAAGGTGTTAAATTGCTATTAACTTATACCAAGAATGCAAAAGTAACTATAAATTTTTTTGGAGGCACAAATAATTTAAAGTTGACTTCTTGAATATTAATTTATAAATTTTTATATTGCTTATACAAGTTTGAACATTAATTTATAAATTTTTATATTATTTATACAAATTGGAATCTAATAGGATTTTAATTATAAGATGGCTAGGTGACGTGGATTACCCAACACTGCCATATACATATATGATATTTCATTGTCTCCTAATTTTCCTCTTAGATATCTTACATAGGTGACGTGGAGTCCATATTAAATATTTTAACTTTTAAATTTTAAATAATAAATTTCTTTTATTTCATCATTCTCGTTAAAATAAAAAAACATAACACTTTAAACATTAATACATAAATTTTTCTTTTGACTTTTACCATTTTAATTTTTAAATTGATAAAATCCTTATAATACAAAAGTTAAATTAAAAAATGTGATTTAATGTTTAAAAAGTTAACTTCGAATTACTTTTCCATCCCAAAAAAGCATATAGTTCTTTTAATTCAAGTTAATAGCTACTTTAATACTTAAAAATTTCATTTAACTTAAAGGTCATCTGGGCTACTTTTATTCTCTTTTACAATGTTTATAGTTTTTTTTTTTGCTCTAAAAAATTGTACGTGGATACTATTATACTTTAAAAAAAAATTGAAAGCCATTTAAACACTTTGCTTAAAAAAAAAAAATATCTGGCAACTTGCTTACGGAATTTTAATACCCCGATTGAGCTCACTCAATTTAAAGATATGAATTAATCGACAACTGTTAAAATATAACACTATCAAAGATATCAACCATATGTTTAAACATAAAAAGCTATATTGCAAACTGCTATAACAAGAGGGGACATAATTAAACCAGAAGCACCCACTTTTGCTGCCTGCCTCTATATTATTATATTCCTCACGTTGAATGTATTAGTAAACATCAGGAGGGAAATTCCCAGGAAATGTATTGCTCAGTTGAGCCTGCTGCAAATGCATTACCAAGGTATAGTTTTTCACCTGCAAAAATGACAGGATTCAGCATATTCACGAAAAGTAAAATCATTAGTGCAAAATTTACATCTGACTTTTCATCCATCATTTGCAAACCAATTCTTCTGTCTTAAGTTAATAGTGCACAGAATTTAACGCTCAATGGTTTTGTATACTACGATGCAACAAAACACACCAGTTATTAAGAGGCATAACACTCCATGTTAAAGGGCAGGGCAGGAGACCACACCATTTATTAAGAGCTTTCTCTTGGCCTTACTTTCTTAGTTTTGCTCCTTTTGGTTTGTTCTTTTTATCTCATTTTCTTCTGTTTTATAGTGTATTCAATCTAGTTTTCTTTATAAGCAACTTTCTTTTTCATTGTGAAAATTGAACTAGTGGTTAAGATAAATTAAAAACAATAAATATGTAAAAAATGTCATGTCTTTTCTAAATAAACCTTTATTTATGAAGAAGAGTGGGAGAGAGAATGAATATAAAATATGAGAATATATAATAAATGATTGTATGAGAGAATTAGTGGTGAATGGGGAAAAATTAATATAAAGGTGTCTATTTAATAGGAGTAGAAAAGGAAAATACAGTTTATATTGAGACAAAAAAAAAATAGTTACTTATATTAAGGACAAGACACGAGAAAGAAAGTTGCTCATAAGACTGGAGGGAGTAGCAAACTAAAGCTTTCCTTGTCATGAAGCTTGGCTACTTCAAAAAGGAGCAGCGTCCATGTCCAAAGAGTCCATGTAGGTATTCATGATTTCTAATATCAAAATCATTATGAACCGTCATTGTGGTTAATTGTTGATGATGCTCAAGTACAAGACCTTTCAACCCCGTGGAAAGTTATCTACGCAATGAATGGAGGCCCTAGGATACAATTCCAGGACCAGCTACCAGTTTTGTAGCAAACTTGCAACAGAAATGTGCATTGCCCTATTAACAAAGTTATCCCCCTAATATAGGAATGGCATAGGGTTCAATCCCCTACAAGGCTGATTAAGCCTCCCTTGAAACCACAAAAGAGGGAAAGAATATTCTATAATTTCCCATGAAGACTTCATCAAGTCATTTCTAACATCTGTCCAATTTATTACCTCTTTTCCATATTAAAGTGCTTCATGCGTAGAAAATAGCCTAGTTTCCAAGCATTTTCATAAACTTTAGAACCAATTATGCAAATTACTAAAAAAAATATAAACAGATCAGAGACAGCAAATTCTTACCTCAAGAGATCTCACTTGCTCCTGGCAATGAGACAACGCCTGCTTCAAATGCTGACACTCCAGAACCTTGTTATCATAATCAGCCAGTCGTTCATGTTGGATTTTCACTGCATGTTTTAGAACATTATTCTCCTTAATCAGCCCTCCCATTTGCTCCTTCAGAACCAAATTTTCCTGAAAATTAACACATCTTAAAACCATCACCATACAAGCCCAACCAAACATAAAGAATGAGATATTAGGTTACCATTCATAAAACATTTTTTTTTATCGAAATAAAACATCTCACTATATGTGCAACCTTAAAGTGCTTGTTTGAAATAACTTATTTAGAGGTAATAAGATCTTATTTGCAGAGTACAAAATAAGTATGTGAGAGGAGTCTTTATCGTACTTTGTGCATAAGATCTTATTTGCTTCAGTTGTAACAAACAAGCCATAAACCTGGAAGCTTAACAAACAAACAAACCAACCTATTTCAAAGCTATCTTGGAAAAGTCATATCTAAGCGTTATGTCCTATCTCTTATTCAATTTAGCAAACACCAAACATTCTCTTGACATCGTAACATTATTGGCCATTGATTATCAGGCACTAACGCCCTCAATACAATTGGCAGGCCTACAACAAAAGAACATCATATAAAAAATTCTTAAGCAGACGAGCATAATTAGCAAACCCCTCCTTCACCCCCAATACAATGTTCTTTTCAAGTATAAGTTTGAAAACTAAAAAGGGGGCACATGATCGTAACTCATAAAAAGTCTTCAAACAACAGAAGCATTCACCTAAGTTACCCCACATATGAGAAGAAGGTGTCTATATAGCCAAATCAAGAGATAAGCGTATGATTATCAGCATGAATCTTGAGATGGATAGCAAGCTGTAAGCAGTCTCAGTTGTATCCACAAGTTTGTTGACAAAGTAATTGCTTCAAAAAAATTTCCAGGCTCTAATTGTATGTGCAGGTATCATTTATTATTCTAACATGAACTATACCTTTTGATTAACATGAGTTGCCTCCACATGAGTACGTTCCTGGATTGATTTTTCTAGAACCTCAAGAATTCTAGCAGCACGGGCTTTAGCATCTTCATAGCTAGTAGCACCAGCCATTTCCCTCACAAAAAGGTCAACCCACTCGGCTCCATCGGCAGGAAGGTTGTTCAGAGCTGTGTTCCCCTCAGAAGCAAAAGCATCAAAATCATCTTTCACTTTACCTGCAAGTTTTCCACAAGTTATCAATGCCTCATCAATAAGAGATGCTAAATGTCATTTTAAAAAACTGAAGCATATAGTATTAGCAAGAAATCATGAAGTAACATCATATTCAAAACTCTTTTCTTTCATTGTAAGCTATATACACAGAAATGCATGTTATACATACTGGCAGCTTAAATTGAACTGTCTTCCATATAGTTTCTTAATGGGTTGTATGTGCTTATAGACAGATTAACAATAATATAATGGTAAATTAGGCTATAAAGTATTTCATTATATTGAATATGTGTTGTATAAAACAGGCTGCTGCAGTACCAAAAAAATAAAAAAAATAAAGGTATACGAACATCAACACCAATCCATCAAGATTAATATATCTAATAAAATTATATCTAATAAAATCGATAACAAAACACGTTACTCATAAACCATGAATAATATGACTTGTCCATTAGACGTCAAGCAGTATGCGAGGAAAGCACGTCAAGTCGTGCTAAAATTAAAATAGAAACGGCACCGTACCATAAGTGCTCACAAACATACACAGTTTCATCCATTAAGCAACCAAGAAGACTTGCAGGGAAGGAATCTAAACCATTTGCAGTTCTTAATTTTCATTTTAAAATATAAAGCAGAAAAATTGAATACTTCTTACATCACTCTTCTTTTCAGGCAGAAAAATTAGTCAAATAAATGCACACTTATCCAAAGATAGAATATTACGTTGAATGGTGGAGACCAATCTAAAAGTGGATCCAACTTAAGTAGGAACAAATGTAAAAAACCACGCTTGCAACAAAGAATACTTGGAAACTAACAAAGGCTGGTTCAGATTGCTTCATAATGAGATTTCATATTAAAATCAAAGTTCTCAAAGACAACTTATTCAACTCAGTTCCATATCTATAAGCCCTCATTCAGGAAACAATTGAAGAATGGTAGTTTATACATCATATAGTAAATAGCAAATAAAAGATATGGAAAAGAAAATTTTCTACTCCTGCACAATTTAACTCATTTCATGTTATCCTAAGATTCATTTAAGACTGAAGACTACTAACTTCTAATTTAACATTACTATGCAGATATCAACTATACCTGTCTCCACATTAACTTCTGATTCTTCAGCAGCAGCAGAATTCTCATTTGCAGATCCCAAGCAAAGTTCACGCAGGCGCTTAATGGCAGCATCTATATCATTGCCACATTCTTGGAGTGCTCTCTCAAGGACCTAAAATGTAACGGACCAAATGAAAAAATATCCTTGTAGGTAAAAGAATAGTGCCAACTATAGGTAGTCAAAGGCAAAAGGAACAAGAGTTCTCAAATGCCATTAGTGAGAGACACTAAAAAGGCGCACGTGTGAATCAAGGAAGGAGTTCAAGTAGGCAGCAGATAAGCATTATGGTGCAAGAAGAACTAGCCCTCGGTGCCATCAACGCCAGAAATCATGCAATTTCTTTTCTGACATGGGCCTATGTAAGCGTTCAGGCAAAACATAAAGAGCTAGACCTCTCAAGATGCTTTAGGCAAAAGGCACAAGAAAGGCTCACTGAATACAAGTACTTAATAATCATTAAGACTTATGAATGGAAAGTAATATACAGGGTGAGAGAAATTATTATCGACTTCCACTGAGGGCAAGAGCACACAAGATAATTAAAAAACGTTTATAGAAATGTTGCAAAAGCATATATATCGTTATAATGAAATCTTGTTACATATGAATAGAGATAGGCAATTCATTACGATATCATTGAATTATTAATACCCAAGAAACTTCATCGACCAAGAAAGCATCAGATAGAGGGAAACCCTTCAGCACCAGGGGGAAAAAACTAAAAATGACATTCAATTACTCGCCCTCTATCGGAAAGCTACTGCATAAAGAATTTACATCTTTAATTCATTTTCTTTACTTGAAAAATACCTCGTCACCCATGTGAGGGAATACAGCTCGAAGCTGATCGATGAGGCTCGAAGCCGGTGAATGAACAGGCGAACTTGAGGATGAACAACGAAGCTTCTTAGATACTGGAGGTGACGGAGGAAGTTCCTCAAAGAAAGATCTCTTGCTTCCACACACTGCAGCAGACATTGTTGAAGCAATAAGCCGTTCGGCGCCTCTATCGGTTACTCCGACCACGATTCCCACACGCCAATTTTAATCTGATAATTCCAAACGGAGGAAAGGATCAGGATTAGGGTTCAGGTGGGTTCCAGAGAGGTGAAGCTAAGATGGTTCACAATTTGAAAATGATGTTTTGCACATCCTCCTTTTATAGCCAGGTTTTACGAATGAACCGTGAACGTTCTCCAAAGCAAAGGTGGGATGTCTCTGAATTATACAGAAGGTAACAAATAAATGCATTGTTAAAAAGTTCACTATTTAGTTTCTTTTTATTTATAATCTTTAAATCTTTGTGATATTTAAGAATCTTTAAGGGAAAATGGTAGAGCATGTCATATGGGTCGGACTATTAGGTTTGGGCTAGCCTACTACCGATTGGGATCATATGGGTTCGAGCTTAAAAGATTTATATATATATAAGCTCACATTTGGCTAACACAACCCATAACCGTCAGGGTTGGCGGGTTGAGCGTGCCAACTCGTTTTTTACCCCTGTTTTTCAAACGCCTTTTTTTTAAAAAAAAAAAAGACATGTTAATTTTTTCCGATAGAACCAAACCATAAAAAAATAAAAAGCTAATAACAACTAATAAATAATAAACCCACTTCTTAAAAATTTGAAATGAGACGACTTTCAAATTACAAGATACAAATTAAATTTTAAAGTTTAAACCTACAAATGAATTTGAAGCATGCATAAAGTTAAGATTTTGAGCTTACTTTTGGACTCGAGTCTTGACATTTTATAGATATTTTTCAACAAAAAAAGACCATATGGGCCAACCCATGAACCCGTCAGGACAACTCGTCGCAAGTTGAGACCATATGGGTTTAGGCCTAAAAGACCGCATTAAAATGACCAAACTTTTTCCAAACCTAAACCGGCCCATTTGTCGAGTTCGGCTATGGTTAAAACCCGTATTATCGGCTCTAGAAAATGGTACTTAAATACCATTTAAATTTTCAAAACTCAAAAAAGTTTGTTAACATTTCAAAAAGACACTAAGATATAAATTGGGTTTTCTAAATTTGGTGATGTGAAAAGTGATCTACAAACTAATGAATTCCATTACTATTCTTGCAAAACGCATTAGTCAACTTGCGAAAAATCCCCTCTCTCCTCTGTTTTTCAAATTTCCTAATGTGAAAAGTTGTTCACAAATTAGCGAATTCTATTACTATTATTGCAAATCATGTTACTCAACTTGTGAAAATCCTCTCTCTCTTGGTAAATTTCTCTCTCCTCTACCACTATACGTCAGTCAATGTCAGTGTCAGATGAACAATGCTATCAGAAGGAGAGAGAAAAATAGAGACCAGAAAAAACTAGCGAAATCCATTACTCTTCTTGCAAAATCTCACTACTCAACTTGCGAAATCTTGCTATTGTTCACATCAGAAAATTTGAAAAACCCAATTTGATCCATGGTACCTTAGTGTCTTTTTGAAATGTTAACAGACCAATTTGAGTTTTGCAATTTCAAATGGTATTTAGATGGCATTTTTCCAATCTTTAAATTTAATTTATAAATTCTTAAATTTGATTCGATTACATCATTTTCAGATAATCATTACAATAACTGTTCAATTTACATTTTGATTATTTTATCTTATAAAAAAATTAATTATTTCATAAATATAAAAATTCTTAAATTTTTAAAAATTATGCTAACCTGCTCAAGATTTGATTTTGATCAATTTCTTGCCCAAAAAGAAGAAATTTGATGCATGTAATTTATTGATTAATATTAATATTTGATGCAATTTAAGTAAAATATAACGGATAAATACTTCTATAGTGGTTGGAAAAGAAACTACAATAAATTTGATTCTAATTAATATTATATATTGTATATTGATATTGATTACAACATTTATCTTGCATTTGCTGCATATATGAGACGCAAAGCAGTTTAAGAAATATTTTTTTTTAAAAAAAGGATTTACTATATCATTTATAAGATTGTCAAACTCACTAATTTAGACCCGTAACAATGATGTAAATCAGTATCATGAATTTAAATTATAAACTTATAAGAGTTTATTTTTATTAAACAAAATCATTTTATAAAATTTATATATGAAGCTACTAATCATAATCAAATAGAAAAAAGTTAGCACAAATTTTAAGGTGGGGTTAACGAGATTTTGTAAGTTGGCAGTGTGAAAACAATAAAATCAATGGGTGAACTTGTTAGTGTAACTGAACTTATAACTAGTACTGGTTTAAGGGTGACTCGATACGATTTTATAGATTGAAACTTAAGAATGATAAATCAGATTTAACCCCTGAGTTTTGAATGCTAATACTAGTATAGTAAAGTTATAAAATTTCAATTGACATTCATGAACCACCATCATTGTATAGGTGGATTGATTCGCGACTACAGAGGACACTGGATAAGAGGTTTCTTACAAAATTTAGGTACCTGCTCACCAATTATGGCAAAAATTCTAACCGTTCATGTAGGTCTCAAGGGGTATAAACTGCTGGGCTTGGAAAAAGTACGCATGTATTTTGACTCCATTATAGCCATCCATACTCTAATGTTTGATGGTGGAACTCTCCAACACAAAATTGACGAAGCTAGATCCCTCATCTTTTCAAATTGGGATCTTTAGATCGTGCATGCTCACAAAGAAATGATGCTATGTGCAAACTATTTGGCCAACATGGCATACAACACGTGTTATACATAATTTATAAATCCAAGATCATAAGTTTCACAGCGGAAATCTTACGTACCTCTTACCATAGCGTATAAATAATGTATTCTCTGAAATTTTCTTGAATTATTCTGGATAGGAATATATGGCAAAATGATGGACTGTTAGATACCGTCACCCCGTTAGTAAATTCGTGATCAAACAACCAACTTTTCTTATGTGTCTGTTCTGAGTCATGGTCTTCTCCTTATATAGCCTTCCATTAAGACTCTTCAAGGATTCAATGACCAGTCACAACCCTCTGAACGCAACTCTTTAATTTGTAATCCAAATAATGATACGGGACACATCCGGTGATATATTTATATATATATATTAAAATAATAACATAAAATGTATAATATCTAAATAAATATAATATATGTATAAATAATTATATTAAATTTCCAACATTCTCCTACTTGTCCCACAACTTAATATTATTTGATGAGTAAGTTCATTTAAGCAACACTACATGAACTATGGTGACAAGTTTTCATTAATCAAGTATTGTCTTCCATAATCACAAGTAGTATCCTCACTTAATGAGGTAATACTTTACAAATAAACCTTAATGTCTATTCAATTCCTATCTTAATACTTATTAATCTCACGAATCATATATGTATACAAATAACAAAATAGAGATTAATACAATAGACAAAAAACTCATCACATCACATACCTTTTTTAATCATATAATGGTTTAAGCCCTATATCAGGTACATGTACAACAAAGTCTTTCGGTTTCATACCTTTAGTCAAAGGATCAAGTAGTATTTTCTTTGTATTGATGTATTCAACCGAAACTTGGCCATTTCTAACTCTATCTTTTAAAGATAGAAACTTTAATTCAACAAATCTACTTCGAATTCCGCTCTTTCTGTTGTTGGCAATGGCCACCGCATCTTTGTTATCACAAAACATTCTAATTGGTCTAGAGATCGAGTCTACAATCTTAAGTCCTTTGATGAAATTTATTATCCAGATTCCTTACATACTTGCTTCAAAAGCCGCTACATACTCAGCATTACGAGTACTAGCTTCACCCATATCCTTCATGTCAAAATTTTTGGATAAAAATTGATTTACCTCTCGTAAGAGTTCTAAATCATTGGTTGCAAGTAGTATGTCATCCAGATAAAGTATCAAATATATGATCTTACTCCTACTATTCTTATAGTATATACATTCATCCATGATGTTCTCAATGAAGCCAAAAGATGTAATAACATCATGGAACTTCAAATACCATTGTCGGGAAGCTTGTTTAAAATCATAAATTGACATCTTTAACTTGCATACCAAATTTTCATTTCCTTTTGCAATAAATCCCTCAAGTTGCTTCATGTAGACCTCTTCCTCAAGTTCTCCATTAAGGAATATAGTCTTAACATCCATCTAATGCAACTCTAAATCAAAATGCACAACTAATGCTATGATAATGCGGAGAGAATCCTTTGTAGATACAGGAGAATAAGTTTTCTGTAGTCCACTCCCTCTACTTGAGTAAAACCTTTTGCAACCAATATTGCCTTATACCTATCAATGTTACCTTGTGAGTCCCTTTTGGTTTTGAAAATCTATTTACAGACAACAGCCTTGGCCCCACTTGATAACTCCACAAGTTCCCAAATTTGGTTGTTTGCCATAGATGTTTTCTTATCCAACATAGCATCATTCCATAACTTAG
>JBAGKO010000012.1:13928753-13939302 GCA_037177275.1 Acacia concinna
ATCCTTTGCAAATGCACATTATTTGTTTGAGTTAGAATATACTGAAACTGAAGACTTAAAATAACTAAAATCTGTCATTCAGTATAAGATTTCATTTCCGGAGCCGTAACAATCAGATACAGAAGATGAATGTAAACCTGTGAAATTATATAAAAAAATGTTAAAAGAGGAGTTATGAATGTTAATTTAGGGAGTTGTAACTACAGGACCACTGCTACATATATGAGATATAACGTCTCTTAGATATCCGTTTTTAAAATAACGGATATTAAAAGTTACGTATGGCAAAATCGTAATTAAAATAAGCTAGTGTCTGCCTCTTGAGGTGCTTGTTTAGCGTCTATTTTCTCATCAGTCGTCTTTTCATTAAATTTTTAACGCCTCCCGCATAAACAACCACTTAAAAATAGATGCTAAAAGCGTTTTAAACAAGACATTTAAACCCTTATGTATACTAGTGGACCTCTCACTTATCAATAACATACTTAAGTCCTGTAACTTACTCTCAATAATCTGTAAATAAGACTCCTATCTTTACATTGAATCATATTGTAATAACATTTTCAGCATATTTTTAGAAAAACATGATATCATTACATTAATTTTTGAAAAAAAAAACAGACACGAAATTAATACTCACTGAACTTCAAAATCTAAAATTTTCAAATAAAATGAGTTGTGAATGACAATACAAGTATAATTAATACATACAATCTTGAACGCAAAAAGTTCAAGTTCTATTTTTTTTTTTTAATATTGTTCCCTTAACTTTTTGCAACCTAATGGCTAATTTTGTCATTCCTCTTCTAATATTTCATTGACGATAAATGTTTATAATTTAATTTATTCCATTTTCCCCTGCATGGCAATTGTTGAAAACGAAAGTGAACTCTTAATAACATTTACTATATATATTTTAAGGTTAAGATGTAAATTTAATAACATAGTTTTTCGCTATAAGCATCTAGCACAATTAAATTTTGCATGATACAAAAATAAACAAATGTTTTAAAGAGGTGCACTTTCAGCAATCCCGTTAAATTGACTCAAACATACATAACTTTTTTATGCGAGACCTTCTTGTTCTCCTTCCACCTTTATAACATACATTTGGACCAATTTAATAGGATGGCTAAAATTACACAATTTTAAAAGATTATATCTATTTTTGCACCATTCAAAATTTTGTATTAGACGCTCACAGCCGAGAACTTATTGCACATTAAACCGATATTTTATTATCATCATCCCTATGATCCTAACATGAACCAATAGTTCACAACTTCAATCACATTGTCATGTTTCTCTTCTTTTTTAAAAATATAATTATTTGATGTCTAATTAATTAGAAAATATTATTTTAATGTTTCTTTTTATCTATAAAGTTTCCACCTTCAATTTTGTTTGGAAGTAGTCAATTTCTTCTTATATAACCTCACAACAGTTAATTTACCACTTCAATATTTTATATCATACACGTGCAGTGCTATTTTATAATTTATTCTTAATGAATCTTTTGATTTTCTAGAAAGCCCACTAGGTCCTTGTAAGAATAAATAATAGAAAAGCTACATCTATTTCATACAAAATTTAGCTCATAAAATAATATTAATATACCAGACACGTCTTTTCTTGCCAACCGTGGTTTGGTTCTCACTGATGAATTATGAAAGAGAGACACTTGACTTGAATAAGCAATATAAGATTAAGTCTTAAATATAATATTCTAATTATTTAATGTCCTAAATTTATAATTTTTTTAAAAATATCTATATCTATTATACACATTGAAGAGTTTCTATTCAAGGATAGTCACAATAAAATATATTTTTTTTTAAAAAATCAACATATACTTATTATAAATGTCTAACATAATTAATTTCTTTAATCTATTCAAATTCATCAATTAGTTATTATATTAAGAGATGAATGTAGTATTATTTTTTACCGTCACATCAACATTATTACACACAATTAGAGGTTGTTTTATAGACATTTTCTATATTTACACCTAGCTAAACTCAAAATTGAATGTTTAAACGGTCAAAACTCCTCTTTCTAAGACCAACACCCCATTTGATTACTCAAATAAGAAATATTGTTATTTATTAACTCTACCCTCCTTGACGGGTTAGCAAGAAGAGACAAAAGTCTTTGAGCATATAACTGAACTATTGTTGTGTAACGACTCAGTAAACATAGAGCAAATTCCTTTCTTTAATTCTAAACTCATCTTTGTCTTTCTCGTTTTCATTCCTCAAATTGGGATATGACTTGTCAATCAAATGAGTCACTGATTGCCGTATGAAAGTTGAGACTGCAAGAAGTCGTAGCTTCTTTGTTGACTAAACTGATATTCTGTATCTTCAAAATCACAAAATTGTCAATGTTTTCGTTGGAAAAATCTTGAGCATGATATGGATTGGGAAGTTTAGTATTAATTTTATTCGCCAATCAAGACCAAGTTCCTTCTCTTAAAGATATCCAAGAATATGTCTACCTTGTATCCTTGAAGTAGTTGAGGCAAAGAATATTGAGAAAATTTTATATAAAGACACCTAATTACCTAAATCCTATAATAAATTAGTAAATTCAATAAATTTTAAATTGGATCAATGAACCAATTTAAGATATGTAAATTTAGTTTACTTTTTAATTATACCCATGACCCATGTGTAAAGAAAAGAGAGAAGGATTTAGAAGAGAAAGAAGAAGAAATCTGGCAAAAAAAGAGAGTAAAATTTGAGAAAATATATTGTTATTTTGCTGTTTTTGTATTTATTATTTAACTGAAAACTTTGAAATTAAACAATTCAATATCATCTTCTGTAGAAACCATCTTCTTTAAGCAAGCGTTTAGAGAAGGCAAGACATAGCTTAAATGACGGTTGGTGGAAAATGAGACATCATTTGAACGATTTCTCCACATCTACATAACAACAACAAAACACGCAAAGAAAAACCACTCATGCTTAGTATGAAGTATCCCTAACCAACAAATCAACAGACGAATAAGCAATTCTCTCCTTACAAAGGTCCATTTTTGTATAATCAAAATTTAACAAAGTGGATGGCTAAATACTAGCAAATCTTTGACAAAGATTAATAGAATATATGGCAAATCATCGACTGATGCACTTCTTTCTAGTTTCTATCAACATTATATATACATGTACATACTAACGGATCATCTTCTTGGTCTGTGCATGTTTAAACCTCGCAGAACCTACTCTGTTACTTGTTAACTTAGAAGGATAAAAGGACAAATAAGAAGATGTGACGATTATCATATATTATTAGCACTTCATTTTCCAATATATTCCACATATTATTTCCCGTAGAAATTGAACTCAAAAAAAGAAGAATGCAAAAAGCAGAAAAACCCGAATTTAACAAAGAAGAGTAAAACCTAATCGAAAAACAAATGTGTAGAAGAAAATCAAGTCAAAACTTCAAACAAGGATACCCACCAGCTATTTAGTGGGCGGGTTCTTCTTTCTCTTCTAAATCATCCTCACTTTTCTTTGCACATGGCTCAGGGGTATAATTAAAAAATAATCTAAATTTACATATCTTAAATGATCTAATTTAAGATTTGTTAAATTTACTAACCTAATATATGATTTGGATAATTCAAGGGTCTTTATATAAAACTTTCTCAAGAATATTCCATAAAAAGTTGTTAAAAAACCAGCGGACAATAAACTGTTTAAAATTGTTGCAAAAGAGAAAAAGCCTTTGAGATATTTTAATAAATTAAAATCTAAACGATGCTTCAGATAAAGTAAGAAAGGGAATATGAAAACCAATATGGCTTGAATTTGATAGCATGCCATGAGAGTATGCTTGGTTATATTACAATTCTTGTTATTTTTTTTCAATTAATAAAAAATATTTTTAAATATATTGCATAATAAAAAATAGTAAGATGTCCAATTTTATTTTTCTTAATTTGTAAAAGAAAATTAACAGTGTTTTGGTCTTTTTATTCATGATTGTAGGAAGGTAGAATTTGGATCACCATGGAAATAGAATGATAAACAAAACATTCAATAAGCACATGCTTTAGAGTACTTATTCCCTCAAACCAAACAAGCCCTAAGAATCAATAGATATGATGACAATTATGCTTAAGTGAAGCATTCAAACCCTTTTCTTGATCAAACTATAAACACAAATATGAAAATATTGTCCACCACTAATCTTGGGCTTTGATTTGGGCCCTATTCTGAAGTTTTGAAATGATACAGTGGGCTAGGAGATTGGTCTCACTTGGACCAACCCCATAACTTAAAGCCCATTCATTTTAAATATTTCCTTATCTTATGAGACAAAGCCAGAACCATTGTCTTCAGCTAATGTTCCATTTTGGTCTTTCAATGTTGGAGGGTTTCTGAAAAATTCATTATTTTCTAATTGAGATAACTTATCCTTAGATTCTCCCTTCAGCATCTCTACCACCTCAATCATGGTTGGTCTCTTCTCAGGCTGATTTTGTACACATGCAAGTCCAATGAGAATAACCCTTTTAAGTTCTTCCTCCACAAAGTTACCCTTTAGCTTTGAATCTGCAATTTCACTAAATTTCTTCTCACAAGCTAAAGGAAGTGCCCAATCATATACCGATTGCTTCATTGTGGCACCCAATTTTAAAATTGGTCTATTGCCACTAACGAGTTCTAGCAATAGAATTCCAAAACTGTAAACATCACAACTCGTGGAGGTCTTACCGAGCACGGCATGTTCTGGTGCAATGTAGCCGAGAGTTCCCTTAACATTGGTTTTCACATAGGTTACCCCATCAGAAATTAACTTAGCATTTTCAAAACTAGAAATTCGAGCTTGAAAATCTAAATCCAACAGAACATTGCTTGCTTTGATATCTCTATGGATTACTTGTGGAGTTGCTTGGTGGTGAAGATATCTAAAAGGAAAAAAAAGGGTTAGAAAAGCGCCAGCAATGAACCACAAAAAGTTGAAAAGTAAAATAATAAACATGTTGTAAAACTTCATTGTACTTGTATATTTTGTTGTGCAATTTAATATCAAAGATACTATCTGTGTGTTTTTCAGAGGAAGGAAAAGTAAGACCAAAACTTACGCAATGCCCTTGGATGAGCCTATTGCAATGTTCATCCGTTTGTTCCAATCAAGAAGGCATTCTTCAGGATGCTGTTCATGAAGCTGAGAGAAGAGGCTATAATTTGGCATATAGTCATATACTATTAGTCTTTCTTGCTCCTCAGCACAATATCCACGCAAGCTAACAAGATTCTTGTGTTGTAATCTTGCCAATATTTCAACTTCAACGGCAAATTCTGTGTAAGACTTATCACTCCAAACTTTCAATCTCTTAACTGTAATCTGCAGGTGTCATTAGATTACACAATGGTAAATTATTTATCTTCATCCAATTTGGTGGAGTTAGCTATATGGATCGTGCATCATCACTGAGCTCTAATTTAACTTCACTTTCAAATTATCATTAAAAATTTCAACATATCGACATACTCATATGTGAAAGATAACCTTTTATAGTATGATCACAGTCTTAGAAGACATAACTTTTGTAAAAAATGCTTTACTATCAAGCCACAAACATTAACATGATAGTTCAAGTTAGCAAGTTTTTCAATACATTTACTAAATAAATCCTCAAAAGTTAAGGCAAAAAAAATAAAACATTCTTGTCATTAATCGATATCAGAAGTAACCTTTCCTCATTCTTAAGTACAAAGCTTATAATTGTTATATATATATATATATATAGTTCAGTGAGTTGGCTAACACACATAGCCACATACAAAACACAAGCAGAATCATGGGCTTGGGATGTACTCTTAACAAATTCTAAGTACCTGACAATGTATATCTACTTGTTTCATTAAGCTTTTGATCAATCTATCACTCAAAGCATTCCAAATTCTTTTGTTTTACAAACTTTCAGTGGAATAAATAACTGATTTGGATTGGTACTTGAGTGTCCAAGACCATCCCAACAGTGGTAAAGAATAAAGATAGTAGCCACCACCTCAAAAATCTAAGTGAAACAATTAGTTATGAGGATCTACAACTCTTAAAGTAGACTTTTAATTTAGCAGAAGCAAATGATATTCATGGCAGAAAGCAATGATATATGCAGTAAGCACAATATTCAAGGTACAATTAATCACCACAAGTCTAAGTCTATACATTGAGCATCTGTACGTAAATAACAATTAGAAAGGATTAAATAAAAAAACAACCAGAAACTGAAGCTGAATTGATGTGAAGTGATGCAACAAAAACTAATAGAAGAGAAAGTTATATGATTCTCACTTGTGATCCATTCCAAAGTTGGCCCCAGTAGACACTGCCAAATTCTGCTTCTTCAAGCTTGTTATCATAGTTAAAATTATTTGTCGCTGAGACTAATTCTTTCAAAGAGAAGACCCTCCATTTAGGTACTTTCTTCCCTCGTCCTTTTCTGCATAATGGAGACTCTAAATATCAAACAACCTTGGAATTACAAATAGTAACATGTAGTTAACTAAAATCTGAAATACTTCAGTGATTAGGAAGTCCAAACACAGAATTTAAAACCCTCTCTAATTCTCTTTTTCCACCTAAAACACAAGATGGCGCCAGAAAGCCTTTGACTTTTTTCTTCTTCTTTGTTTTGTTGTCTCTCTTAAAAAACTTACCGATCCAGACCCTTTGCACAGAAAGAAATTGGGCAAAAAGACATATCTCCAGTCACTCTCAGCTTCTCCAATAATTCCTTTCAATCAATTCTGGGGAGCAAGCAAAATTAAAACTTTTTAATTGAAGGACGAAAAGGAACCAGATTTCTTTTAGGTTTCTCCAATCCAGAAGTTGATTCTTTCTTCACATTCCCATTGCCTAGCGCGTTTCATTGTGGAGGAAGACAGGGACGATTGTCGAAACATGAGAATTTGATTCGATTCGAGAGTCACGCATGTTTTGTTGTGGGAATAATAATCATTAAAATTAGATGTTATGGGTGTGTTACTGTGTTGTCGTTACAAAAAGTCATAGACTTTTAAATAAGAGGGACGGTTTAAAATTATAATATTATTGCTGGCTTGATTTTGCAGTTGAATTGAAGGGGTCGACTTCTCTACTTTCCTCCTTGCATCGGCTGAACTTTGCAATATATTTTTTAATTTGGTAAGGATATTATGTTTAAATGGGAAGAAAAGTAGAGAGAAATAAAGAAAAAATGAATATTAAATTTAAAAATTTACACAAATGATTAAAAAAATTTCTATTTTTATGAATTTTCTCTTTTTTAATTTTCTAATGTTTTTGGGTGTGTTTCTAAGGATTTATGTCCTTCTCACATGGATATTGTTTACCTACCACTTTAACCAACCATCAGTTTATAATTTACTATGTTTTCTTTTTTTTGCTTGCCCCTCATTTTATTTAATCCTTGCATCTATGCTCCATGACAAGGAAAAAAAGATCAATTTTTTTTGGATAATTGATTTAGCTATAATTTCTTTTTTCAGAAAAAAGGGGCGATTGTCGAAACGTGAGAATTTATTTTTATTAGCTATAATTTCAACTCTTTTGGGATCATGTCTTCATAGTTTTTTTCCCTTGTACCCTAATTATAGTTATTGATCCATATACTGGAAGTTTATTAATTTGTAAAAGTAATAATACTAGTAGCTAACAATGTTTTTCTCACTTAGCATACACTTGGATTAATTTTCTTAAGAGGGTCTAATAAAATCAAAATAAACTACATTACAAACATTGTATATATAAAGGTAAGAATGTTGTTATAAGCTTGATAAATTTTTTGAGTAAAATATATTGATTATCCCTCTATTTTACCTAAATTACACAAACATCTCTTCTATACGTATACAAACCTCCCTTGAAATTAAAACGTGTATTACAAAAACCTCTTTTACATATTTGATATTCCATTTCCATCTATCCAACCGTTAGTTGACCATTAAGTTTAACTAATAAATATTTATTTTGACATAAATGCCCCTATTTCAACAAATGAATAAAGTTTTATATTTGTTTAAAAATATTTTTATACAAAAAATAATTCTAATACATATTTGTTCAAAATGTTCAACATAATCTAAAATTTATTAATTTTTATTATATTTTAAAATTTTAAATGCTTAAACTTGATATCATATTTAGTATTCTTTTGAATGAATTAAAAACACAAACACACGCACACAATTGCCATGACACCGAGCTTGAAAACATATTTGAAAGGCATATTTTTATTCACCATGTGTTATTAATAATGTAAATTGAAATATTATATAAACATGTATTAATTTTAAATTTGTAATTTTTTAATACATTTTTTGCCCCAAACATTTACAAACGTATTTATTTAAGTATTCATCTATTAAAAGAATTAATCAAATTTTTAATTAAGTTTTGTATGTCTTCATTAATTAAAATAATTAAGTAATTATCTCAATATGAAAAAAATTAAACATATAACTAATAATTAAAAAAATTTAAGAAAAAGGAAAAAAAATCTTAAATTACTTTAAATATTTTATCCAAAATTAAGGCATAAGTAATGATGAAGGGTAAATTAGTAAATAAAATTTATTTTAATATAATTTTTAATTAAAAATAAAAAATTTTAACGAAGTTACTGATTTGGACATAAGTGTATGTTTTCAAAATAGAGGGGAGGTCATTAAGGCAAAATATAAGGGATGTTAGAGTATTTTACTCTTTTAAATAAGTAAATATCTAGCATAGGCATTGTGATGTACGAGAATCTCATATTAAGGCATCTTTCGTTTTTACTCAAGAGCTGATCGTAATATAAGATATTTCAATCATTAGCCTTTAGGGCTATAGTATTTATAGCTTTCAAGTAGTCCTTATCTTATATAGATATAGTAGAGACTCATGAGTGGCGTAATTCTCTATGAGTAATAAGTTTTCTGGACATACTCAGAATTATCAGTCTTATAAACATAATTTATTTCAATCTTTTCCCACTTCAAGAAGGAAAGTTGAACCACCATGACTATGACTATGGTTACGCCCATTGCTGTAGTCACGTCTATGTCCACGTCCACATCTACAAATAGATTTGTTTGTTACTGCATTCACTTCTGGGAATAGAGTTGAACATGTTGGACGAGATTCATGTTTTTTTCTCAAAAAAAACTTATAGTTTGGTTTGGCCATAAGGAAGTAAGAAATAAGTTTAGTATATTTCATGAAACTTCTTTCACAATATTGCTACTACATGAGAAAATTTGATGCACTCATGCTTAATAAGCCTTTGGAAGGATAACCATCTTCTGGTTGTCATACCTTTCTTTTAAATTATTCCAAAGAACAAGTGGGGTTGTTATGATCAACTATTCAATCAAGATATAGTTATTTTCAGGAATGACAAGATCCAAAAGTTCAAGTTTTACAAAGTTTCACATGATTCAAAATAAATCAATAAAAGGGAATTTGTGAAAAATGCACACAACCAATAATAATAAGGAATTTGTAAAGATAATGAGTAATTCTAAAGTAAGACATTAGAACAAAATTAGAGCTTTATGTCTTCAGGCCATTTAATCCTTGTGGCTTCAGGCAAATTAACTCTCATGGCTTCATGCCAATCATTCTCATGGCTTCTGTAATATCCCAATTTTTGGGAACCACATTAAATCATAATAAAAGATTAAATTATGATTTTATGTGCATTTTATGGAAATTAAGGGAAATGATTAAAGATTTTTGGGAATGAGAAATTCTAGGAAAAATAGTGAATGGTGGAATTGGTACATAAAAATGTACGGAGACTACCTTTAGAATATTTAAAGATTTGTGACAGTCTGGTTTGAAATTTTAAAGACAGTCAGGATACTGGCTTTACTGAAAATTTATCTGACTTGTCACAACATTTTATGAAATTCAGGATGAATGACATCACAAAAATGAAGTGGGATTTATGGGAAATGAAATTTACGATTTCGGAATATCGTTCTCCTATACGTGCACTGCAAAAATGTTGCACAGTAGGAATTTCATTTCACTTTTTTCCAAAACACATTTTTGGGTCCTAAAGTGACAAACCAAACACACCCTAAGCCCCCTTTATTCATTCAAAACCCACGGCTGAAGGCAAAAACGGCAGAAGCATAAATGTAATCACCATCCCCACTCCATTTCCGTTTTGTTCTTCGGCCACCTTGTGTGTGTGCGAGCTCGGCGAGAAAGAGAAGACGGAGAGGAGCTGTGCGCCGCCGTTGCTGCTGTCGGCGTGGGAAGGAAAACTGAGAGGGCGCCGTGTGCTGGAACCGAGGGAAATCAGAGGATCGTCGCGTGCTGCTGCTGCCGGGAAGCCGAAGGATGATGGAGGTGAGTTGAAACCTTGCTGAAGAATATATATGTGTATGCGTGTGGCTGGGTTACTTCTGGAATTTGAAATGGAAGATGAAGTGTGGCTGAATATGTATGCGTGTGCGTGCTCTGTTCTTGGAAGGAAGAGGGGATTGAAAACTGAAATTGGATTGTGTATATGCCATATGTTGCTGAAATT
>JBAGKO010000012.1:14021597-14034382 GCA_037177275.1 Acacia concinna
AAGATCACGATGTTGATTTAAAAGGTGTAGTATATAACATTATGATGTGTTGCATTTTCTCTTAAATTTTTACAACATATTTGAAGACTGTAGGACTCAAATTTAAGACAACGTGTTTAAACTATCATCAAGGATTTTCATTTTAATTAATATAGCTTCATTATATTAATTGTTGCGCTAGTTGTGAATCCTTTAAAATTAGTTGTTATAAATTTTATATCTTCTTTTGATCAGAGTTATAAATTTATCTATATGTTCATATTAATTATATGCTCTACTGGAATATAGCTCATGAAACAAGCTAATTGATTAGCACCCAACTGTGTGTGTGTGTAGAGACATACGTATGAAGGTAATTAATTGAGAAAAGGACAAGGTTGATAGTGCATATCAATTGTCACATAAAAAGCATAAATACTCATATTCTCAACCGTCATTTTAACTTTGGAGAGTTGTGCCGACCACTCCAATATTCCTTCGCTTTCAAACTAATTACGTAGTAATTACCCCTTCCTTTTTTTATCTCTACCTGTATGTTGAACCTATCATCAAATCCTCCCATAAATTGCTCATTCTTCCCTACCTCTTTAATAAATTGCTTAATTTAAACAAGTGTGACATGATATGCACCTTTAGAATATTCCTCTTTAACATTAGATTATATATTAGTTTATAAATTAAGTAAATTAGATTGAAAAATTGGCTAAATTTTTTTTTGGAAAAGAACATATATATATTTATATGATATTTTATATTTAGAACCAAATCTAACCTTCTACCTAAATTTTATATTAGAGATGAAAGGTAGTATCAATTAATGCAATATTTGATATACATAAAAGTGAGAGAGAAACATATCTATCCCATGCCTTTTCATTTCTAAGTGTATTTCTCTATTCCTTTTTAATGTGCCAAATATTATTAATTGTATTACCATTGTTCTCACTTTATAAATATATAAGTTAGATAGCTAATTTGCATAGATTAAAAAAATTAGTAATTTATAAAAAATGTGTTAGTTTCCCTAAAATATCTCTTGCATGCTGTCACACGTAGATTGGAAATTAACCCCATGATAGAAATAGGAAACTGTCTTAATTAGCATTAGTTAATCAATATGGATAATTTTGAAAAAAAAATTATAAATTTGGAAGACAAAATACCTAAATCAAGGTTTTAGACTAACAACAAGAATGAAACCTCCCAACCAGCTTCTACATTTATAGTCGACGATATACAGATGTATGTATTTGTGAGTTACAGTGCAGCAATTTGATATTTGTATAGAAAAAGCACTTTATAGGTAAGGAAGATAATTAAAGAGAATTTGGAGAGAAAAGCAAAGTGTAAAGGGAATCGGATTCCAAATTAAATTGTGCTGTTGGTGGGTAGCCTGCCATTGCCATAATGCATGGAATATCCCTCACAGCTACGAACATAAATTAAGAAGCATCCCATGGATGTATTATTGATCGATCCTCCCATATTACATATGTCCCAATTTGCCTTTTAATTCGATATGTAGTGTGTCTATTTGAATTAACAACAGAAACTGCTTTTTTAATGTGATTTATAGTATACAAATTAAGTATACGAGATCAGTTTTATTTCAGCTTGCTTGAACGTGCTTCTCTAACGTCAACTCAAACAAACACAATGTCAATTATTTGAGAACAATATAGTTACTTATGGTAATGGAACTTTATGATTTTATTTGTCATCAAGAATATTATTTTACTTATGTG
Source organism: Acacia concinna (assembly GCA_037177275.1). Classification (NCBI taxonomy): domain Eukaryota; kingdom Viridiplantae; phylum Streptophyta; class Magnoliopsida; order Fabales; family Fabaceae; genus Acacia; species Acacia concinna. The sequence goes on from JBAGKO010000012.1 coordinate 14,023,343, forward strand.
AGCCTATTCATGAAAACTTGAAATAGATAGCCAGCCAGCCAGCCACAACTTGCTCTTCTCAATCAAACATTATCTTTAATGCCTAAGTTTACTTTCTCCTTTAATTTCAATTTGCCTTTTATATATAAATTATGTCAACACTAACTGCCCTCTATTTTACATGAAAAATTGATTTTACTTTAATTAATTTTGTCTTGTAAAACACAAAAGTGACTATTTTAATTTTTAAACTCTCACAGACTAACCCTAAAGCTTGTTCGTGTGTGTATAAATACCTCCTTGTGCTACAAATTATACACATACACGCTGTAATGTAATCTTAAGATGGATTTAACTGATAATTAGTACCTGACTCATATCTCAAAATAATAGTTTTTTAACTGTTATTGCCGGCCAATATTTACATTATTTTTATTATGGATAATGGTATATACACTACTACAAAAAAGAGATATAACGTCTATGAGTTACGCCTGTCTTTTAAAAAAATGACGTTAAAACAAATGCGGTGACATTATTATAAAATGCAGGACAATTTTTTAATTAATTTTTAAAGTTGGTGTCTGTTCTTAGTAGAACAGAAGCAGCGCTACACTGTAGCGCGCTACTATAGTGGGTGGCACTGAAGCAGCGCTGCGTCTGTTCTCTATGAGAACATACGCAGCGCACTGTGCGCTTCTGTTCTTATTGTTCACAGACGCCATATCTCTGCAGACACCTACAACGCGTATTTAAAGCCTATGATATAGACGTTAGACCATATGTACCGTCCGTTTTAAAAAAAATCAACGCTATATAAGAATATTTTCCTCCTATTCCCTCGTCTTCTAAACTATTTCTCTCTTATATATTCTCTCGTCTTCTGAGACGAACTATTTCTCTCTTCTTTCATCTGAATCGTTAGCCACCTCCCTCCCTCTTCTCGTGCTGGGCTCCTTCTCACAGTGTGTCCCTTAGTTGGGTGAGAGGTTCCACCAAATTATTAGAAGCACTCGTCTCTCAAAGATTCAACAACTGGTATGTTCACTCTAATTTTTTTTCCTTTTGATTGTGTTAATTTTACATTGCATTAGGTGAATATAAATTTGTTTTCCCTTTGCTGTATTGCTCTTGTTAATGCATTCGCTGCCTCTGCTTGAATTTTTTTTTCCTAATCGCTATATTACTTTACGTGTTAGGAAGTTGCTACAGGAAGACCATCAAAGCACAAGTTTTAGAGTAAGCTAGAGCTGGAAGAAAAGTTATTCAATTTAATGGGAATTGAATCTAATGGAGTTGCTTTCGAAAAGAAAAGCAAATTTTTTTAAAAAATATACCGCTTGTTTTGGTAACAATTTTAAAAAAATAATAATTTGTCTATGCGTCCGTTTTTAAAAAAACGGACGTCACTAATTTGCGTCTGTTAAAAAAAACAGACGCCTATGACTTTGCGTCTGTTTTTTGAAAAAAAAGACGCCTCTCTAGGCGTCTGTTCCCACTTAAATAGACGCTAACTTTTTACGTCTCTCGCATAGACGACTGCTTGAAAATAGACGTAAAAAGCGTTTTAAAACAGACGTTAAAACACTTATTTTGTAGTAGTGGTTATATTGTTGAACACCATAACAATCTACTTTGTTTATCTTGGACATATATTTTGATACATTAGTTTCATGTTTTTGTAGGCACCACTTGATCATGACAATCCATCAGTTGAAGCACTTGACTTTAGCCAAGCAAATAATGCAGCTAACTAAAAAGAGTAATGATAATAGGAGAACACAATTCATTCACTTTTTTTGAAATATTAATTTTTGTCTCGTCTTAAGACAATTGAAAATTATATGTTTATCACTATACATAGTTTAACATTATGCTATAAATACAAGTTCGATGATTGACTAATACCCTCCAACATGAAGTCTTCATGTCAGCTTATTTTGTCAAACTCTTTTGTACAGCTTATGACTTTTTTTTGGCTTCTCTCTTTTTGGTTTAGCAAGCTCAACATTTTGTTCTCAACCATATTCACATCTTTTCAATTGATGTAATATGAGCTAGCTCTCTTTTTAGTCAAGATTGCTCTTTCGTCAAGTAATCTGCTAGAAAACAAAGTAAAAGAACAGTCATTTAACATGTTATGTTATCTGCTTATAGATGTATATCAATAGATGGATTATCAGCTACAATAGCTATGAGCATGGAATTAAGGAATGTTTTGCATAACCAATTCTATAACTTCCTTTAATAAATACCTTATTAAGTTATTAGCATCAATAAGTAGTTTTAAGAGTAAACCAATTAAAAATCATACCTAAAGAAATCACCCAGAAAAGTAAAGCCATATATAGATTATAGCAATGAAATTCAATTATTGGAAGCAGGGAAGTGAGTATAAAATGATCATGAACAACCATTAGACAAGGAAACATACAGTGGATGGAACAATGGTGTTGCTAATGCTAAGTTTTGGCCAAGTTTGTACAATTCCATCTTTCACATAAGCTCTAAAAGGCCAAGCATGACCAAATGTTCTTTTTCTCATTAGTAAAGGCCTCCCGATCACATCTAGCTGTTAGAAGGTGAATGGTAGCCTAATGTAAGATCTTGTAGTCTCCACTATCTCCGTCCCATGATAGCATGGTTCTAGATTGCTAGATAAATTTATATTAGCAAGCAACTACAATAGAGAAGAATCATGAATAAGGTCCCAACTGATAATCTTGACTCACTTAGATACAGAATTGGGTTATGCAGTTAAGAATCACCTCTACTTTGTCTAGTAATTACCATTGCACACATTTCTCATCTCATACATATAAAGCCACACACCATGAAATATATAAAACATGTTCAGGTAGCAAGACAACTTCAGTAGATTTGTGTATGTGTTTAAAAACATAATAAAAATAAAAATATTAAATGAGGAAATTCCAAACTTGCTATGAGATCATTTATATTTTTTCAATGACCAATTCAATTGTAAAGTATGCTATCAAGTATCAATGACCCCTTTAACTCAAAAGTTGAACTTGTTAAGAGAAGCCCTGATATTGGTTTTCACTAACAATATTCCATAAATATGATATAAAAAATCATATTAGTAATTATTCATATGATAATTAGTGAAATGTTATGGTTGAGGGTTTATAACTATCACCTGATACAATTGATTTGAGACAAGACCTATCCTAAGTGCAAATGCAACAAGAGCATTGCCACCAATTTCATCATCTGCAATGTCATGTCCTACCAAATACCCCTGCAAAAAATGACTTTAGTTTGCAGCTATAAGCTTGAAAACAAAATATTAACATAAGGATAAAAAAAGACCTTAAAATTCAGGTTAATTCTTGTGACAGATTTAAAATTAAAAATAAAACAATAAAAAGGAACCTTACTTGTGATTGGTTTTTTTTGGGCCATCAACCTTAGTTGTGATTCTAGCTCATGTTAAAGTAGGAAATTCATGACAAAACTTGTTACCTTTCACTACTTCATAAGCTAGAGTAGATACCAAAATTCCAGCGTATGACTCTTTGGCAATGAAGAATGGGTTGGAAAGGAACTTAGAATAAAGCTCAAACCACTGGTTTGTTCAAGTTCAACTTAGAAATGTAAGCAATTTGAAAACCATAGAGGGTTACTTACTCAAAAAGCAAAAGTCTCAACTTGTTTCATTAGTTACCTCAAAAGTTTTTAGATTTGACTCTTACTTTGAATGCTAATTACAAGCATTATCTAAGATGTTTTAAAATGTTAACATCAGTCGATTATGTTAACATCGTCAGTAGAATCAATAAAAAATGGATATAACTTGAATATAGATAATGTTCATATTTCATTTTGACATCACTATTGGATCATGCTCTCATATTCTAAGTCAATAAATCCATCTTCATAAAAAGATAGGATGGTTCTCTTTCTTTGGTAAATCTAAATTACTTTCTTTTTCAATGACATCCCATTTAATTTGAAAATGAACAATCAATGCCAAAAAAATATCTTGAAGCTAGTCAAAGTCAAGGGAATGATGAAAAGATCACATAAAAAGTCTCTATTTCCGTATTCATTTGTGAAGTTCTAGCATCAGAGATGTATATGCATACTTGTAGCCTAATAACCTAACAAGAAAATAAAAAAGGAAAACAAAAAAATCAGTTCCTGAACACATTGTCAGAAGCAAGATTCTCAATGTCTTATGTATGACAACTTGCAATCCACTACGACAAGAATTCTGACAAAACCCCATCTACATTTCTCCAAACAATGAAAAGCATGCTAGAACATTGTTCCAAATGCAAAGATAAACCATATATAGTATAAACTAAGCAAGAAAAAGAAAATTTTCCCATTATTATCTTACACACTACTTAAACAAAAATTGCACACTACCATTAATAAAAAATGGATCAGACACAGCCTCACTTCGTATAAGCGTGCATGTAAAAGACAAATCTGAGTAACCATTACATTGAGTCAATGACATATCTACATATAGACAGTGTCGCTAACTTTGAGCAAAAAAATTGAAGGATTACATCATTTACATTTTGATTAAATCTTATTTCATGTCCCTATGCTAACAGAAAAAAAATGTAATCCAATTCACACAAAAAACAATAATCAATCATAGCCAATAATAGAAAACAAAATGGAAAGCAAATGGAAATTTTCTCTCAAAGGAAATACTTGAAACTTAATGGAGTAAACATTCCCAATTGGGGAGAGGGGAAAAGGAAGAAACATACTTAGAACAACTAGAAGCAACTAAAAATCAGACAAAAAGAGCTTAGAGACTCTAAAATTGATCACATAATTGAAAGGCACAACGTATGACAGAGTCGAAGATAAATTGACATGTCACCTCACCTGCTAGGGTACGAGGCAGGGTTTAAATCCCATAGGAACTGAAGAGCCTTACAAGGCAAAGGGTGAACGTAATCAGTGGTGACGGATGTAGAAACAATGACAAAGATGACAGTAAAATTAGTTGGAGCTCTATAGGTGGTAGGTAAGTCCTTCATAAGATGCCAGAAGAATAGCGTTGTGAGAGATGAAGGCAATGGAAGATTAATGCGAAGGCGATGAACTAGGGACATCCAAGCTCGTCGAGGTGTTGGGCATTGAAGAGGAAGGAGAAAAATGAAATACATCACTTAGAGGCAAAACAACATCATTTTGAGATCCAGGGAGAGGCCAGGGACAAGAATCACAATGGAGAGAATCCGAACACAACTTTAATAGGGTGTCTCATAAATAGGACTCAAAAAATTTCTCTATCTCTACCCTATATAGGTTGAGAGGAGTAAGAGTGAGTAGACTAATTTGGGTAGATTAATTAAACAAGGAAGTTAGTTATATTAGTGTTTTGTAACAAATATGAGTTATTTTTCCTAAAATACCACGTTTCATTATGAGTTTATAATGTGTGCAATCAATAATGATCTTTTAGGAAAAAAAACTATAATTTGAAAGCTAAAGTGGATTGAGATCTTATATTTAGAAACAAATCCAATGCCAAATAGATCTTATATTAAGGCTAAAGCTAGTATTACTTTATAAATGATCAAAAAGCACTCATCCTCCAAATGAATTCAAGCTATTAAACCTTATTCATGGCAATCCATATCATGGAATTTGATATTACAATATTGTGATCATATTATGATTACATTATTGTCATAAATATGTAAATAATAATAACAGATTATTAGGTGATAAAATAGGAACTAAAATTGGGTAGCTATTATAGGACTTTATTATGATTGATTGTATCTTTATTGTTTAGATACTTCTCTAATTCTTCTTGATTATATTATATGTATATATATATTTATACAAGGGTAAAGGTACAAAACTATCTATATACATATCCTAAAAGTGCGCCTAGCACCATTTACATTCCTTGGATGCAAAAACCCATCAACATTCAAAAACGGGGCAAAAGTACCAGCTCTGTTTACTAAACTTAATGGACATTTTGTGGGCCCCACTTTAATAATTTTTTAATAACATTTTGAGGGCACAAGTGTAAAAATACCTATCTACAAATTCCACGTTTGACACCATTTTGTGGGCCCCACTTTAAAAACTTTTCTAGCTGGGTTCAAAAATAATTAGTTTGGAGGGATGTGAAGGTGCAGTAACAAAAAACCCATATACAATGTTATGCGGACAAAAATACCCTATGATTATTATTAAAAATAGGGGACAAAATTTTCATCTATGTTAATTAAGGCAAACATTCGTTAATTTATACTTTGTGGGCCCTACATTAATAATTATCTAAAAAACTCTCACCCGCTCTCTTTCCTGCACCCTCTCCCTCATACCTTTTTCTCTTTCTATCCCCCTCCAAACAAGATCTATACCTGCACATTGGTATTGATTCTCTCTAGCCACCCACATTATTGCCACCTTTGTGCTACCCGTTTCTTTGATTAATAAAGCCAAAAAATTAACAAATGTTTTTCTTCATTAGCGAAGCTTGCATTTTTGTCCCCTTTAATTGGAAGTATTGTTGCACCCTATTGAAAATCAGAGAATTATTAAATTGGAGCATTTTTGTCTGCATAACATTGTATATGTGGTGTTTTTTGTTTTGTTTTTGCATCTTCACATCCCTTCAAACCAATTATTTTTGGACCCGATTAGAAATAAAAAAATGTTTTAAAAATTATTAAAGTGGGGCCCCAAAAATGGTGTTAAACACTTGTGGAATTTGTATATGGGTATTTTTGCACCTGTGCCCTCAAAATGTTATTAAAAAATTATTAAAGTGTGGCCCACAAAACGTCCGTTAGGTTTAGTTAACGGAGCTGTCATTTTTGCCCTATTTTTTAATGTTGATGGGTATTTTTGCACCCAAGGAATGTAAATGGTGCTAGGCACACTTTTGGGATATGTATATGAGTATTTTTGCACCTTCGCCATTTATATAATAGTACACACCAAATGAATAAGATTATCATATTCATAAAATCATCAAAGCCTTATATGGTACCAGAATCACCAGATTCTGAATCTGGAAATGAAGACACTCTCTCCTCATCTTCCGATACAAGCTTGCTAGAGTCTCACCCTCAGGAGAATAGCACAACATTGATGGCTACTTCCCACAATGGGTCCTCCATATCTAATTTGTAGTAGGCTAGAGGTCCCTATAAGTTGATCTCTAGCCTAGAAGGATAGATTGTATCAATTGTTACAGAGAAACTAACATGTTTGAATTATCGCAACTAGGCCTAGGCTGTTTGGTGGTCATGGTAACATGGAGTATTTAACTAGTACAACAAAGGCACCAACTGATCCATACTCACCAGTAAAGAAGCAGTGGGTTACTGAGAATAGTATGGTTTCTTTTTTTAGGTAAATATCCTGCCTGGTAATCCAGCGCCTATTGACAACTGATTAATCTAGACCCAAAGGGTAGGAGTGCCATGATTCCTTCTCTCTACTGCAACTTCATGTATTTACCATCGGCTAAAGACATCTATGATGCTCTTCATACATCTTACTCTTATGGGGAAGATTTGTCCCAACTATATGATTTAAAAACCTAAATTTGGTAGATGAAGCAAGGTATACATACTGTGATTAACTACTGGCTTGAATTGGTTGCACTCTAGTAAGAGGTGAACTTGCATATGAAGGAAGAGGTTTCCACACCAGCTGAAGCCACTGACAAACATAAAAGTCTTGAAAAGGAATAAGTTGTCCAATTTCTTACTGAGTTGGATCTGGTATATGATGAAGTCAAGAGTCATATATTGAGTTGCAATAATGCCCCATCTACTTTAGAGACTTTTTCTGAGGTCTGCCCTGAGAAAACTGGTCGTAAAGTGATGTTATCAAAAACTTCATCTACTATATCATTGTCTTCTGACTCTTCTACCTTAAGTAGTCACAATATTAATTATGTTTCTTCTAGATTCTTGGCCTCATCAACTCCATGGGGTAGGATTTTTTGTGATCATTGCAAAAAACCTAATCAATCTAAACATCATTGTTGGGACTTCACAAAAAGCCAGCTGATTGGAAACCTTGTAAGGGGAAGCTGCATGGTTACCAAGCTTCTCATGAGTCTCCAAATTTAGAACAAATGTCTACGATACACAGGGATAAATTTGATCAACTCTTGAGATGGTTCATGCCCTACAAGTCTCTCATAAACCTCAGACTTGGTATCTACAAAGTTCTCAGAAACATGCTTCCTTGTCTTCTGTTGCACACAAAGGTAGTGAATCCATAGGCTTACATAGTTCTTTTTTGCTATCAAAATGGATTGTCGATCTAGGTGCTTATGATCATATGACTTTAGAAGCTCATATGTTTAGTTTTTATTTTCCATGTTCAGTAAATGAAAAATTTTCACCGTTGATGGTACTTCCTCTCCAATTGCAAGCAAAGGAATTGTGAAGTTATCTGACTCATTATAGCTTGACTTTGTTTTACATGTCCCTCACTTGGCTTGTAACCTGTTGTCCATTAGTAAATTAATAAAATAGGCTAAATGCTCTACTCTTTTTCCCCTCTCATTATGCATTTAAGGAACTGATATTTGGGAAGATGATTGGTTCAGCAAAGGAATATGATGGACTTTTCTATCTTGATGAGTTGACTATGAGTACATTATGTTAGCATCTTTTGTATGGTCTTAGTCAACTTCTAATAATAGAGATGTTGTTTTATGGCATAAATGGATGGTTTATCTAAGTATTACATATTTGCAAAAATTGTTTCCTTGTTTGCCTATTAATCAATATTTTTTTGTGATGCTTGTAAATTTGCTAAAAATCATTGCCAGTGTTTTCTCCCTCTACTTACAAGTCTACTCACCCATTTTCTATCATTCATAGTGATGATGGGGTCTATCTCACTTGCAAAATGGTTTGTTACATTTATTGATGACCACACTCATATGTGCTGGGTTTACTTACTCAAAGACAAATATGATGTTCCCAATATCTTCATTAATTGTTTCCAACTCATCCATAACAAATCAACACCACTATCCAAATGTTTTATACCATAATGGAACATAATGCTTTAATCATACCATTCTTGAATTCCTCAAATCTCACAGTATTTTACATAATAGCACATGTCCTAATACTCCCCAACAAAATAGGATAGCTAAATGTACAAATTGACATCTATTAATGTTGCCCGTGCTCTCATGATAATGTCTAATTCTCCTAAAATTTATTGGGGTGATGCAGCTTTGACTGCTAGTTACCTTATTAATCGAATGCACAGTAGTGTTCTTTTCAATCGATCTCCTCTTAATAAACTCCATGAATCACTCTCTCTTGTTCACCTTGACCACCCTCTTCCTCTTTGCATGTTTTGGCCGTTTAGTTGTTCATATCCACAATCCACCATCTAAATATGATCCCCATGTTGTCAAATGTAATTTTCCTTGGTTTTATGCTACTTAAAAGGGCTACAAATGCTATGACCCTGTTAGTAAACATCTCTATATAACCCATGATGTCACTTTCTCTTAAACCCATCCTTACTACACTAAGTCTTCAATTCAAGGGGAGTATAGGTGGGAATTTCAATCCTCGATACCTACACTATGTCTCCCCTTTCTCCTATCATATCTCCAAATCCTCTATTATAGCTTGAAAATTCAGAGCCTAATTTGCATATTAATGAACAACTATGTAAATTAGGGGGAGATAAAACACACTTAGACAAATACATAGTAGACTCGTGAAAGATGAAATAAGTGACAAAATCCACCATACCTCTTATTGCACCAAATTTTGACCAAGTAACAGTTCTTGACCAAGAAGATAGGAATGAGGATGATTCTCAAGCAAAGCACAATTATGATGATTTACCTATTTCCTTAAGGAAGAAAACTCGCTCTTGTACTATGCATCCTATTTAGGAGTATGTTTCCTATGCTACTCTCTTTCTCTCTCTCTCTCAAAATTATAGTACCTTTGTTTCTAATCTTGATAAGGTTAGCATTCTAAACAATATCCATGAAGCTCTTGAAATTATGGAGTGGAGGAATGTAGTTCTTGAAGAGATGAGGGCATTGGAGAAAAATAATATGTGGGAAATAGTAAACTTGCTTAAAGGTAAGAAGGTTGTGGGATGCAAGTGGGTATTTACCTCTAAATACAATTTTGATGGCTCATTAGAACATCTTAAGGCTCATTTAGTGGCAAAGGGTTTTACACAGACTTATGGGATAGACTATAATGAGACATTTGCTCCCATAACTAAACTCAATACCATCAAGGCCTTATTATCTATCACTACAAATCTGGATGTTAAAAATGTTATTCTCAATTAAAACTTAAAGGAAGAAATATTTATGTTACTACCTATAGTGAAGCTAAGAACTAAGTATGCAAATTGAAGAAATGCCTCTATAGATTAAAACAATCTCCTCAAGAAGGTTTGAAAAAGTACTAAAGGATAAAGGTTACAAACAGGGCTTGTTTGGTCATTCAATGTTTGTTCGACAGAAAGGGGAAATGACAACTATTCTCATTGTTTATGTATATTGTAACATCCCAGAGCCCTCCCTTGTAGATATTGTCTCTGTTTGCAGCTGTAGCCAAGAGTAGGATTTTGTTTCCCTGGGTATAGCCGTAGCCACCCAGAAAACGCGTCCACGAGGGGAAAGTATCCTTATAAGGCATGTTTCGTTTCCCTTCCCAACTGATGTGGGACTTCACAACTAAGCTATGAGTGATGTATTGCCATAAAATATTTTGTTGAAATGTACTGCTCTAACATATCTTCTGGATATGTTAAAAAAAAACAAATATATGCCACATTCTTATATATATCTACAAGAACTAAACTTTACAAAAAGAATCATAATAAATACAACATTAGCATAAATATTCTCATCAAATATAATGAACGTCTGGATCATTAAATTCAATATATATATATTTCAAGCAAAAATCATCGTAGGAAAAATATATCATTTTAAAATCATTAAGGTTCACAATAACTTGATATGTAAAATTTTTCTTTTTTCAATATCAAACTAGATCATTTTAATCCATGTAATATTTTATATAT
>JBAGKO010000012.1:14043100-14057875 GCA_037177275.1 Acacia concinna
CTTCAAAAGTTAGGAGATCTCTCTCCCTTCTACTAATTATGGCTTTTTATTCATCCCAAATACCCCATCTAGGCCTCAACATTTATTAGGGTATGGCCCTCGGTCTACCCCAAAATACCATATTTGGGCCTAAAAATTTTGGGATATTATAGAATGCAACAATCTTGACTAATTTACTCCTATTAAATATATAACATTTCTATGATTTCACCATTAAAAAATAAAAAGGAGACAAGACACAAATAATTTCTTTATTGCTATTCAAAATTTAGGGGGGAAAACTAAAAATGGATAATTTTTACTATTTTAATTTGTTAAATAATCTGAAAATTAAAAAATATATATTTGTTACTATATTTCACAGTTAAATTTAAAACTAAAAATAGAAAAATAATCTTTGTCATTCAAATGTAAAAGCTAGGTAATTTGATTTTTGAAATCATATTATCATATAAATAAAAGATAAAAATATCATTATATAAGTTTTCATATATATATATATATATAACAATATCTTGATAAGAGAGTGGATTTTCATAAATTATGTAATTTATATTGAGGTGTAAACTAATTTAAATAATTTATATAAGTGAAAAAAACAAAAAATAACATATAATGATAAAATGGTAAATTAGCTATTATCACCCCTCCTATCCTCTCTTGAACCAAACAAGAAATCATCAAAAACTCATCCCCTTCCTTCCTCTTCAACCAAACCAAATGAGGCAAATCCTTTATCCTTTCCTTCCATGCCCTCCCATCCATCCCTTCCTCTTTAATCCCCTCGCTTTGAACCAAACAGGCCCTCATAGTGAGAAAAACTATGAAAGAGAGCCTAGCTATGAAGAAAATTAATTAAGGGTAACATTAATAAAAATGTATTGATGTTTAGATAACCCTAAAGAGAATTTTATAAAAAGAGATAGACCAATTCAAAAAGTACAACCTCATAGATTGAGACTAATGGAGCACTTATTAAAAATTATGAGAATTAATCCCTTTGGTCCATAATATATGAACTCTAAGAATTTTTTGTCCCAAATATAACAGGTTAATAAGGTAATTAATAATTATTTCTCACTTTTACCAATTATAGGTGAAATATGTGAAAGATAATGAATGTGGTAGGGGCTCTTCCACCCTTAACCTTGGTCAGGGGTTCGATCCTTAGCTTTGGATATGAAGCAGCGTTAAATCTCTTGGCCAGCTGTCCTTCCCATGGAGGAATCCACAATGAGCAGAGAATTAGTCCTTGGCCTATCGGGCTGGGGGATACCTTGCGAAAGCAAAAAAAATCACATTCTTTAGTAAGGGTAAAACATGCCAATTTTATAAATTTAAAACCCATTAAATGACTAGTCTAACATTGCTTGATTTGTGTAAATTAGTTATAACATCTTATATTTTGTACTGGATGGTGCAATAATCGTATACTACTAAAATTCATGGGAAAATGTGGTCTCCACTAACTCTTCTCTCCATTTCCTTTCTACTTAATTTTTTCACTTTTGGATTGGGTTTTAATGATTAAGATTTTTACTGTAAAATCATGTTATCATTTAAGATTTAATATTACAATAATATTTTTAATCTAGTATAAAATCTCGATTATTAAAAGCCATGTTATAGAAATTAAGTATGGAGGTAGTGGTGAGAGAATATTTACTATAACTTGTCCACAGAAATAGGACCTCCTTTTCATTAAAATGGTTGGTAAGTCATCATAAATTACCTGTGTCTTTCCGGGGGAAAAAATTACCCCTCTAACTTAAGATTAAATGGTTCATTAGTCACTCGTCACACTCATGATTCATGAAAACCACCCCATTGCATTATGTGCCCCTTATTTATATGTACTAAAATTCCCAACAAATCCATGTCCTTTTCTTTTTGCCAACTGATGAACCGAATACATTCCATATAAATTGCTTGGGTACTTTCTCTGTTTGGTTTCTTTTTTCGCTTGTGTTCTCCCTCTGTTTCATATTATAAAATCCCTTCTAAAAAAATTTTGTGGTCTAAAATATAAGATCATAAGCAAAAAGTCAATGGCAGTAAATTTTTCTTTTTCACAATTACATTTATTTATTTTTTCTAAAAAAAGATCATATCCAATAATTAAAATAAAAAGATTACAAATCAAACTTCAGCCATCATGACTAGGCATGATTGGAGAGAATTAAAAACATTACAATGTATTTTCTCCACCCAAATTGTTGAAATATATTAATCCACCCTTGGTGGATTAAGGCCTAAGCTCGATTTGAGAGGGGCTATCATGGAGAGACATGAGTCATTAAGTTCAGCTCTTACGGAAAACCTGAAAGTTCGACTCTTTAAACAGCTCATCTACCCCTTGAAATGAATCTTGCCTTGAATTTGGATGCCAACTCATCCCAAGAAGTGATTGAGTTAGGAGGTACAACAATAAGCCAATCTCGTGCCTTCTTATTAAGTGATAGAGGAAAGAGTCTCTATGGGATTGTATTAGGGGTTACTCTATTAATGTTGAAGTTCTCACAAAGTTGGACAAATTGTGTCAAGTGGTTAGTAAGATCTTCATTATGATTGCTAGAAAATAGACTAAGCATTTAGTGCATTTGAAGCATGACCGACTTCAACTCAAAGTTTCTAGCAATTATGGACAAGAATTAGATGCTAAATTGGTAAGGAGAGCTCTCTTGCGCCAAGTATGGAAAAAGGGAGTTAATTAGGTTGAGTTGCTTGCTTTTACAAAGTTAGTTGCTTTCTCGAAGGTAGATGATGTTAAATTGGGGGTACTTGGGGTTTAGTGTGTCAAGTGGTTAGTAAGATCTTCATTATGATTGCTAGAAAATATACTAAGCATTTAGAGCATTTGAAGCATGACCAACTTCAACTCAAAGTTTCTAGCAATTATGCACAAGAATTAGATGCTAAATTGGTAAGAAGAGCTCTCTTGCGCCAAGTATGGAAAAAGGGAGTTGATTAGGTTGAGTTGCTTGATTTTGCAAAGTCAGTTGCTCTCTCAAAGGTAGAAGATGTTAAATTGGGGGTACTTGGGGTGGTGTTTTAAGTACTGTATCAAGATCCTCAAAGAAATACTCTTCAACAACCATATCAAGAATAACTTCTAAATCAGTTTGTATAAGGCACAAAGGTACCTACAAGTAAGAAATCCAAGCAACTGGTATCAAACTTCTCAAAACAAAGACAAGTAATGAAAATGCAAAAATGAAGAAAAAGAGAAATAAAAACCCAAGAATAACTCATAGCACAATTACACCGACTAACTCAAAAGACTTATGCCAAATTTTGCGGTAGTAGAGCCATTAACTTGTTCATCATTTAGCTTACCACAAGTGTATGGTCGTAAATAGTATAACAGATTATCATTTTCATGTAGACTATGGAAAAAGAGGGTTAATTAATGCAATTTTACACTTCATTAAGTTGGGGAAAAATATTTTGAAATTGTTTCACTTTGAGAAAAGACAAATTAGTTCTAAACAATGTAATTGGAATAAGCAAAGTAAGAGTTGATTGCACTTCAATGATTGAATGGAACCTAAGATTATTTATGCTCTTTGTATTTCATATGACTTGATTAATTTCCTCTCCAATAGTATCTCAATTAATATATGTGTTAGCCTAAGGTCTAAAAGCATTTGATTTAGCTCTCTCGATTCAAAACCAAATTTCTCTTTTCATTAAAATATACAATCTCTTGCTACAATTAATGAGAATCAATTTTAAGCAACAACCTTATTGTGACAATATAAGGTCAGTAAATATATCTTTATTTTACCAAAAAACCATCCATTTATCATGTCAATTTCAAGTCAAACTTGATTTTAACCAAGTTTTAAGTCTAGATTAGCTCTCTCAAGTCAAACCTAGATGAACAAATCAACCTAAATGATAGCCAAGCATTTATAAGCATTTAGCATGGAATAAAATCAACACACACACACATCAAAAGAGAAAGGAATTAACAAGTCTTAATCCATATAAAAGGGTAAAAATAATCCTAGAAGAGAAATGCTTAGCTACTTATCCAAATGTGCAGAAATACTAAGCCTAATACTTGAATACTTTAAAACTAAAGAGGAAAAAGGAAGAAAAGCAATGGAACCAAGATAGAAGTGACAAAATCACTCTTGAAACCTCCTCCCAAGCTTCAAGACACTCAGAGAGCTCCTTTCCAATATGTCTCTTTGTGTGTCATAGCCTCCTCCAATGCAAAATGACCTCTTTCGGCATGTTTCTCTAGGTTTTATATTAAATAGATGCTTCAGTTTTCAAATTGTACAATTAAGGGTTGACAGTGAAGATGGTTCAAAGATAGATAGTATCAGTGTGGGTGTTTTGTGATGAGAATCTGAAGGTGAAGAGGTCGTGATCTACGATAGGCTTTCAACAATAATAGCTGATAGAGAATGTAGATTTGATGGCTATGGTGGGAGCTACGGTGATGATGGTGGTAAGTGGTCATATATGGAATGGAGTACATGTGTTGGGTGTTAAGATCTAGTGAGCTGAGATGTGTGTGTATGTGTGTTGAAGGTGTGAGATGGTGAAGAGAGATGAATGATGGTGGTGGGTTTAAAGATGGCGTGGCTGGTTTTGTAGGAATGAAGGTGATAATGGTGTTTAGTCAGAGGAGAGGCTGATGGTGAAAATGGTGCTATGAGAGAGTAAAAGCGAGAGGGAATTGGAGAATGATGATGATGAAGGTGAGAAATGGGGGTGTGAAACTATGAGAAAGAGAGAGAGATAGCGAGAGAAAGAAGAGAAGGTGATGGCGTGATCTGGGTTGAAATCCGTGAGAGGTGTGAAGTCCCACATCGATTCGGATTTAGAACGAAACACGCCTTATAAGGGTGTGGATACCTTCCCCTCGTGGACGCGTTTTTTGGGTGGCTACGACTACACCCAGGGAAACAAAATCTTGGTCTTGGCTATGGCTGTAAACAGGGATAATATCTACAAGGAAGGGCTCTGGATATTACAAATGGTTTCCAAGATTCCAATGGGCTCTTTGTGCCATAATACAAGCTCATACACTACTCAAGAGACACTCCCCCTTACAGTGTGTAATTCAAGCTCCAAAGTCAAGCTCCCTCTACCTTGAGTGACAATATCAAGTTTTTGAGAATATATTGATACAAGACTCTCTCACAGAGTGGATAAAGCATAAACACTGAAGATCATAGAATGAATTTAAGACGTAATCAATACAACAATATCTTTATTAATTTCAATGTCCTTAGTTGGTAATGTCTTAAATATTCTTGATATTTATAATCTCTTTGTAGATAATAGCTGTTGAGAGAGGTTATGAATCCATTTAGAGTAGTTAAGTTTTTGTTAGCGTAGCTTCACTCTTCTTGAATGTATCTGTTAGATAGATATGAAGATTTTTTGTTTTTAGTGTGATAAAGTAACCGTTGAGCAGAGAGAAAGTTCTTTTATGGAGTTTTTACCTAATTTGCATCAACATTAAATGCTTCTGATACCTAACCCTTCTTTTCATGTTATATGCTAACTTGCTAATTTGATGATTCACATTTGTGCTAATTCATAAGAAAAGATGTCTAAACAATTTAGAGATGAATGGATGTCAATATAATTCATATGAGAATTAATAAGAAAGAGACTCTACGATGCTTTAATTTTAGTTTTTTGGAAATTTGAAATAACCTTGAGCTTTTGAATGTTCCTTGAGGTTAGTAAGAAACTTTAAATACAAACATTTTACTTGATGTTTTAATTAAGCTAGGCATTTAAATAGAACTTACTCGAGGTTTTCAAAAATTAGATATTACCTTGAGGTTTCAAATAAACTCAAGGTTTGTAATTAAACAATATGTATTTTTAACTTGGATAACCTTGAGGTTTCCAACTTTACTGGAGGTTTTAGCTTACAGTTTCCTTGAGGTTTAGTGGATACCTTGAGGTATTGGGTTTCAATGAAGAACTCAGAGCAATAAGAATGTAAGAGATAGAAATCATACTTTCAGACCTCGAGGTTGTACAATTCACTTGAGGTGATTCTTTTCTTCCATTGATTAGCAAATTTTAAATATAATTGAGAGTTTTAGAAAGTAAACTTGAGAAATCAGAAAGTTCAGCCAAACCTTGAGGTATAGTCCAAACCTCGAGGTTTCTCATATTTCAGATGGTCAGCGAGTTTTTATCCAAAACTTACTTCAACAGAAAGTTTTCAGTCAAACCTCACTGTTGTTCTATAACACCTTACTTTTATACCTTTTGCCATACCTTATTATAGCCTTTGGAACAACTAGTTAGGATCTAAAGTCAGAAAAACAAGGGATAAAATTTTTCTTTTTGCAGGTTACTATTCACTTACCACTTATTTTTGACTAACTTTGAAAAATCATAACTAATTCTAGAAAAATTAGAATAAAGTGGTTTTAAGTTCGTTAGAAATATCTTTCATTCCTCTTTAAGGGAAAAATAATCCCATTTAGTGATTGCATGGCAATCAGTATGCACAAGCTCTCAAAGTTGCATTGTATATATGGTTAATTGGCACTATTCATTTAATCATTTTTCATTTTCTTTTGATTTTTTGCCTAACTTTGGGAAGACATAAATTTTGTTTTAAAACTCTAAATGACATGATCTACCACTCTATTTGCAGCTAAGAATATCCTCTATTAGCATGCAAAGGTTCGTGGTCAGATGCAATCATTTGCTAAAAACACAGCTAACTCAAAATCATAGCTTTTGTGCCAAAATCATATGCCAATTAACCATAATCACAATACCACACTATATTTCTCTTTCTCTCAGTATACGCTTGTAATTGACATCGTAACGTGCATACATAGGCATCTTAACATTGTGTTACACATAATAGCATGTAATCCAACACCAGCACATCCTAGCATATATGTATATGTACAGTAATCCAAAATAGTGGAAGAGGCATAATAAAACATGCTTATATCCTTTCTTTGCCTTTTCCTCTAGCTGAACATTCACTTGCATTACGGAGAGGGTAAGGTTTCTTAGGAAACCTCAGTAGCATAATGAATCTACAACCAATAACAATATAATGTAATGCAAGCTGTGCTATATGCTTTGCTCTATTACTCATCTAGTGCCCTCTCTCTCTCTTGGCACTTACCATGTACATAGAGCCAGGAATTCAGGCCGAGCCTGTCACGGGTCAGGCTTATAATTTAGAGCTTGAAAGTGATAATGGTCTTGGGGAACAAAATGATAATGTTATTTATATTGTTTAGACTTTAATATTTAGTTTGTGGTTTATAATTTGATTTCATCTAGTAAGTTTTTAGATTGTGGACATTAGTTTTTAACCTTTTAGACTTCGTGTTTATGTTAATTTTGTGTTTTAATTTAATTTTGATAATATTTATATTTTAAATTAAGTATTTTAGACTTCAAACACAAAAAAAATACATTAAATGAGTCTAAAGCCCGCGGGCGGGCCCGAACCTGTTACTAAACGAGCCGGGCCTTTAAAATTAGGTACTTTTTTAAAATTGGGCCTCCCGTTTAGGCCCAAGCCCGTCACAGGCCGGCCTAAATTCCCAACTCTATCCTCCTTAACTTCAAATAAAGCCCCTTGATTCTTATTCCCTCGTGCATGATTTCAACTAAAGGCCAACACACAAAAGCAACAGAATACGATTGCTTTGTTATACAACTTTCCATATTTTTGTTATTTAACTTTCATTTTAAACATAACAAATATATATATAATATAATATAAACAAGCTTATTTTTTCTACTCCACAAGATAAAGCCGTTTATCATCTCAACCAATCATTCATTAGTATATTTGTTTATTTTTTGTTAATGAATATCAAAGTATATCTAATAATCAAAGTACAAACAGATCCACGCTGTGTGTAAAAAAAATACAATGTATATCAAACTTCAAATATTCTTATACTTGACTTCATATACAAATTCAAATGTATGCGCGAATAGTCTTAAAAGGGGAAAAATATGACCCCATAGCTAAATCCCAAAGAATTTTGGGACGACGAAATGAAAATTGTATTGGGATAAAGACATGATAAATTTTTAAAACAAATGAAGTAATGGTACGTTGCAAATTTTACAAGCACAGAAGTACTCTAATTTAGTTCAATTTTTTTCCTTTTTAAAAAAGGAAAGTTGTTCTCTAGTCTGGGGATTGTTAAATTCACTTTATCCTGCTTCTTGACCACGTTTAGGCTTTTATGGCCCAACAATCTGAAAAGCCCATCTTTCCTTATGACCTTTTGACCCAACATGGAAAACAAAAGACCCAACCCAACTAAAGCTCAGATTTCTGTTGCCATGTCGTTTCTTGGTTTCTCATAGGCTTTATCAATATTCAACTGTATTGTATCACATCCTTAGTTCAATGTCACAAAACTTTTCGGACAGCTAAATCAGACAAGATTGATTGGGCAATGAAGCAGGTAAAGCGGGCAAAACATTATTTCTAGGGATACACTACCTTCAGTCCCGAACACTTGAGCTAGACAAAGTTCATTTTTGTCTAAATATAATATCTCAAACCACATTATTTTTATTATTTATAATTTTTTTGTAAAATATCCTTATTGATTAAGGAATTTCTATCTAGAGTAGTTACAAGGCACATAATTAGAAAGTATTAATTTCAATCCTAAGTATAAGATCTAGTTGATTTTTTTTTATAGAGATTAAATAAAATAATTAAATTACTTTAAAATATTTATATTTATCATTGTTACTCTAAATTCATTTATCTGATTTAAAAACTTATATATAATTTATTAACATACCACATTAGTGAAAAAATGACACCAAACTATTTCTTTATGGACATCCAACACAATTAATTATTTTTAGGTGCAAAAATAACAACGAACTTTTTTTTGAATAAAAAATGACAGCTCCGTTAACTCTCACAAACGTCATTAACTTTTTTGAAATGTGGATCCCATTTCCAAATATTTTAATATCTTTTTAAAATATTAAGGTGTAAAAATGACAACAAACTATTTTCTTAAAGACACCCAATAAAATTATTTTTTGTAATAGCATTTACATAAAAGTATTTATATTAACATTCTTACTTTATTCTTTAGATAAGAGTATTTACAAGGTAAATATAAGCATTTACATAAAAGTGTTTATATTAACATCCTTACTTTATTTTTTACATAAGAACATTTACAAAAAAAAAATATGCATGTTCACATTATAACTAAAGGGATTTAAAAGAATCTAGAAAGTTATAAAATTTTGACATTCACATATTTATCCTATAATTGCTCATATTTGTCTTTTCATTGACAGAATTTAACTTTATCTTGATCAAAAGAATACAATAAAAAATTAATTTTATCTTGACCAAAATGGTACAATAAAAGACCAAATATAGATATGTACAAAATGAATAAAAAGATTTAAAATAATTTAGGGACTTAAATAATTTTGGCCATTCACATATTTGTCTTGTAAAAAAATTTTATTGCACCTTTTTAGTCAAGAAAATTAAGTTTTACCAATAAAAAGATAAATACAGGCATTTACAAGACAAATATTTAAATGTCTAAAATTTGTTAACTTCTTATATTATTTTAAATCTCCTTAGTTATAATGTAAACGCACATCAGTGGATAGCCTCTTGGCATTCTAACCACAAAGATCCTGGTAATTTTTTATCTTTCTTGCCTTTCCAATTATTATAATTTATGTGGTTCGCTTGAAATCGAATTTTCTATGCATGGGATAAAATCTTGACACAATAGGTAATTAAGTCAACACAGACAAAAGCAACGGCAAAGTTCGCATGCATACGATGGAGTCATACTTTGTCCACGAACCAAGCCCAGTGGAAAGTTATCTTCAAACTTCAGATAATATCTAGAGCACAACGTCATATACATTTTCAAATAGATTTTAACAATCTTCAATTAATATATTGGGTTTTCACTTCACCAACTAATATTGGACTTTCCCTTATCCAACTGCTTGCAATTCAATAAGTCGTGATCTTTATTATCAAGCAGGATGTAGTTAGACAACCTTGTTATTATTCTCTTCAGTGAAGATTACTTAAATAGTCCCATATTACTCTGCTTAATAATACTATGACCATTCATTGAAGACTTGCTTACCTTTTTAAGGGTTTATGTATTTTATTATGGTTTTCTCCTTGTTGTACTTTTTATAGCTAATGCATAATTTTGTTTTCATAAAAAAATGTAAACGCACATATTCGCATTGTAGTTGCTCTTAAAAAAATATTTAGTTCCTTGTCATTTTTATACTTTCTTTTTAAAAATATAATAAAATGTTCGACAGTTAAACCCACATTTCAAAAAAAAGTTAATGGCGTTAGTGAAAATCAATGAAGTTGCCATTCTTACTCCAAAAAGAAAAAAAGTTTGTTATCATTTTTATACTTCAAGAGTTAATTATGCTTAACTCTAAAAAATATCTTGTTATTACTTTTACCCCTTAACCCTATTATATAATTAAATAACTTACTAAACTTCTTTTAACATCACTAAAGAAAAGTCATCTAAATTGTATAACTTAAATCATTTATCCAGTTCTGCAACTTCATGTTCCAACTTCCAAACTATGAGAGACAGTTCTGGTTCAGACATTTCAACGGCACAAAAGAAGTGAGCTTGCAAATTCGTGTACTTCAGCAAAAACACTTAATCTCTTCAGCTTCCATTTGATTTACAATCAGTGAAAGTTAGATTCACCAGAACATATGAAGTGACCATACCAATTACTTAAAACATTACAGTAGGAGAGCAAGTGACAAGGTCCTCAGCCACAACTTAGTTCTCGCCATGCATGAAGTTTTACAGAGTCTAAAATCTAAAGAGCAGCACTGTGAAGGATCTAAAAGGCCTAAGCTAACAGAAAGTACATGTCTCAAATGCTTTCCCCAAGTACAACCCCAAAATAAACAAAAACAAGACTAAGACTACAGGAATCCAGGATGATGTCTCAACAAGGTAGCTAAAATAGCATAACAATAGTCAAAGGTCGTTCCCACTAAAAACCACTACAACTACACATTAGTACAGCACAGTAGAGAGCACTTTAGCAAGTCACAGGGTGGGCTGATGGATGTTGAGCTTGAGGGGCTTCACTGTGCACATCTGCATTAAATATCCCATTCTCAACTCTTTCTTCATCAATCTTCATCCCCATCTCCTCCGTTTGAGTTGTTATCATAGTCTTGTTTGCATCCTTGGCTTCCCCATTCACCTGTACAGGAGCTCCATTTTCTTTCTGTGATTCTTCAGTTTTCCAAGTTTTTTCTCCTCCAGCGTGTTTTTCCTCTGCTGCTGCTGCAACAACTTCTTCAGCTTTCTCTTGACTTGTAGTGATTTCCTCTGCATCACTCTGCATCTTGTTATTGTTGTCAGTGTCATTTGTTTGTTCATTTTCCCGTGTTTCATTCCCATTCTCAAGTTTCTTATTCTCCTGTGTTTCTGCCTCCTTAGGGCCATTAGCAGCTTCAGCAGCCTTGGGTTCTTCTCCTTCAGCAGCAGGCTTTGACTCTCCTCCTTCTGAGGCAGGTTCTGTTTCCTTCTGATCTTTCTTTGAACCTGATGATTTTCGAGCTCGCTTCTTTTGAGGCTCAGCTTCTGCTGGTGGAGTTGATTTCACCTTCTCGCTGATCCTGGCCGATCGCCTCGGGGTCTCACCAGTTCCCCAGTCAAACTCAGATACAGGAGGATTCCCAGGATGTGCTTTTAGGTACTGTTCCAGCTGTTTCCTTCCGCTGATTTCCTCTCCAGTTGGAGCAACAAACACAATCTCGCTTTTCCTAGGTGTTCCCACTTTCTTTGGATAAAACTGCACAATACAACAAAATACATGTCACATAAACAATTCCCATTTAGCATAAAACCCAACCATAAGTTTTTCTAACAGTTGCTGTTACCGACAGTTTTCAAGAACAAAATATGTGCCAGCAAGTGTCTCACAGAGAGAGAGAGAGAGAGAGATCTCAAAAGGGATATGCAGATTATCAAACATATGCTTGCATAAGAAAACTAGAGTTTGAATAGCACACTTTTTGACTGTATCCATGGAATTTGAACATCATGGTTACTTTCCCTTTTCCACAACATTTGCGCATGAAAGCACAAACTTTTCTTTTTCCACAACTTTTGCATAACCCAAGGTTACTACAGAAGATCTCGTTTAAATGGTTGTCAGTATCACACTACTCCTCAGCAATTTAAGGACCAAAAGAAAAAATATTATTTGATGGAATTTAAATCCACAATCCATAGCAAGAGTAGAATTAGCCGCAGTGCGCGATCAGAAAACTGAAGTCAGAAAAATTACTACCCAAAGGGCCTGGATTTGTAAATTTCTTACCTGTTAAAACCCTTTTTAATCAATATTTTTAGTCGTTTCAAATTTAAAAATTATAATTATAGATTACATATATTCAAAAGGATTACAACTAAGGACCATGACTTTGTAAATGTTGAATTTCAAGTCCTCAAAAAGTATAATTCTTTCCACAAATCAAAGTTTTCAACTTTAGCAAGATTTGACAACAAATCTAACAAAACTTAATTAAAAATTTAATCTTCGAAGATCTTTACAGATAACAAGATCTGTAAACTAAAAATTTACGAAAATCTGGATACAGCGACACGATTTTCTTAACATATTTTCCGTGAAAAAGCCAGAAATGTACAGCGTAATTGAGTTTGGGCTCAGCCCCTTCTTTGACCAAAACAAAACGTCAGAATTGTACAGTAATTTTTGTTTTCCCTGCAGAATCTCTCAGCCTCTCATCACAATTCAATAAATACTCCCACTCAACAACAAAAACGGTCCATTCCAAACACAATACTAAGGCACGTGTCTCTTGTATCGGCTGCGACAAACATAGGAAAACCAAACCAGCCCAGAATCTAGCCACTGTTCTACCCTATCTCAGACTACCAGGTCACGCCAGTTTCTCATTATTCTAATATTTTCCCCTGAAAATCGTGTACTATTCATTGTTCACTACTTTTATGCTAGGGATATCGTTCGGTGAACAAACCCGTGGATAAGGATGAAGTCTTCAAAAGAAGTGAAAAATTCCATTTGCCAAGAAAGTTAGCTAGCTACTACTCCCTCCGCTCCGCTCTAATTATAAAGGGCTTTTAAAAAAAATTTAAGAAAGTTAATTACACTACCTAATAATATATGTTTTATTAGGTTACATATTATTTCATAAATTAAAAGAAAAATGAAAAATTTTAATATTAACTTTCTTAGTAAGTAGGATGCTTATAATTATGGTGGAGTATTACTTAAGGTTTCTTTTTTCGTCTGTTCCCCAATACACGGGAAGTTAGGGGGAAAAAAAGATGCATCAAAAAGGCTAAAAGCGTGCAGAATTTGAAGGGAAACCTGATAGTGGGATTGTAAATAAATTCTCAGCAGAAACAGCCAAATATTATCAGAGACGATAATTGAATCATTGGGTAATTGCTAAAGCAGAGAACTTTATATCCTCAAATAGAGAGCTAACCACGATGAAGCAACTAAAAGGCTAAAACTTGCAAAATCTGAAGTAAAACTGGATAGTGGGATTGTAATTCTTACGAGAAACAGCAAAATCTTAGCAGAGAATTTAATTGAATCATTGGGTAGTGGCTAAAGAAAAGAACTTTATATCTTAAAACACAGAGCTAACGAAAGAAGTGAACTAAAAGTCCAAAACTTGCAAAAAAAATTGAAGGGAAACTTGGGAGTGGGATTGTATTTCTCATCACTAACAGCCAAAGCTTAGCAGAAAATTCAGTTTGGGTAATACCTAAAGCAACGAACTTTATGTATTAAAATAGAGAGCTAACAAAAGAAATTACGCAAGTGGGAGAAAGCTAAGCACTAAGTACAAACAAGCAAAAGTAGAAGAAGACAAAAAGAATGTAAGAGAGGAAGAGACCAGTTTCTTCCAAGCCGGGGGAGCCGGGAGCTCGACAGAGAGGACCTCATCTTGAGCAGCGGTCGGCGAATCGCTGGCCATGAGAACTCCGAGACGGTGGGGTAATTTGTGAGGAAGAAGAAAAGAAGAGGCTTTGGAGGAGTTTGGCGGCTGGTGGGGATGGGGAAGACAGAGAGAGAGAGAGAGAGTAACGGTGAGAATACAAACCGTTGAAACTTGAGATTGATAAAAACTTAAAAAGTGAGTGAAATGCGGATATGGGCTATGGGTTTTGGACTTTGGAGTTTGGCTTCTCTCTCTGCCCCCTTTGTTTCTTCACTTTCTTTCCTTCTGTGCGCGCCTTCGAGAATTTGTTGGTATCATAGGGACGCGTGGAGGCGCGTGAGAGAGAGGGGTGGGGGGCCAAGTGTCGGTCGCACGTGAAAAGCTTGGGGATAAGGTTGAAGCGGATTGAAATATGGGTTTGAATTCCGAACCCTGTCTAGTGGGGACCACTCTTTTGAGCGCCAATTGATAAATTCCGAATATTTGTTATGAATATATAAATAATAAATAATTATAGACGTGGCGACGTGGCGTTTTGGGTGAGGGATGAGGATTGAGGGTGGGGATGGTACGGATGGATATGGGCGGGAAAGTTCATAACCCTTTTTTTTTTTGGTCAGATTTCGGACATGTTGTCCAAGGTGGTGGGGGGATTGAATCTTACCCAATGCTTCAAACTCAAAGTCACATCTTGTACAACTAAACCAGTTACCAGCGCACACTGGCACAAATGGTTGAGGATTTGTGTCCCTTAACCAAACCTCCCGGGTTCGATCCCGCTGGAG
>JBAGKO010000012.1:14057975-14069735 GCA_037177275.1 Acacia concinna
GATTTCTATGTCGTAGTTTCATGTTGTAGTAAAGATTTTAAAGACCTTTTGATTGTTATGGAAATTCTGCACTAGGACTTGCTTCTTTTTTTAGTGCACCGCTACAAATAAGATTTCTTTTAGCCTTAAAATTACAGTCTTCCTTAATGCATTTAACTTTCTACCAGATTTGTATTTTGCAGCTATAATATATATTAGTTAATTGGTTGAGTAGCTGCAGAAAAATGATTTTCCTAATAGGTAAGTATTTTGACTTGTGAATTTGAATGTACATGACTGATCTGTTTTCGGTCTAGAGATTGATCTGGGTTGAAAGGAAAAAAATTGGACTAAAACACACACACACACACACACAAGTTGAAAGAAACAAAAACTGATTGAGTTCTTATATTGTAGTATTATGTTTTGAGTGTTTCCTTGAATTAAACAAAGCCAAGGGAGCTTGGTAGTTTGGTGCTGTTTGTTATGTGCCTGACACAATTCCAAGTTTCTTGTATTAAATTGCATTCTTTGCTCTCATTCACTTTGGCATGTTATTTGTGCATGGTCAATTGATGCTTCAGCAGCAAGTCACTTGGCTACTCTTTCAATCCATTGAAATTTTCGTTCATCCTCTCCTTTTTTATACTGCTTGAAGAGAAAAAGAAATGTTATGAATGGCCTATGCATACCTTGAACTTGAACTATATAAATTTTTAAGTGTTATGAAGTATGTTCAAATGTTTTTAAGAATTTATGACTTGTGATGACTTTCATATATTTTTTGATACATTGACTTTCATGTATTATTAAGTAAGAAACTTAGGAAAAAAATGTAGGTGTTAGTGTGTTACAATCTGTGCGGAATTTGATAAATGGGGGCATTTTTTTTTTTGAAAGGGTGACACATAAACAGGTCACATTGACCCGTTTAACTTGTACCCGTTTGTGCTGATTAAACAAGTTTCTTTTATGAGTACAAGCTTCCTTGTACACATTGACCTGTTTAACTTGTACTTGTTTGTGCTAATTAAACATATTTCTTTTATGAGTATGAGCTGCCTTGTACCTGTAAAAGATAAATGGGCAAGTGGCAGGGTCACCCTACCCAGTTGCTCACCTCTAAATATTAACAATTCTCTTTGTATTTTAAAATTTCAGAAGGTGTTTTATTAATTTTTTTTTAAAAATTTTCTCAAAAAAATACTCCTAGGATCTTTACTTTGTTTTCGTAGTCTAACTTTTGTGTACTTTGACTAAGTATGACATCAATCGTCGTGCTCTGCATTTGAATTGTAATGCCAACATTTGACTTTTCACTCTCATTAATGGGGACAGTTGGACATTGGAGCCAATATCAAAACATGAATGTGATGGCGATCACCGATAATTAGCCTTCACTTGAATCTGTCACAGTCTCATTGATTAGGATCAATTAATTTGCATCCACCCACTGTAATGTCAGCCTGCCATTTTACTAAGGACTATATACTTTGTTGACTTTTTTAAAAGAGAGAAAGAAAGTTATTTGTAGTTTTTCTCACAACTAATGACTCATAGATATATAATTTAATAATACATTATTAAAATTATGTAGCCTTTAATTTCTAAAAAAAGGTAAATTAGGTATTCCTCTTATCTCAAATTATAAGCGATAAATTTTTCAATTCAAAATAGCAATTAAAAATAATAAATATATCGGTATTATTACTCTTTTATACTAAAATATTTTTATTAATGAGGGGATATGAAATAAGAGAAATAATATTTATATTAAAGTCCAACACTCTATCTCTACTTGAGAATAATAATTTTTATAGTCAGTATAAATGTTAATATACTGATATTAAATAAAGATAAAATTAAAAAAAAATTAAACTACAACATATTCTTTAAATATTTTTTATATTTTAGAATCAAACAGAGGTTATTATGTTATGAATAAGAGGGAGTACACATTTTATAAGAATGTTCCATTTTTTTTTCTCTTTTCTATTTTTTTCTGGACAAAATGTTTTTTCTCTTTTCTTCTCAAGTACGAGTAAAATTTTTCCAATTCTTGAACTGATGGCTTGATGCATCATCCACTGTCCCTAAGAATTCAGATGCCTGTACGTTGCAAAAGCACAAAATACAAATAGCGAAGACCAGAAAGCTATTGTCAGTTTCGTGAATGTAGGGGAAAAGCAGTCAGCCACAAACCAATAACGGAAGTCATCTGAAAACAAAGGAACCACACGGCAAAAAATAGCTCTTGATTCCTTCATTTCATTCTCATTCCTCAAATAAAGTCATGAAGAACTCTTCACTCTCTGCCTCTGCCTCTGAAACTCAAGTTTCCTTCCATTTTTGGTAATCTCTTTTACTTTTCTTGTCTTCTGTTGTCCAGACAAGCACTACTTATTTATTACCTTGAGATTCCAATTTCCCTTTTTGATTTATTTCGTAAAACCCAGAACTTTGATTCAGTTCGAGAAAACATGAGCTTATACAGAAACGCAACCTTGTTTGTCTCTGTGTTCTTTCTGCTAAGACTGTGTTTGGCCGACCAGCAGCATATTAACCAGATTTATCCCAGATTCGAGGCTTCTCAGCTGGACTGGAATGGCTATGCTGGAATGTTCTTACTATCCAACAACTCGGCTTTTGGTTTTGGATTCTTTAGCACCCTTGATGTTTCCTTGTTTGTTTTAGTTGTCCTTCACCTGAAAAGCTATAAAGTGGTTTGGACTGCTAACAGAGGCTTACTGGTAAGAAACTCTGATAAATTTGTGTTTGACAATACTGGAAATGCGTATTTGGATAGAGGGGGTGGTGTGGTTTGGGATACAAACACAGGAGGGCGTAAAGTTAGAGCCATGGAACTTAAAGATTCAGGAAATTTGGTGATTATTGGTGAAGAGGGAAGAGTTATTTGGGAAAGTTTTAGTCATCCTACTGATACCCTTTTGCCTGATCAGCTTTTTGTTGAAGGAATGAGTCTCAAAAGCTTCCCTAACCACAATAACTTGTTTAGTTATCTTACTTTTATGTCTGGTGATTTGGTTTTGTATGCTGGATATGAACCTCCTCAGATATATTGGTCCTTGTCGAGCGAAAGCAAGAAGAGTGTTCATTTTCATTCTGCTTCTTTGGTCTCAAATTCTTGGAATTTCTTTGACAAAAGTGGAGCTTTAAAATGGAAATCTTTGTTTTCTGATAAATCTGATCCTACTGCAATGTGGGCTGCTATATTAGATCCTAATGGTGCAATCACTTTTCTTGATCTTAACAAAGGAAAATCTGCTTCCCCTGAAGCAACTAAAATACCACAAGATCCTTGTGGTATTGCTGAGCCTTGTGATCGTTATAATGTGTGCTTCTTTGAGAACTGGTGTGAGTGTCCTGCACTTCTCAAATCTCGTTTCAATTGCAAGCCGCCTCTGGACGCCACCTCGTCATGTTCTAGAACCCGAGAAGACCTTCTGTATGTCGGTGAAAAACTCGATTACTTCGCCCTCAAGTATGTTCAGCCGGTTTCTAAACCATCATCCCTCAGTGCTTGTAAAGAAGGCTGCTTAAAAAACTGCTCTTGCCTAGTGCTTTTCTTTGAAAACAGTACAGGAAAGTGCTACCATTTTGATCAGACTGGGAGTTTCCAACGCTCCAAGGCGAATTCCGGAGGCTATGTTTCATTCATGAAGATCTCTCTTGAAGATGGAGATGGAAGAAAACGAAGAAATCTGACTGTACTGATCATTGTTGTATTTATTGTCACAATTCTGATTAGTATTGGACTTGTGTTGGGATTCTGGCGTTACTACAAAAACAAGCATCTCTTAGAGGATTCTATAGAAACATTGGAGGAAGATGATTTCTTGGAAAGTCTTCATGCTATGCCGGCTCGTTTTAGTTATAATACTCTAAGTGAAGCCACAAAGAATTTCTCTACGAAAATTGGTGAAGGAGGGTTTGGCTCAGTTTATCTTGGTGTGCTTGAAGATGGATCTCAATTGGCTGTGAAGAAACTGGAAGGATTAGGACAAGGGGCAAAAGAGTTCAGAGCTGAAGTTTCCAGCATTGGAAGTATTCACCATGTTCATCTGGTGAAGCTGAAGGGCTTCTGCGCCGAAGGCCCTCACCGCCTTCTCGTGTACGAGTACATGGCAAGAGGCTCACTGAACAAATGGATCTTCAGAAGCCATGAAAATGCTTTCTTGCTGAATTGGAATACCAGATTCAACATTGCATTAGGGACAGCAAGAGGATTGGCCTATCTTCATGAGGAATGTGAGGTGAAGATCATACACTGTGATATCAAACCAGAGAATGTCCTCCTTGATGACAACTTCATCGCAAAAGTTTCGGACTTTGGTTTGTCCAAGCTCATGAGCCGTGAACAAAGCCATGTCTTCACAACACTAAGAGGAACAAGAGGGTATCTAGCACCAGAATGGATCACAAACTACGCAATCTCAGAGAAGAGTGATGTGTATAGCTATGGGATGGTCCTGCTTGAGATAATTGGAGGAAGAAGGAACTATGACCAATGGGAAGGATCTGAGAAAGCGCATTTTCCTTCATACGCCTTCCGGATGATGGAAGAAGGGAAACTGAAGCAAGTTCTTGACCCAATGATAGACATTGAAGAAAATGATGAAAGAGCTATCATATCAGCTAAGGTTGCTCTGTGGTGTATACAAGATGACATGAGTTTAAGGCCTTCAATGACTAAGGTTGTTCAAATGCTTGAAGGTGTTATCCCGGTCCCTGAGCCGCCATCATTATCCTCTTCAAGTTCTTATTCATCATTTCTTAAAATGTGTAATGAACAAGCTTCTTCATCCTCACAGGCTTCTTTTTACAGCAATGTACCCCTCTCTTGTGTTCAGTTATCTGGACCTAGATGAAACAATTAGTCATGAACTATGAATATAATATACATGTAATCATGAGGTTTCAGTTTAGGGTTAAAAGCCTATATTTAAAGAGATGAACTGGTTTGAGTCAAAGTTTAGATCTTTGTAATAGATTTTCAGTTAAAGAAGATTTGCATAAATTGGAAGATAAGTTTAGAAGTACCGGTAATTTCAATTTCAGTTGCCATTGGCGTCGCTATATATATAGATATATATATCGAATAATTTGTGGATGAATAATGACAATACATATAAATAATTCTACAAGACACAAACTGAACATTCTGATATCACCCCACCACGAAACGTTAAAGATAAAGAAAGCAAGAGACAGATACGATGGATGGTGGACGTGTACGAATTGTTGCAGGTCACAGAGGGACCATCATAAAGAAGACAAAAAAGACAGGTGCCTCAAGCCCAGACCTAATTTCCCTACTCATCTAACATAATCTGGGTCGTTCAGATTTTATTTTTTTAGAAGGAGATTTTTACATGGAAAAATCATTTTTAAAAAAAATATTAGTTAAGAGATTATCTAGCTAGTAAAGTAATTTTCTTTAATAAAACAGAAAGTAAAAAATAAAAAATCTGGATGGCCTAGATTATTTAGCTCTCCAAACCAAGTCCTCAAGCCCCACTAAAATTTGAGTGATAGGATTGCAAGTTGTTTAAAGCTCAAGAGTTTTTGAACATTGACATTAAAATGTACAAAAAAAATGAAGAAGATTATTTTCTTCTTTAGATCAGCTTATTTTAAGTGATTTTATGCTGTATGAGATAAATATGTTAGAGAAGTTTTATCTTGTCAACTGTAAAAATGCCTTTCAGCAATTTCCCCAAATTGATGTCAAGTATACTGAGACATTTCAATTATATAATGAATAACAAATGAAAATCAAAATCATATGGCTGCAGAAGTATAAACTAGTGCTCTTTATTCAAACCAAAATTTCACATATGCTCAAAAGGTACATTAGTGGAATTCCACCTGATTGGTTCAGAGAGGAACTGAACCCTGTTATTTGTTATGAGGTCTAAGCTATCTACATACTTCATAGTGATATACATTCCTCTGTTCTTTACAAACCTCACTCGTACCTTCTTCAGATGCTTGCTATCAACATTAAACTGACTAAAACATGGAAGACCCTTTTTAAAACTTGAAACTGAGAAGCAAACCACATTTATCTTGTTTGTTTTTAGTGGAAAATTTGATAGCAAGATTTTAAAAAACCAAACTTCCTTCACCCCAGAACTAAAAACTCCATTTACCTCACATCTATCTGTCTTGCAAAGTTAATTTCCTGAAATATGAGTAAGATTATGAGGCTGCAGGCAAACGAGGGTGGTAGTTAACAGTTCCAAGGAATGGATCCAGTGGATATGCATGTCTCTGATCTGATTTCTTCTTTAATTCTTTATCTTCTTCATCTTCCTCAGCATCCCAAAGGAATTTAGCATATGAAGCCAGAACATAGCTGCACATAATTTCAATCGTTTTATCAGCAAACCAAGACAGAATAAGACGACAACAAAACAGGAAGCAACGACTATAGACAAAGGGGACTGGTTTCATATCTAACATGGTCACAGAATGTAGGAATAATAAAGGATCTTACAAACCAAACTTACTCCACCTAAACAAATGCATCTGCATCTATCAGGAAATAGTATCTATAATGATAATACTACCTTTGGTTCTTATTATAAAAGTTAGATGACTAATTGTCTAAATATTAAGAAAATTTGTTAAGTTAGTTATTTGTAACAAATCCGTACCATCTTTGATCCACAGGGTGAAAACCTATTTAATGTGTGTAAGAAATAAGGGTACTTTGAAGAAAAGACTATAGATTTGGAAGAGAAAGCAGATAGAGGTGACCAAATCCAACTCTCTTAACTAGATCTTCTTGTACTAGGGACCAAGGAAATATATTCATACATGAAAGTCAAAAGGGAAGTTGATTTCTTACCAATCATTAGGGGAACTTTTAAGAGCCTGATCAAAATATTCTTCAGCTCGATCAGCATTTTTCTGAGTTTGCCATATTAGATCTGCATAAAGTGACAGAGTATTCCCATCACCTGGGTTTGCCAAAATGGCTCTCTCCAGATACTCCTCTGCTTTAGAATAATCTCCACAAACCTATTTCCAAATCATTGAACGCCAGAACAAACAAAATTCTCTCAAGAAAGATTATTCATTTTGAATAAATTTTTCGTTGTTGTTTTTTGTTTTTTTAACTGTGATCAAACTCTCACCTCTTTCAAGAAGCGTGCATAATTTCCTAGCAAAAGAGCATTATCAGGGTTTGCCTCAATCATATTCTGATAATAAGCATTCGTATTCTCTCTCCCATGATTACCACCTTCAGAGTAATCCCTCCGGATTCCATGTCCACCATCAGATCCTTTTCCTCCACCACCCAACACCAAAGTCTGTTGCACCATACTATCATATTTCTCTCTCTCATGATCAGCCTCCATCTTCGCTACCTCATGATCCAAACCACTGCAAGAAAACAGTTCTCTCACTGAAGTTGAAGTTTCCTTTCGTCCTTCTTCTTCTTCTTCTTCTACTTGTCCACGTTCTATGATCTTGTTTCTCTCTTGGTTTCTACGAACGTTACTGGGTCGTAAACAGCTCTTCTTCTTCTCCTCCTTCCACGACCTTGATCTGCGAAGGTCTGGTTCAGAATAGGGTTGGCTTAAACAACATGCAACTGACGACGGTGTTCCTAGGTAATGAGGTAGCCATGAACTTGGAATTGGAGCAGACGAGCTTCGAAGTAGCATGATGATCACAAGTGTATGTGGAAAAAACACAAATCAACTAGGGAGAGAAAGAAGAAGTAATCAGGAAGATAAGCCAAGGTTGGTGTAGAAGTACATGAATGTCCTCCATACTGAGGAGGTGCTAGTGGACTCGGTGATATATATAGAGACTAGAATTGATAATTTGGGTCGGACTGACGGGTTGAGCCCGTTAGCCTAAAAAATAATCAGGTTCAGGTTAAAGTAATATTGGACTGTTTATATTTGGGTCAAACAAGTGCAGTCCATATTCAGGCCAAACGAGTTCCACCCGTTTAACTTGTCAATTTAACAGGTTAACCCTTTAGTTTAACAGGTGGCCTGATTATTATTTATATAAAAAAAATTTGCCTAATGCTCAAACTGTCACTGACTCAGTGCGCCCTCCTAACCCTAATGCTAATTCTCAGTCACACACCTAACAGACACCTCACTCCCTCATCCCTTCGCTCCCTTACTCCCTCTGGCCTTATCAGTTCTCATTCGATAGCAGAGCCGCAAAGGTGATTATTCATTCTTCACCCACACTTCGATGGCGACAATTCGTCGTTTCTCTCTCCCTCTCGACTTGCTAGCATCTTCGACGGCTGAATGAGTTGTAGTGGAGGTGGTGACACTAAGCGGTGAGCCCCTCCTCCTCTCCCTTTGAACCAATCTTCCGATCTTCTCCAGCGGCCACCCTTCTTGGCTTCCTTCCTCTCAGAGTCTCAGTCGACGGACGACGGCACATCTTAATGAGTAAGACTCAGATCTCATCTCACCTACCACTCTCTCAATCGTTGGCATCGGTGCGTCGCTCAATTGATTACCATCTCCTCTTCTACTCTTCCTCGCCCCTCATTTCTCTCAACCAATGGGTTTGTCTCTATCCCTCATTCCTTCCTCTTTTATGATTTGTGAAGCACTGAAGTGGTGAAGCTTATGGCTTGTTTGGGAAGGTTTTATTTTACTCAAATAAGATCTTATTGCGTGATACGAGGTAGGTATTTGAGAGGGGTTTTTCTCGTACTGCGTAATAAGATTTTATTTTTGAAAAATAAGACCTTCCCAAACAGAGGCTTAATGATACTGATGACTGAAGAAGATCTTGTGAATTGTTTATTTATTTTCTCATCCACAGTAAGATCTTATGGATTGTTTAGTTACTCAGTCTGAACCGAGTAACCTGCAATCCGTAATGGGTTGGCCTGTCAAGCTTAGATAAGCCGGAATTCCCAATTCTAATAGAGACAAAGTGTGAGTTTCTATATATAGAAGGTGGGGACTGGCGGCCACTGAGGGGAGAACACATAGGAGAGAGTGGTGGGGCCCACTTCTCGGTTCCCATACTGACACTATGTCTGCAGAAAAATGAACGGCCATGAATTCCTAAGAAGCTGACATGATGGGAGGCATCACTTTCTCACCAAAGTGTTAGCCAATAGAACACCACCATGCGTCAATATTTGATTGGAGGAACACATTCCAGACCCCATCTTCTTCTGTTTGCTGTACAAGATTTTTATTTTACTGATCAATACGAGATACTTCAGGAGTATGTTTTCTTTTTTTTTTTAAAAAAGAACCTTATAGATTTAGTGTGTTTTTTAAACTTAGATTTTCATCATCTAAATTTTAAAGGGTTAAAGTATAACAATGTACATGTAAATATTTAAAAATGGTGTTTGGCACCTTTTACATTTTTACGTGTAAAAATATTCATCAATATTAAAAAAATAAGGCAAAAATACTTATTATACAATTAACGGAGCTGAAGTTTTTGTTCCATTTTTAAATATTGATGGATATTTTTACACTAAAAAATATAAAAGGTGCCAGATATTCTTTTTGAATATTTATATGTGCATTTTTGCACATTAACCCAATTTTAAAAGGGGAGTAGTTAAACAGTCAGCAATTATTATAAATTATAGTTTTTGTTTAATTAAACCTAAATTTGAGGATCAAAATTTAGATTTTGAAAAAATTATCCTGTCCATCTATTTTTTCACATAAGCTGTTCTCTGTAACTATTCTACTCATAAACTATTATAGAAAAGGTAATCAAACTCACTGATAGATTATGTTATCTCTTTTGTTTGATATACTCCTATATTTTAACCAAGTGATTACATCAAGATCAGATATGTTCTGGGTTTTGCTTCATTTCTCACGGTTTTACTGAGGAGGTATCATTATTTCTAGGAAAGATCAATATCACTGGATGGGAGGATGAGATGTCGGAAAAATATCTTATCCATTTGCCAACCTCATGGTGACATCTTCGGCTATTCATTTGAGTTGTGTGCGCCCACAAGAAATCATCTTACTTTGTGTCCGTAGTTTATAGAGATAAAAGACGGCGAGAGCATCATAAATTTCATAATTATTAGAGGATTCTCTTTATTACAAAATCAATTGGCAATCATTGTTTATTAATTGTAGTTTGGCTCTATAAATAGAGATTTTCACTAAACACTTGAGACTTTGCAGAACAATCAGTTCGATCTCTTTCGTTCTTTCTTCTTTTCTTTCATATTTATTCTATTTCTGTGTAAAGTAGATTAGGCTCTTACAGTCCAAACTTTTACATGAGCTTTGCTCTCATATTTAACCTACTCGTACGGTTCTTGCCTCTTTATTATTATAATTCCTTATAGGATGAAGTGAATATAATAATATATAAAGAGTGAAAATTGTAAATTCATATGAAATATTTAAGAATTTGTCTTATATGAAAGAAAATATCATTTCTCTCATATATTTTGTACAATATCATTGAAGATTCTCAACCTTTTTATGCAATAGAGGGAAGCTGAAGAATAAGTTCTCTAATACTCTTTGGTCTTAATTATAAGAATCAGTTAATTTTTTTAAAGAAAATATTATAAAAGTTAATTACATTACTTAATCATATCATATGTTATATTTTATTATATTATATATTAGTTCATAAGTCAAATAATAAAGTTTGAATAAAAACAATAATTTTTAATATTTTAAAATAATGTAATTAACTTTTTAAAATTCTCTAAAAAAAATTATTTAACTTTTATAATTAAGACAAGGAGTAATTGACGTAATCACTCTTGAGACAATGAATTTCAATTTGTAATAAAAAAACAAAACCTATGAAAGTGGGGAAAATATGTTATGGTTTATTTAAAGGTCAAAGCAGAGTACTTTAGACTTTTTCAAGTACTTTAGAATTTTTCAAGTACATCCATCATATTTTAAAGTATTTTATGGTGTATTTAACATTCTAAAATCTTTTTTTAACTGCAGCCTGCACCTTAAAGTAAATTTTGGGGCACTCATCACTTTGTAAAAAAAGAATTTTTTCATGCAGTCAGCACAATAAAGTATTTTTTTTAGGTGTGTCTAATATCCCATAATATACTCCCTCGGGTGTCTTTTCTATAAGTAATTTTTTCTTTTTTATGCTGATCCTTAACATAAGTACTAATTTTCTTTTATTGTTTTAAAATTAAACTACATGTTTTTTTTTACCCCTATTAAATAAACACTTTTATAATAATTATCTCACACTCACCACTTATTCTCTTTTGTATAATCATTTATTATATATTCGCTCTCATATTTTTCACTCATTTTATCTCCTATATATATTGTATTCCTTTTCTCTCCTACTATTGTTTAATAAATAGGGGTATATTTAAAAAATACATGATTTTTACCATAATCGTTGTTTTTAACTAATCTTAACTATTAATTTATTTTCCACAATAAAAAAAGTTATTTATAAAAAAGAAAGTGTATGCATATATTTAGTGCACGTTTAGGAAACCACATATGGTTGTAGAAGTTTTTTTAGAAGCTATCGCTACTTTAAATGGCTTTTTAAAGTGATTGCCAAACAGAGCGTAAGGATATGATAGGATTGTCTCACGGAAAAACGTCAAAAAAAGCGTGTTTTTTGGGTTAAAAGAAGAAGACAAGAAGAGGGAAGATAAAGATGAAGTGTAGAAGAGTCAAGGGAGTGATAATTAATAAACATGAGAGATATGTATGGAAGAATAAAGAAATGAAATAGTATATAATAATAGTGGAGTGAAAGTGGTGGAAG
>JBAGKO010000012.1:14102897-14134048 GCA_037177275.1 Acacia concinna
CACTTCGGGCAAGGCCAATTGGGCAGGGCAGTATACCATGTTTGGTGCCCGACCCTACCCGGTGTTTGGCCCAACCCAAACATGTTCAAATAGTTTATGGGTTGATTTTTTAAGGATGGGTTGAACGCTTTTTTATTAGGTATGGACGGGTATTTGGGCATCATAAACACCCCAGGTGTGGAATAAAAAGACAATCTAAAATGTATTTTAGTGATTTACACAAGAACAGATTCCCCTATGACAGTGCTCTTCTGGGCTAAAATAAAGAAAAAGAAAACAGAGAAGATACAGAGCGAAATTTCAGATTCCTGCTACGTCCGTTAAGAGCATTCGATCTTACGAACTCGGTCTCTTAAAATCCCATTATACAGAGCGATTCGATTCGCTGGTATTTCCACTATTTCTTCCATTTCATCTCTACAATTTCTTGATACTCTGTTTTGCTTCCTCTGTTCCTTCTCTCGTCTATCACTTGCTTCATTCACATTATCTGCAAATGTCACCTTCTTCTTCTTCTTATTGTTCTTCTCCTTCCTTCTCCCTCCTTTCTTTTCCTCTGTAAAATGTACACGAATGATTATCACATCACTTACGGAAGATTCTTCTTGATAAAGATCGTTATGATCAGCAAAAGGAGGAAAAAGACAGAGAGAGAGAGAGAGGAAGCCCAATTACCTGAACACAAACAAGAACGAAGAATTTTTTTGTTGGAGTCCTGAGAATTGGAATTCCCAGAAACAAAAGATGGCGGGGAAATGATTTTACTGCAGAAAGCAATATAAAGCAAAGTGCATGATAAAACCGTTGCAGTGGTTAAAACAAGGCCCTGCGACATAGAAGTCATGTTGCAAGAACAGAGCTGCTGAAGAACAGGGACGGTAAGATCGAGAGACAGAGCTATTATCTTGACAGAAAGTAGAAGACTTTGAATATATATAGAAGTGGGTAAGGCTTGAAAAGTATAAGGGTTGATTAAAATGTTAAATTGAATAAAGAAACAAAAAGAAATGAATGGAAATTTCCAATGATGGTTATTGTAATAGGGGGGAAAATGGCACTAGTTCATTGGTTGTGGCTGATCTAAGGATCTGGTAGTATCTGGATTTGCTTTTGGAATTTGGTTTTGCTTTTGCTTATACGGAAACTGGTAATAATTTGGCAACAAGGGCCATTAAAATTCATAATGTTGTTACTGTTTTGTAATTCTCTATCTATCCATCTACTTCTTTAGAACACGATTTTCCATTATAGAAAACTTTACACAATAATATTTTCATATATTCTGTTTTGGCCAACGATATTTTCATCTACTCATTCATTTAATCATGAGCGATAATCATGTTTAATTGTGCGGAATTAGTTGTTAAGTTTTTTTGCCTTCGGAATTAGTTGTTAAGTACTTATTGAATGATTCATTAATTCTCAAATATTTTCTTATACAATAAATAATATAATTCTATGAAGAGAATTGAGTTATACTTGAATTATATCGGTATTATCGTGCAATTTAATTTCATTTCCCAGTTACGTAATTTACTTTCAATTTATATCTGGTTTTTAGGAGAGAATAATATACATTTACACAAACTAACATATTACGTTGGTGTTCTATCATAAGATAATTTTTAAAGCCGTTTGGATTGAGGTGATAAAAGTAACTTTTGATGATAAGTAACTTATAAAAAATAATTTTAGAAAAAAAAAGTTACTTATCAAAGTTATTTGTGTTTGTATTGTTGGTAGAAAAATAATTTATTAGGATAGAAAAAGTGATTTGTATTTAAATTGGGGTAACAAAAGTGATTAATTGGAAGTAGGAGAAATGACTTTTTTCAATAAGTTATTAAAAGTAACTTACAGAAATAAGTTTTTTTTTTAAAAAAAGTTACTTACTAAGTTGTGAGAGCCAAACAATATTTTTTCTATAAGTTACTTAACATTCAATGAAAAGTAACTTGAAGTTACTTTTCTTACCAGCCAAACAACCCCTTTAGTATGTTGCAAGATTATATTGTTAATTGTTTTTTGTCATATTTCACCATTTCATTAAAACTAACACAATCAGAGATATGTCAAACCCTCTATTTAATTTGACATTTATCAGAGGAATTACGTGTAGTTCAAATGGCGAGTGGAAAAATCATAAAATAAAATGTACTGATATATAGTATTTAAGTACATTACAGATAACCCATAGAATTTTTACAAAGTATCTTCAAATGGACAAAAATAAAATCAAAACTGCACAACAACATATGTTCCATGGCAACACTTGACTGGTCTAGATTCTTCAGTTACTAGCATCTATACGTTTCCCCTTGCAGCTGCTTACTTCAAGGGAATCAATTATATAATTTGGAAAGGGTGAGCTTCATATGAATCTCAGTAGCAACTATTAATTAATCATGATTATATAAAAGTTATACATACAATGCACCATATAATACAATATATGTAAATATATGCCACGGCATATCAAATCATATCCGCTTAAGGTTTACATATGACCATGGACTCATGCGCATTTCATGCATTTTCGATCATGATGTTTCTTCAGCGTAGCCATCACAGTTAGGTACAATGTCTCAATACCTTAGTTGGAGGGTCCAAGACCACAGCTAGGTACATGTCATATCACAAAATATGGTATAGAAAAGCATATAACCAATAATATAATATGAAAGATAGAGCTATCTGCTTGTCTTTTCTCTTATTAGTCTTTCAGTTTATCTAGGTAAAGGTTGAATCCTAAAACACTAAATGTATAACAAATGAGTTCTTACTCATTAATCTTCATTCCTAAACTCATATTATTAATTATTTTCATCCAAAATGCATAATGATGAAATTGCCTTAGGGGTACCGATTTACTTTGTTTTCTACCTAGTGTACTTACATTGTTTCAAAAATTGGGACATAGCCTACCCCTACACAATTTTACACGTAGAATCTGTTTTTCCTTTTAGATTTACTAAAATCCAACTCCTTCTCCAAAAAACATGGCCAAACTGAAACCCTTAGGTTTTCTTGACCAACATTATCATTTTCAATCTTAATACTCCTACAATGATTTCCACACCTTTATCCCACAAAATTTTTTATCCTAAACCCATTGAAAGTATAAAAACCATCAAATTCCAGATCTATCATGGCAAACCAAGGCCTGGCTGAAATCAGGAAGAAGATGGAAACATTGGATTTCAATGTTCCTTTCAACAAAATACCCTTCTTACATCCTAAATCATTTGTTTAATCCTTTATCTATACTTTCTACATGATCAATCCAAATTTGGACAGCATCTCCACTTAAAGGTTCATGAATCCCAAAATACAAAATCAGCCAAAACAATCCAACAAACACAATAACCACCCACAACAAGCTCAAATCAACATAAATCAACAAGTAAGACAAGGTTTTTAGAGTTACCTTTAGTGCTCTTAATTTTTCTTGCACAACTAAAACTCTAGGCTCTTCTTTCTCTTGATTTTCTTCTTGTAAAACATGAAACCAAGGGTGCTCAAGAGATTAGAAGAGGTTCTTGACAGATTTGGGACAAGAAACCATGAATTTTTGGGCTTGAACCTACTTAAGTTGCTTCTTGTCTTCCTTTTGCTCCAAGCTTTCTCTCTCTCTTTTCAGTTCAGTTTTGGCCAAAATATGGGGGCTCTTGGCTGCCATAAAGGCCCTTCTTGCATGTACTTAATTATATTTAATATTAGAATTAATTCCACCTCTATAAAAAGTAATATTACTTTAATATGATCTTACTTTTCAATATTAAATCTTAACTATCCATTTTGATCTCTCTATCTTACCTTCAAGATTACTTTTAAACTTTCATATTTACCTTTGGAAGTACCATAATTTACCATTGTGTTATTACTTTTTACCATAGTAATTTATCTTTTCACCATAAATCACTTACATCCACATTTAAGAATTGTTTTCTATAAATAATTATTTGAACAATTTTTAACCAATAAATTCAATGGTTTCCTATCTAAAACTCATTATTCTTATTCTCAATTCCTTAAATTCTTCCAACACCCTTTTTCTCTATAATTTCCTTAAAATTCCTTTTTGTGAACATAATGCCCGTAAATATTTCATCCGTAAGAAATTTTCACTTCTAGGGTAGGAAATAATTTTTATATTGTC
The DNA here is from genome assembly GCA_037177275.1 of Acacia concinna. Lineage (NCBI taxonomy): Eukaryota > Viridiplantae > Streptophyta > Magnoliopsida > Fabales > Fabaceae > Acacia > Acacia concinna. The sequence continues at coordinate 14,107,057 of JBAGKO010000012.1, forward strand.
TTCTCATCTTTAAAATAAATTTCTCTTATTTTTTCTCAATTACTTGAGGCCTCTTGGTATATTCCATATTTAAATGTTGCTAATTTTCTCCAAAATTCTTACAATTCCTTGGGAAATATTTTTGCCACCTTTCTTTACACCAAAATTCACCATTTTCTTCCTCTTATCTTACCATATGCTCAAGGAAGTTTTGGTAAATAGAATCAAGATGTTACAAGATACTTGCCAAAATAAAGAAGTTTGCAAAAAGAAAACCTAAACACATAGCGATGTAAGGAAACCCTAAAAATAACCTGACCTTAAACTATGAGAGATGGAGGGCTGACAACCAAGAACTCTACAACCTCCATGATCACAACACTCAAATATGTGGGTAGAAAAATGTTGTCGCCGGAAACAAAATCACTGTAAGAAGTGGTTGTTCGAAAAACCATACAAAAGGATCCATTGCTTTTATCGACAATAAAGTAACTGTATTGGTTGTTGAAGAAACTTTATAAGAAATCCCACAAACGCAAGTAAAAGAAATGAAGACAAAGAAGTCGTTAACTGCACAACGAACCGTAAGATCAAACATGACTTACTCTTCTAATTTTTTGCCACTAATAACCCATAATAGTCTTTTGAATAATAGAACTAATAATATATGAGATTATAATTGTCAAATCTTAACCCACAAAACTTAGAAAAGTAGCCACCATGTGAAGTTTGCCACCATTAAAACTCCCAATTCAATTTATTGCAACAAAAAAAATCAACATCTTCATAAGAGGTTAAAGATACATGAAAATGAATGAAGATTAATACAAAATATGAATGTCCCTACCCATGACTGAAGCTGGGGGAGGAAGACACTGCATAAAAAGCTTGCCTAATGACAAGAGAATAACTCCTACCACCCAAGAAGTCGGGAGGAGGGAGAGAGAAAAAAGAGAGAACCCCCACTTAATTGTTAACTAATTAGCAAGTTTTTGAAACTCGGACCAATCACTGAAACAGTAAGGGTACTGGGTCAAAGGTCAATGGGTTAGACTGGAGCCAACCCAAGGTAATAAGTAAATATTTTAGGATTATTAATATGAGATTATAAAGAAAAAGTTAAAAAATCATTTTTTTTTAAAAAAAGTGAACTGGTTCGACGGTTTCCAGGACTGGACCGGATGGCCATTATGTGTTTGAAAACACTGATTTTCTTTATGGGAAATATGGTTGGAGATTTACGTTTGTTTCAAAAGTCTAAAGCTCTTCTGAATGAAATCTCTTGACTAAAAAGAGGGCAACGATTTATATGTCTCTCGTATATATCAAGTTATAATCATGATGTTGAATTTCCTTTCTTGACTAATCCCTCCCTAGCTACATAAGTCAATGCTCTATGCCTAATATTTTACTTTTGCAGGTTAAAAACCCCACCGTTAGGGTTGAACATGAAGCTCGTACCTTCGAAATTGGCGAAGATCAATTATTTTACTTTCAACAAAGGGGAATTGACTACGAGAAAGCCATGGCTTCTATGATATCTGGGTTTTTCCGTGATGTATTTAATGAGCTTCTTGATGAATTTGATTCTAAGGTGAACCAGCTAATGAGCTTGAAACTTGAAGGGTCAGTAGGTTGAGCAGCTTGAAAGGATGCAAGTTCTTATAAAGAATCTTGTTCGGGCCAGCCTTTGAATTTTGATTGCACTTGTCTTAAAATTATATTGTAAACAAAATAGTATAGGAGGAAGGAATTATAGACCACGTAAATAGATGGTCTCAGATTGTGTTGTATAGGAATCATGACTATGAGTTTGAAAGTCCCAACCACATCATCATCGCGATAACTAGTTTCAGCCTTATATTGCGTGGCATTGGCATTGGCATATATAGCCACTATTTATAATTCATAGATGTTAATTCATATCTTAGGCTATTTTGTGTATCATTGTTTATTTATTATCTTCTTTGCATCTTACACGCCTAACTAGTTAGACTGTGCTTTTTTTTTATATATATAATTAAAAAAAGAGAGAACTACCCACAAATTTACATATCTACTTGTAATGCAAAATTTATAAATAGTCAATTTATCAGAAAATGAATGGGTAATGAGTGTTTATCTATCAAGAAAATAAAACAACGGGCCGGTCAAAGAAAATTTGACTAAGGAAAGGAACTTATTGAAGGAAAGGGAAAGGAAGATTGTGAGGGTTGATTGATAGGTTGAGGGAAGATGAGTTGTTTGGAATGAAGAATTTGGAAAAGATCAAGGTAAACACCTATTTTACCCATAAAATGTATAATTGATTATCTATTGATAAATATAGAGATCAGAGAAGAGATAAATTGGGGAGCAATTCTCATTCATTTTCTTTTGTGTTTATAATTCTTTCATAATGCTTCTATTTATAACCTTTTGGAGTATAACAGAAGAAGCTCAGCAAAGTTTGTAGACCAAGCCTCTTAAGTGTCTTGGTGAGGAGTCCATGGACATCTACTATAGATATTAAATGACTCAAAAATTAAAAGAAGTACAAAATAAGGGAAAAAATGCTATCTTTGATACCAAACTATCAAACTACAGAAAATTCAATATAAATGAAATTCAAGTAGCTCGAAATCATTAGAAAGCTCAGTAAAAAAAATCTTCAAGCATAAAAACTGCATGAAAAAATTTGAGGTTAAGGGAAGCGGTATTCTAACGTGGCTCTTATACCAAACCCTAATAACGAATCCATCATGCTATTATACCAAATTGCAAAAAATTGACTTTTGCTCTAGGGTGGCTTGGCTTACAATTTATCTACCTCATCTTTTTCTACTCATATGCCTCTACAAGGGGACATGTATGATGCTTCTGATCTTCTTTGTTATAAATGTTATTTGTGATAAATAATCATATGTTTAATTTGAAAATTTTAATATATAGTACTATATAATTTGACAAAATTATAATATGTAAATTTGTAAAATTAAATTTCTATTCTTACATTAACCTATTTTACTAATTTTAGTACTTGCTTTTAGTGGCGTTGATACCCTTCACTCTGTATCATAAGCTGCCTTTGCATGGTAGTGAGAAGAGGTCACATATTGTTGGCATGCTAATACATATGTTCGGTATCATCTTTCATCTTTCACGGCCTTGGTTATATATAGTTGTGCAGAACAAGAGTGTGAGGTTCATAATGAAGTTGCATAGTACTCTTCTCATAACTTTTAATAGAATGAGACTCGATTTACAACCTATACTGAGTTTTGATGGAAGAATATTATTATAGAAAAATTCGAATACTCAATCTTATTTGTGGTAAAAGTTATTAAATGTGAACAGCTGTGGGTGCTACCAAACCAAACCCAATCCACAGCTCTTCTAATCCCTATCATTCCATCCTGTTCTGAAAGTAGGTTTCTCTTCAAACCCTTAGGTAGAAGCAGGATTCGAACTCATGGGCGCTGGATCTAATACCAAATCCTAGAAATAAAGTTATTAAATGTATATATTTGTGAGTGTCACTAAACCAAACATGATCCATACCCCTTCCAAATTCGAGATGTATCATTCCCTTTATAACATCCCAAAATTCTTATATAGAAATTTAGTAAATAATTATATAAATAAATATAGGATTTTGGGGGAAATTTCAAAAAAAGTGTTGTGGAGGCAATCGTTAAGAATATGAATGACTAAACGAAGTCTAAAAATTATGATATTTTACAAGATGAAAGTAGACATCCTAAGCTTTAATTTGATAGGTCAAACACACCAATTGGAGTTATACATTAAGATATGTAAATTTTGAATTTGAGCCAATAAAATTTACCAATTTCTGCAGCAGTATTTAAAAATGAATTTATTAGGACTTTTATTATTCCAACTGAGCAAATACTTAGTATATTATGCTATTTTTTTCTCATATATGTAATGAGCTTCAATCCTCTAATAAATGTGTAAAGAGAAGAGGGGTTTACCTTCATCTATTAAAATTTGTTCCTCCTCTAACCTTTTGAGGGAAGTGAGATTCAAATTTTGATACCAAAACTTTAGATATAAAATTAAATGTAAAGTGTAAGCAAACTCAACCTCATCCACACCCCTTCAAAACCGACGCGTATCATTCACTCCCTCTATATAGTACAATTATGCATAGAAATTTACTTTTACAAATTTATATATATTAAAATTTTCAAGTTATAGTACAATTAAAATTAAAATTATCATGATAAACATATAATTTTTTACCAAAGAAAATCATAAAGCAACATATAAGTCTTCACTTTTGTATCATCATATTGGCTTTATATGGTAGTGAGAAGATGTTACATATTATAAACATTCAACACCATCATTTACTTTTACTTTTTAGGGCAATGATCATAGTTGTGCTAAATAAAAGTGTGAGATTCATTTTGTTCTGGTTCTCATCCACATGCTTCTTGAGTGGCATGTGTTGGACGGTTTATGGTGCATACGCATAATACCCTCTCTTAACTTCTTAGGCAGCAAGGCACTACCTTCCTATCTTCTATAATAGAGTTCAATAGAAGGAGATTATTACAGAAGAATGCAGATATATATAATTTTATTTGTTGTAAAAATTATTAAATGTAAACAGTTATGATGTCAACAAACTGAACTTGATCCATACCCCTTCCAAACATGGAGTGTATTTTTCCCATCCTCTTTTAAAGGAGGTTTTTCCTTTAATGAGATTTGAACTCGGTTTGGCTCTGATACCAAACCTTATAAATAAATTTATTAAATTAAACTTATGTGGGTGCCACCGAACCGAACTCTATCCACACCCCTTCCAAACCCTTAAAGGAGGGTCTTCCTTAAACCCTTTAATACAAGTTAGATACGAACTCTTACTAACTCTGATACCAAACCCTAAAAATAAAGCACAAGCCATTCTACTCTGATACCAAACAGCAAAAAACTAAATATAAATAAAATTCAAGTAGTGCAGAAGTAGTAAAAAGCTCGTGAAAACAAAAACCTTCGAGAAACATAAAAACAACATGAAAAAAATTAGAGGTTCATTTTCAAAATATTCGATGCAAACATGATACTTTAAAGAAGAACTGCTCACATACATGCCCTCCTCCAACAATTTAGAAGGTATTAATAAGTAATTGCACCAATCATTTCCACCCATATGATATCAACAATAACAGGTTATACAACCTCCATTCATTATTTTCTTGTGATAAAAATCTTGAAGCACCCTAAATTTCATTATTTAAATTGTTGAAATTAAATGTAAAAATAGCGATTGACCTTCAATTCTTCAACCATAATCTCACTATTAGTATTATGCAGCCCTCTCTTTATAGAAATCTTGTCAATTTCACATCTTTCCCAGAGCTTAACAATAACGACAACCTCTCTTTGAAGGTTCTGTTTCTACTTGTCAACTCCAAAATTATTAAAAAAAAAAAGTCAAAGAAATCAAATAAAACTTTTGTCACGTTACATGAAGAGATAGATGCCAGATGCCAATATGGTCATTTCATCATTTGTTAGCTTAGGATATGGAAGATAATTCAAAACCTTTTGTGAGACAACAACTATAAATATGTTTGATGTGCACATAAGCTAACTTCCTCACGAGCAAAAGGGAAAAAATTGTTATTTTAATATGGCCATGTTGCTTGTATGCAAAATACTTTTAGAAAAGATTTCATTTTAAAACAACAAAGTTAATGGCAATTTTGTCTTGGAAGTTTTCACCTTAGGTCAATTTTGTCCTAAAAATTTTAAAATGGAGTAATTTTGGCTGTTGTCATTAATTCCGTTAGTTTTGACTATTAGTTGATTAAAGATGTTGAGTTGGTCATCTACATGTTATCCCAATTATATTTTTTGTTAAGGTGTAAATTTTCCCCATAAGTTCATGTGCCATCTCATTCATTTTTTTAAAGTTAGATTTGAAATTTTTGAGGCAAATATGCACCTCAAGAAAAATAACAGGATGATACGTGGACTATTAGTTTAATATATTTGATCAACTAACTGTTAAACTTAACTGAGTTAACAACAGGAGCAAAATTGTTCCATTTTTTAAACTTTCAAGGAAAATTGTCCCTAAAAAAACTTAGGGGGAGATTACCTCTTGGTAAAATCTTCAAAGTTAAAATTACACTCTAACACTTAAAACAATATAGTACACCACAATGAGCGGAGGATTAGTCTTTGGCCTGCCGGGCTGGGGGAAACCTTGCGAAAGCAAAAAAAAAACAATTTAGTACAAGTTTAGGGCTTGTTTGGTTTTAAGGGAAGGGAGGGGACGGATGGGAAGGATAGGGTGTTACATTATTTAATTTGGTTGGAAGGAAGGGGAGGGAAAGAGTTTTTAATGATACCTTATTTAGTTTAAGAGGGGATGGGAGGGGGAGAATTATAACAATTTACCATTTTACCCTAACTATAAAAGTATTTTTTTTACTTATAATAATAAATTTTCATTTAAATTAATTTCACAATAATATAATTTTGATATGAAAATTATATATTTTTTAAATAAAATAAAAATAATATTTTTATTATAATTATATTTTTATTTAAAATTATACTATTTATTATTTCTAAATATATATTTTTATTTTAAATCATTTTATAATAATAATTTTTATGATAAAAAATATTTGGATTAAATTATTTTAATATTAATATTAATAATATATTTTAGTTATAGTAATAATTTGTTATTTAAATTATTTTTAATAATATAGTTATTAATATTATTATTAATATTTGAACATTTTATAATTATAATATTTTTATTTAAAAAAATGTATTTTTATTTTGAATCATTTTTATAATTCTATTTTTATGTTTAAAAATATAATTTTTTTTAAAAAAATTTATATGATAATAATATTTTTTTAATAAGAAAAATATATTTTTATTTAAATTAATTTAATATTAATAATATATTTAAGTTATAATAATAATTTTTTATTGAAATTATTTTTTATTGATATATTTTAAATTATAATAATTTTAATAATAATTTTATATTTTATAAATAATTTTAATAATATAATTAGTTTTATTTATTATAATATTTTTCATATAGATATTATTAGAATATCACATATATTATAAAGACATATTGGTATAAAATTTTGGCTCCTCTAAAAAACCACCAATTTTGAAAGGAGGCGAGTGTTGAAGGGAAGGGGAAAAAAATTTAGAAACCCCCTTCCCTCTAAAATTTTAAACTAAATGAGGGGAGATGAACCTTTCTACCAAACACACCCTTAAGGTCCAAACATGAATTTTTTTTGCCAACAAGGTACAAACATGGATAAACTTTTATAATAAATAACAAATAAATATCAATTTAGAAGTTGGCTTGGCAGCAGTCACCAAAATATATCCACCCATATAAAAGGACTAAAAATTAAATAAAAATGAGGAATTCAGTTTGGCATGCTTAAATAAATCCTAATTGTTCTATATCATCATTTTTACTAAGGTTTTCCCATACAGAAAAAATTTAGAAGAGTTGGATCTTGGGGTCTCATTAGAGCCAAGGTTAGAGCATGCCTTTGAGATTAAATGAAGCTTATAGAAATACTTATATATTGCTAATAATCAGGTCTTCATATGGGTGAGATTTGAACCCACAATCTCATAATTATGAAATAAACCTTTATTCCTTGAAAAAAAAAAAGAGGGATTTAGTTGGGCCTGCTCAAATAAACCCTAATTGTTCCATATAATCATTTTTACCAAGTTGTTCCCTGAAAAATGTGTAACTTAGCTGGACTCCTCTTATTTTAAGATTCTATCCCTTCAATTAAGCGATTTTTGAGTTCCTAAACTTATTTCTAGTTTGGGATTCATCAGTTTCAGACGGACGAAGTTAAATCAGGTTTTACTTTTTTTTTTTACAAAAAAAACTACCTAATTCTGCGGACTTTGGCATTTGGGTCTGAATATAATTGGGCTTGTCAGTTGCAGATTTCAGCGTCAAGGCAAAACGCATCCCAAACCCACATGGTCCTAAACCCGTTAATTTACATAATTCGGAGAGCCTACCCTATCGTTTATGAGTAATTAGATATGCATATTCCTTCTATATTGTAAATTGTTAGTGCTTTCAAAATGTAGGTATACATTTTATTTTCTAGAAACATCTCTGAAAGGATTTGGTTGAAGGGAAAATTAGAATTAAAGACCTGTATCTTCATATTAGTTTTAAAAATGGAATCTAAGAGAAAATATAGGAGGTTTGACTACAAGTAATTTACCATTTTTAAAATTTTATTTTGATAATTGGTCATTCTAACTAATTACAACTTTTAGGGTTCTCCTCATCAAATATAATTTACTCAAGGCCATTCTTTGTAAGTTTCTCTTAATTTTTTTGCCTCCAAATTTTCCATTGGTTTAATTAAGAGATTGTGTGTGAAAGATAAAAATATTTAATATTGGGCAATTGTGGAAAGGTAATTAATTTTAAAGATATCAATGCAATTTTCTTAGTTTGCTTAAAGTTAATATATAATTAAATTTGGTGTTATAACAAAACACAGTATGACATTATTATTTAAGTTTTTAATATTAGTCAATGGTCTAATATGATTGAATTGGAGTTTATATAAAAACATTCATTTATAACATTGAAAAGTGTAATGTTTAACCAAAAAAAATTAAAAGGTAAATGGGTCATTAATGTATGAACTATATATATATATATATATATATACAAGCATAATAGAAAAAATCCTATATAAAATCGTTTGAAATAATAAAATTATAATTCAAGTTGTTAAACTCAACAAGTCTCTTGTTAAGTTATTGGCCCAATTTGATACATTAAAATATAGATAAAAATGACAGTTTTACACTCTCTTGGTATACTATATTTTCTCTCCTCTTAAAAGAGATTTATTGATATATAATTTAGTTTTTCAATAATGTTGCATGTGTGTATATTAACATTAGCATATAATATAAAGAGTAGAATACACTAACCTCCCCTCTATTTTGAAAATCTATATGAATCTTCTTTAAATTCAAAATATATATTGCATAAACCTCCCTTCTAGTTTAAAGATTTAACTTCCATCCATTCAATTGTTAGTTGACCGTTAACTCACAATATTAACCTGTTATATTGCAAAATGCCCCTCCTTAAAATAAATATCATTGAATGATGGATGATGCAATTTTTTTGCTCAAAATATATCTTTAATGACATATCTTTATCTAATTTTTTAAAAAAATTAGTTTATATTTTTTTAATTTTTTGTTCATGTCAAATTGATTGCAATATTACAAAGTTAATATCATTATAATTTTTATTTTCAAATAAATTTAAAATTTTTATTGTGTTTACTTATTAAAATTTACTTATGATGTAATATTTTAAATGCATATGTTGCCTAAAATGTTTTGCAATATAATATATATATATATATATATATATATTTCAATTAAGTTATAAAATTAAAACAGGATATGATTTTGAGATTTTTATATTAATATTATATAATTCAAAAGTTTTAAATGTATTCCATTAAATATATCGTTTTTTAATTATTTTTTAATATTTTTAAATTAAAAAATTACTTAAAATTTTTTGTAATTTAGTAAAAATGTTAAATACTAGTATATCATTAATAAGGATTACTGTTAAAAGATAAATTAGGGATTTAGTATAATGAGGGGTAAATTAGTAAACAATATTTTTTAATATGGTTTTTAGTTAAAAAAATATACACAAAGAATCTTTTTAAAATATTCTTTAACGGTGTTAATGGTTTGGATTAAAGAGTATGTTTTTAAAATAAAGGGAGGTATATGCAATTTAGCAAAACATAAAAGTGGTTAATGTATTTTACTCTACAATAAAATATGATTCCTTTAATATGGAAGAATCATCAAGAATAATTTAAGCTATGCTAGAATAAATAAAAAGATCTAAAAGCATAACCCCAATATAATTTAAAATATTTTTATTTGAATATTGTGAATACTTTTTTTAGACAAACTCGACTGAGGTTTTATGTTTAAATAAAAAGAAAATCAAACTTCATTAAACTTTTGTTTGAGTAATGTAATATTTAGTTTGTTTTTTCACCCTAATGAAACTCTTTTATTTTGAATTACGTTAATGAAAATCTTTGATGTATACACGCAAGTCGTTTTTTTTATTAACATAGTCTAATTTTCTTTTCATTGGAAAAAAAATATTATATTAAAAATAAAACTTTCTATTTAAGCTAATCATATTCTATTCAAAAATTGTATTTCGTTTTTTGCTTGAATTCTTCTTTATGGTCCTTCCACAACACCAAAAGAATTCTTTGATTAAAGCTAATTGTATTTTATTTTATTATACATTGACGTTGTATATATACTTATTGAAAAAATAGGTTACAACTTACAACCACTAAAACCCCTTTAAGAGGAGAGATGAGTTAGTAGTAGATATATAAGTCATTTAATTCACATTTTGAAATCCTAAATTGAGTTGGTAACTTAATTAAAAAAAATTTCAACTTACCAACCTGATTTAAAACTTTTCTATTTCAGGAAGCTTTATATGGGATTTTCCTTACATAATATAATCCAAAAAATTAAACCTAAAAAAAATCGAACAAATTAAAACTATTGAAACCAAGATGGACTAAAATTAACTCAAAATGACAGTTCAAGCTCATGAGTAAAGGGAGAAAAAAGATTAAAAGGGCATTTGAATTAGCTTTTACAGAATAGCTTTTGCAAAAATCTAAGTTTGGATAAAATAAGTGTTTGGGTAATTATAGCTTTTACGGATTCTGAGATAAATATGTAATAGGGGTTTTGTCTCGGCTTGCGCAAACTTATGTTTCATAATTAAAAAGCAAAAAAATTTCTCTATCCGTTAACCATGATTTTTGTTAAACTATAGTTTTAAAATTGTATTAAGTGTTTAGCAATTTTCGCCAAACCATGATTTGAAACCAAGGTTTTCACTAAACCATGGTTTCAAATCATGTTGCCAAACAAGTCCGTGGTTCAAAACTTTTGATTGGACCTACCAAAAAACTTGTTCCCAATATATTCAGCAGTCTAACCAGTTGAGTTAGATTTAAATACCATGCAAATTGCACATATACACTGTTAGGAGTATATGAAAAGTTGAAAATACATTAAATTTCATTGCAACATGAAATGCTAAAAATCATTAATACAAGAGCGACATAACTCAAACACCAAAAACAGTACTATAACATGTCATAATAATAAAAAAAAAAGAGCAAAAGAAGAAAACAACATTGAAATTAAAGTAATTATAATTAAATTTAAGTAGTAAGGATTGGTGGCATGTAGTCAGATTTGGCGCCAAGAACACGAGCTTGCGTATCAGGGAAGAATTCAAAGTTTCCAAGTTGTTGCACTCGTCCTTCCCTAGAGATCTTAACAGGATAACGCAGCAAGTGACCTGGAAGGTCTTCATTAATGGATTCATCTGCGTAGAGTTCCCAGTACTTATCAGCCATATGGTTCACCTTCTCCACACATTCTTCACTTTCTGGCTCATCGAAGCACTTGTCCATCATCCCAAGATGCTCATACCACAATGCCTTTCGGAATCCATGGATCTGGCCTCTTGCCGGCCCCTTGTTCGTCGCCAAATGATACGGCTGATAACCTCCCATCGCTATCTCTGTGTCCCTTGCTCCGTCCATTGACCTCTGGTTTATGTTAGCAGATCCGATAATTATGTACTCATCATCCACTGCACAACATCAAACAAACCAACATGTATGTGTTACGTATGATTCAAGTGCTCCTTCCTATGTGGAGAAAGACCTAATATTTGAACCCCATATGTCCCTCACTAGCTGAAGTGAAGAGATGTGGGATGAAGGTTTGAGGGACAGTTATTATTCAAGATGAACAGAGCAAAGTTCAGTTTTGGCGTGTGTGTACTCTCTCCCCCTTTCTTATTTATAAGACCTTTTTTAAAAAATCTTAAGAAAATCTTGAAAAAGATAATTATATTATTTTAAAATATTAAAGTTTATCATTTTTCTTTAAATTATGTTGTTTAACTTATGAATTACTATATAATGTAATAAAACACAACATATAATATTATTAAGTAATGTAATTAGCTTTTTTACGATTTTTTTCAAATTCTTCAAAAATATCTTATAAATAGAAACAAATGGAGGATAAAATATGTACTCATCGTCCACTGCACAATATCAAGCATATATATATATATATGTTACTCATGACCTATATGTTGAGTATCCATTCCTATGTGCAGAAAGGTCTAATATTTGAAGCTTTTGTGTGTCTCGTTAAGCGGATAGAAGTCCGGTTAGGGTTTGAGAGAGGTCTTATTAAAGGTGAAGAGGAAAGAAAACTTCATTTCCTTTTGCATATGGGCAGTCTGGTAAATTGGTGTTTGCATATTTGTTAATGTTTGTTCTACATTGAAATTTGGCCAACAGGATCGGAGCATCAAGTATGCCATTTTCAATGGTTGGTACATAGTGTGGGAGGTATGTGTGAGTTTGCTCTATAGGCTTCGTTTTGGTTGTTTTTTCAACTTCTTCATTATCTATTATAAGCTTGTTTCTTTGGTGGTTTGGTTGTCTTTTTAGCTTATGTCTGTGCACCACTGATTGAGACTCTTTAATTTTATACTCTGTCTCATCATAGTGAAGCTTGTTTTTATTTGTGTAGACGAACCTAGTTTTTACCATTGCATTGAAGGATTGCTCAGGCTAATCATTTTGGTAATATTTGCCTTTTCCCGCATATTTGTTAAATTGTTCTTCAGAGATTCTTAAGAGTGATTAGAATATATATTTCCAATGCATACAAGTCATTGATGTGAGTTGTGTTTTTATAATGATGATTAAATTACTCTTTCTAAGAATAATAGAATGTATATATACGTACCTATCATCATCTTGGTGTGAACATAGATCATAAAGCGACGAGCTTTCTGGGCTTTTTCATAAGGAGAATCAGGTTCTGGCTGTTCCGGTGGTTCATACTCACCGGCTCGTTTCACTTCCCTATTTCCCAGACAGAAGAATGTTAAGTATTTGCGAGGATCTTCACTTATCCCCTTTGCTTCCAAAGCTTCAACAATGTCCTTATACATAGTGTCCATCGTCCTCCTCTGCCAATCCAGTATCGCCTGCACTGACCCACTGTCCGGTATTCCCTCCGGCCACATCGGCACCACCACATACACCGTAAACCTCTCTCCAGCTTCAATCTTACTCACAATCTTCAGTGACAGCTCCTTGGGTATCACGTGCAGTGCATTAACTTCTTCTGGTTTTATGTCACCATCTTCAGCGCTCCATGCATAAGAGCTTCCCAGAAAATATTGATTCTCTATGTAAATGAACTTCCTTGCTCGCCTTATTGCATGAATATATGCGTCTTGAATGCTCCGATCGACGATGTTGTTTTTCCCGCTCACTAGTCCCGCGTCGGCGGCTTCTTCTGGGCTATCCGGGAAGCCGAAGGCGGCGCCGCCATCTATAGATCGAAATAACTGAACATTCCATGTCTCGTGATCCTCCGGGAACATCACCGGGGATGGCGGAATAACTATATCCTCGAGCTCTTCTTGCCGCACGAGTACGTCTTTCCCTCCTTGCTTCCTCCATCTCTGTTCAAAATTAAACAAAACATCCCAAGCAACAGGTCCTTCGAGGCGTGAATGAATGTCATGCCATGGCTCTCTGGGCCCACCTTTGTTGATGTCGGCGCCGGCGAAGTTTGGTTGATGAAAGTCATCGTGATGAGCAGTGTCCAACGTTCTGAAAAGTGAATGGAAAGCAGTGTCGTATCTTCCGTCGCATAAATCAAGCCCGCCAACGAAGCTCATTACCCTTCTCTTCCCCGACGACGACCCTCGTCCCGGCAGCTCGCTGTCGACCACTACGATCTTCTGGTGGTGAGTGAACATGGTGGAGATCTGAATGTCCTGGATTATACTTCCGGCACCTTCATCAGGATCACGGGGACATAAAACACAGTGAACTTGAGAGCCTTGAAAGAATATCTCAGTTTCTTCATCATGTGTTGCCATTAACCCATCTTTTTTTAGAAGACTCACCGAAGTTCTATCGTCCCAAACAAGCATTAAAACCGTAACACCTTCATTTGCTTTCTCCTTCAGAAGCTGCCCTAGGGTTACGTGACCTCCATCTTTAGGCCTCTTAGCATCTCTCATGAGCTTAATCTCAGTGTAAACCGACCAACCAGTGATGTAGATGAAGTGTTTTGCTTTAGAAATTGCGTCAAAAACATCTTCCCAACAACGATGAGGTTGGTAATTATTGCCATCTAAGAGGGGTATTTTGGGGATGAAATCTTCAGGAACATGAGCATCCTGGTACAAGGTAACCTTACAACCTTGTCTTTGAGAGAAGAAAGTGTAGGGCACACCCGGGTATTTAGGACTTCTAATACCTCGGTTCCAGTTTCTGTCCTTAGTGACATCGAAGTATTGGAGCTTGACATGGATTTTGGAGCCAATGGGTTGTTTGTCCTGGGTTAAGATGTCGAGCCATTCGTCGAAGGTGTCGCCGCCGATGATGTTTTGGACAGGAACGTAGGCTCGGCCGATCAAGGTGGCGCCAATCTTGTTGATGCCTTTGACTGTGAAGATGACGTGGGACGCCACGTGGGCGCAGTAGATGTGGAAAGATTCTTGCCACCTAAGACTGGAATTAGTGTTGTCCAACACTCTGGTTCGTCCCACTCTTGCCTTCTCAAGATCAATGGTTGCGTAGATTTGGGATGATCCCTGTCCTACACCAACTGTGTCCTCGATTGTTTGCTTCAGCTGCAAAATTTGTATTCAAATAATCAAATGATCACCAATTATCGATTGAAATATAATTTTAATTTCATGCATGCATCGTGGACATTATGAAATTCGTTGTCTTTTATTTATAAAATCATTCAAATTCAATATTAATCAACAATCACCTAGCTGGAAGTTTTCTTTTTTTTGCCAGCCACCTAGCTCGAAGTTGTTTCACATAAAAATCCTAGCTAATTGGTAGTTACTTGTTAGCCACGTTACCAATATATCAAATAGACACACACACACAGAGTAACACAATTTGTATCATTGGATCATAAGTCATAAATATGTAAATTTTACATATTCATGGAAACTCTCTACAATTTAAAGGAAGTCCATCTAGCTAGTTGTAGTTAAAAATTAATATAGATATATATCAATTAATTATCTCAATATATAATATAAAGATATTAAATAAAGAACAAAATCTAATACTTTATTGATCAAAGAACAAAACTTAATACACACGCAAAATTAAGAAATCAAATTGAACTTACTAATATAATTAACGAGCCAAGAGTGGTTGCATTTTCCAATCTTATAAATTATAGGCATATAAAAGAAATGGAAATAATATTATCCCAAAAAAGAAATAGAAATTAAAAAACAAGGCTTTTTTAAATGAATTTTTCATTAATTTACATCAAAGTAGTAGAGTTGAATAGAACTGAGTATCAAAGTGAAGAAATAAAAAGCATAATAGAACCAAATTTTAATATCTTGATTAATTGAAGTTGGAATAAGAATAGGTTAATTGGATCATTTAGGGCCTGTTTGCCAGTTTGGATTAACTTTTAAGAATAGTTTTTACGAATTTCGAGGTAAGTAATGTGAAAAGACTTTTGTCTTGACTTACACAAACTTAGATTTTAAAAATGAAACCAAACAGACATGAAGGAAACCTTTTTTCGGGGGGGGTTGATTTTAATGAATTCAACTTAAAATAAATAGATAGGTGGGGTTCTAAAATTTTAATAAAGAGAAGAAGATAAAAAAAACAAAAAAGTAACTAAAAGTTTTGAACCCACTTCTCCAATTATATTAGATCGAACCCGTAGAATTTTTTTTTCCCTCTTTCTCATTTCCCCTTGTATCAAAAGGACGCTTCGTTGCAAGATAAGGCAAGAATTGGCAGAATTGAAAATGCCAGAGATTGTGTATATCAGACTCAAATTAAAGAAGGGTTATTAAACAACACATTACATTAATTAAAACTTAAAAGACTAACATATGTAGAATTAATAATTAATCAGATGATTTATTACCATGCTGAAAATATTGCCATCTCCACTACTGGCACCGAGCTTATCCACCTCATGAATGGTGGCGTGGAGAGTCCCATGAAGATGAGTTTCTGCCATTAATCAATTAATTACCTCTTAACCTGCAACGCAATTCAGAGAAATTAATTAACCAACACAAATAATTAAACCCATATATATATATATATTATGTCATTAATAATTAGTTTGTGGCCACTTCAGTATAATAAGAGATCAGAAAGGAAGATTAAACTCACAGAAAAGAGACAAACTTGAAGATCAGACAGAGATAGGAGAGATAGATGAATAATCAAAAGACAAATGAGGATCAGAAATTACTGTAATACAAATAATCATGTATGTGGTCTTGTATTCACCAAATGTCAATAACAGATCCTACAAACACGCAGCTTTTGAAGTAACTATATATACGTAATGGCCAATTAATTAATATTTAATTTTCTAATTGAAAATTAATACTGTGTTCAAAATATAAAATTTGGTTTGTATATATGGTTCTTGGTTCATGATGAACACTAAAGAGAAGATGACATCACATGGTGAACCAAGCAAGAAAATTACGCGTATCCCCTCTTTTTTAGTGTTGGGACCCAGAAAATCCAAATTCTCAATTTTTATAATATAAGTTAAAATGCCAATGATTAGTAATATATTTCGTTTGATCAACCTTTTTATGGGAAAAAAATCTGTTTATTTTATTTTCAGAAACTTTGATCATTTAATTAAATTATGCCTTTGTCTCTAGATTCAGTAATATATTATTAATTTAGAAATTTGTTGAACAATTATTAGTGTACTATAAATTTCCAATATCATATATATATGGAGATTCTAAATTCATTCAAGAATATATAATATGCCATCGGGATATATCTAATTGCCTTTTGGACCATTGTTTTTTTTTGGGACAGATTTTGGACCATATCAATATCACATAAATGCAATTTTTCTGCCAACCATGTGCATTCAAATTAATTGTATAGAAAAAGTGTTAAATTTTTTATGTTTTAACTTTATTATAATCTACAGGTCAAGAAAAAAAATTATTATAAGCTCCACCAATAGAATGAAAGTTCACATTTGGAACTTCCATTAAATTAAATGTTAACTTTTTTTGGCAAAAAAAAAATTGACAGTTAACTAATTAATTCCAATAATAATCATAAAAAATTATGAAACTATTCAATACTCCATATAAGTACATACTGTAAATCTTTCATTTCATTTTAAATTTAATAGTCATTATCAAGTGAAATTAGTTAAAATTATGACAAAAACAGTAAAATAAAAGGGAGTTAATTCCATAATTAATTCACTCATTACTCAAACTACTATTTTTTTCCTAAGAAAGTCTTCTTAGAAACGTAATTTAGTTCATCCATCCACCTCTTTCTGCCATTACTGCAATTCTTAGTGTTTTCTGTCAGATTTTCGTCCAGTTAGTCTCTTTAGGCCAAGGCCTATATAATTTAATTAAATGCTTTAGACTTTTATCTACGTACATCGATGAGCTCTATATTGCCATAAAGCTATCTCACTAATCCGTGAGGAGTATTAACTGCTACATCAAAAAGATGATCGATTGAATTTAATTTTTTGTGATATCCTCTTACATATTTTTGAACAAGACAGGACCATTATATCAATTAAGACTTGGTCCAGTTTGTATTGTAATTGCCAACCAAAAACCATCAACTACGTATTAACATTGCTATTAATATATAATAACTGGCATATTAATTAATTAGATCTAATCAGACCTACATCAAATTAGGGTTGATCGTTGTTGTTAAACTCGCTAGTTGACTCTCCAATTTTACTGCTTTATGTTCCTATCTTACAAAACCATGTCACATTTTCACTTAAACTGGTACTAATCATAAACTTAGTAAAACTCACAAATTTATTTATCAAGTTTATCGATTTTACATTTTTATCTTACAAAATTATGTCAACTCGCTATTGAAGTCTTGTTTATTTATTCGATTTAATTATGTTCAATCTCTTTATATTTGAATTTCACATAATTTTTTTTGTTGGATATGATAAATTATACATGTTGATGATTTAATTTCAATTATTCATATTTAAAATATATTTAAATTAAATTATTTGCCTATATTATATATTTTTAACGCCTATTTATTAATAAAGGTAAACTTTTACAATTCGAGTGTGTATGATATGAGGTTATATGCTTATTACGAGTTTAATTAAACTCATGAGTTTGACAACCTTCAGGTTACTCATTGAGGATATAAATTTGACAGCTCCATTACATAATTCATTCCTAATGCATGGGTGGGGAAGAGGAAATGACTATAATTTTGTTTAGACTGGTAGGTCACACACACAATTAAAGTAATAAAACCGTTCATCACCAATAAATTGTTGGTTGAAATGGTAGTGTCATCTTGTAAGGAGACTAACACAAGTTCTTAGTACTCTTTATCCTTAAAGCTTCATTTACAATAGAGATTAGGCTCAAGTCTAAAGTGATTTATTAGGGATACGCTAGTTTCATATAACAAGAGCAATAAAACCGTTCAAGTGTTGGGTTACCATTAATAGTAATGGAATTAATTAGAAATTTTTTAAGGGTCCTTCAAGAACTTTTAATTGTTGAAGAAGGACCACCGAGTAAGATTGGAGGAGGCAGCAGCTTAATTGTTAGGCTAAAATAGTGGAAACAAAGCCAGACGACCCCTAAATAATTGAATCTATATTTGTCATGCATGTAATTAATTTTTTGGGGTCATAAAGTTGTGCTTAATCAATGAGCGACTCCGATCTAGCTAGTTAGTAACCTCCATCTTTAATTTGCTCCAACTCATTAATAAATTTCCGTTAATTACAAAGCCCCTTATTTATTTAGAAGTCATAGGCCAAATGTTTGAGTAATTATGTATATTTTAGGTAAAACTGCATCTTTGCTCCATTGACTTTATACAAGGTTTCATGCATTTTGGTCCTTTAATCCTGGAAAGTATCTTTTTAATTCTAACCTTACATTGTTATTTTGATTAACAAAAACTGAAAAATAAAACATTCATAAACGCTAACATATAAGTTTAACTTCTTTAAATAACAAGTATTGACACAAAATATAATTATTTTGATATTAACAGATCAGTAGTGTTACTGTTAGGGTTAGATGATTAAAAATATACTTTATAAAATAAAGGGACTAAATTGAAATATTGTATAAAGTTATAAGACCAAATGTGTACTTTTTACTAATAATTTTATTTAGAGTTTATACACGTATCCCATAGTTTCCTTTTAAAGTGATAATTTATAGCATTTGATGATAATGAAGCTTCAATTATTTGTTTAGAGAAGTGAAAGTGCTGCGATCTTTTTGGCTAGGAGTGTGAATAATCAATAATGGCAAAACCAATTAATGATCAGCTCAGTGAAGGAGACATTATGAATTAATTAGACGTATAAAAGCAAAATAATTAAGCAAAGAGGAAGCAAGCATGTGTTAGCTAGGGATAATCGTCGAATTGAAGCATATATAGTAGCTCTAGGTTAGTGCATGAGAGGGGAGAGAAATTTTTGGATTCGTTTTGTTGCTGACATGCATATTTAATTTTGAGTCCTTTTGGGTTGAATTTTCAATTAGTCATAATTTCATAATTTGTTTCAGCATAAATCTAGCTCTATGTACCGTCATGATGCATGATAGGGGACAAATTGTCCGGGTTCTGAAAAATATGTTGATGGGAAAATAAAAACATATTTTATAGGTAAAAGACTCAAAGGGGGGCCAGAATTTAAGCATGAACGTGGTTAGGTGTATGATATAAGTTGAAAATTATAAAATTATTATTATTATATTTTATAAATTAAAATTTATAATTTTTTTCTATATTACAATTATGAATTGTATAGATTGGATTTTAAGAGTTTAAACATATGTGTATATATATTTATAGTAATAATTTTACAAAAATTGAATTTGAACCGCTTATTTTTATAATCTAATGGTGGATATAAGATGATGAGAAGATAATGAGAAAGGGGATAATAAGATAAACTTAACCCAAGATAGTGAAGAACTTGTCGGGATGATGGAATACTCAAATATCAACTTAATACTCTCTCATTTCCTAATTATAAGATATAATTGACTTTTTTTAGAATTTTAACAAATCTAATTATATTATTTGATCATATCATATGTTGTGTTTTATTATATTATATATTAGTTTATAAGTCAAACAATATAGTTCAACGAAAACAATAAATTTTAATGTTTTAAAGTAATTAGTTTTCTTAAAATTCTTTTAAAAAAGTAAACTGGGTTTATAATTAGGACCGGAGGGAGTATAATTTAAATGTGTAAAATAAGATGTATTGAGAGCTATTTATAGTATTAACTCTAATATTAGAAATTAAATGTGAAATGTTATATAAACTATAAAATTAAACGTAAATATTCTAAAATTAAAAACAAGGTAATAATAAAGTGAAAGTAAAAACAAAATTATTTTTAAATCTTCTTATTCATATTCAAATTCAAATCTCATGTCATCCAATCTTCAAAAATATTCAATTATTCTTTGTTTTCCCTTTTATTTTCTTCATTAAGACTTAATTTGAAGACATGCATAATACAAAGTCTATGCAAATGTGTTGGGGGTGGGGAATACACACACAATAAGGGTGAGCTTTAAAGTAAGTTACCATGAAGTTGCTGCTATGTGTCCTAAAAATTTGTAAAAGGCATATATTGAGTTAGTTCCCTAAAAAGAAGGGTATAAGGCTTTGAGTTCTTCAATTCCATTAGTTTTTGTGGTGCATATGGTTCTTTTAATAAATTATGCTTAGTACAAGGTTACAAATTCAAATCCCTCTCTAAACCCCACTTTAGTGGGAGCCCAATGACTGACTCGCCCTTAATATATACTTTCTCTGATCTTAATTATAAGGTTTTTTTATAAATATAGAAAGAGGCCTTATAAATATGTACTTATTATGTTCTAATTATGAGATCTATTTAATTTTTTTTTGAATAATTTTAATAAAGATAAGTACATTACTCAATCCTATAATAGATTTTGTTTTATTATATTATATATTAATTCATAAGTCAAACAACATATTTTAAAAAAATAATAAATTTTAATATTTTAAAGTAATGTAATTAATTTTTTTTAATATTCTTTTAAAAAAATTAACTAAACCTTGTAATTAGAACGGTATAAAATTTCTAAAGCGGGTGCCTCCTGATCCAGTGTAGAAAGCACTTAAAGTATTTAAAATCATGTATACAATTTGTATTAAATATGTTTTTAGATCGGTCCTTAAAACAAGTATAAAAGAATGGTTGTCTATCCAGCCGGGCTAAAAAATACACTCAAAAACCACTCAACCCTAAATCAAAAAACCACATTATCCAAAATCGTTTGTAGATCAAAGGTGTCACTCTTGCCTCTATATTCTGTCGTAGTCTCTGCTCCCTTTAACTAGGTTGTGTTCTACTTAATTTTTTTTTTAAGAAAAAATGACTCTGCTCTATTTGATGGTTATTTAGACGGAAAATATATTTGGCTATTGTTGTCTCATAATTGTCAAATGTATCTGCAAATATTTGACGGTTTAAATCCATAAAGCATTTGCTTAGACCTTACATAACATGCCATTGATCTGATGGTTCGTAACTATCAACTATGGACAACAATAATATGAACTATATGCATTAAAAATTATCATATGTTTATTGTAAATTATGTATGAACTAACCTTGGTTATTTGCAACACATGAAGTGGAGCAGTAACTGCTTCTGTCATCCTGTTATATTGTCAACGTAAGGAATTGCATGTTTTTTTTAGTATTTTGAAATACTTCTCTAATCCTCTTAATTCTTGTCAACCGGTTGATGTGCTCATTCCTTTAGCTTTCAGATGGCTTGTCATATGTTTTGGTTGTCTTGAAACAAATATTTATTCCTACCTAGTTGTCATATGTTTGGTAAGTTTGTTATGCTCATGGGCTGAATAATTATGTTCATGATGATATATATATATATATATTACTGCACTGTTACAAATTTCTCATTTGGGATTGATGATTGTAAATTAAGTGCTTTCCAAAGGATCTCATTCCAAAGTGGACAATTGAATCACTCTAATCAAAGATATAGCTGAAGTTATGGATTCTCAAAGTTCTTAGTTTTTCACAAAAAAATTTTTGGTCGTAGCAGACACCATTCTTCTTCTTGCTTCATTTTCTTTCTTTCTTTTTTCTTTTTTTGGCATATGGTCAATATTTTGGGTCACTATGTCCCTCATCCATCTTCTATAGGCAATAAACTCATTATCAATTAATAATAACAAAAACTACTCTGCAAACCGGTTTTTACTCCCTTCTTTTCCTAATTACTTGAGTTAATCCTATACGTATACTTTTAATCCTTCTTGAATGTGTAAGGCCGGGCGTTACACTTTATATTATCAGTTAAACGTTTCACCAAGCCTATTTCCAGTGACTAAATTGTCATAATTAGTAAGTTATTAATTACTCCTCCAATCCTTAATGTCCAATTTGATTAAATTAAGGAAATGAAATAGATTACTTACTTATAACATATGTGATATGATCTCTTTAAAATACTTATGTAAAACATTAGATTATATATCAATATATGAATTAGGCAAATAAATTCAAAAATCATAAGCTTATGGATAAAATGAAAACAAATCATACAATTATGACCTAAACCCACTGTCAACATGGTCTTACTTTAACCAGAGTAGTAATTAATATCTTCAGCAATGAGACAATTTCCACAGAAACCAAATTTACAAATAATCGATTTTCAATAATATCGGAAAGCTATCTGTATATATTAATGTCATTTATCAGTTGATTTTGACATTAAAACAAAAAAGGAGACAATGTTCAATAATAAACCATAATTAGTCAACAACCATTTGATGGTCATTAAGATCTTAATTGTAATTTTTAAACTTTCAGTGGGACATCTTTGTGGGCAAGTAATCATATTTTGAATACGTAAGAACCAACCATTTCAATCAAAGTAATAAATGATGTGTTTTTAATTCATTATTTTCCTCCATCCCTTATTATAGGTCTTGTGAATTTCTTGATTCGTTTTGTTTTTAAAAGCATACTTTCAAAAACAAATAAATTATTAGTCAAGATAGTAAGCGGCCTTATCTTCCATTAGAAGGAGAATATAAGCTTGAATTCCTAAAAAAAGCACCTGTTGGAAGAAATTAAAACCATTTACACACCAAGTCTCAAAAGGATTAATCTTTAGTTTAAAGTGATTTGAGTTACCCATCACTAATTTTTAATTTTTTTTTAAAAAAAAGATCATACTTTCAAAAATATATTTAAAGGAGATTAAATTTATTTATCCATCCCATTCCTGGATATTAAAACACATTGTATCATTAAATTTTCCATAGTACGTACGTTTTTTTTAAACAATTAAACGTTTTTCATATGTTAAAAATTAATGTGTGTGTACTATATAAAATTTATAGAAAGCTTTAATATTCATGAAACATAAACAATGATGCAAAGCGGATTCATAATTTATATTTAAAATATATGTTTTTATATTTAAAAATTAATAACTTGTGTTTGAATCATTAAGTTGTGAAATATCTTTTTTTTTTTCATTCGAGATTGAGAAATATCTATTATGATACAATAAGATACTTGCGGTGGAATAAAATAAAATTTATTATGTATATAAAGAGAGAGGGAATTCGTTATTTCTTTGAATTTTCAACTTAATTATAATAAAATACTTCTATTATTTCAATTAAATTATCCCTTTAATTACTAAAATTTGTACTATATATATATATGACATGCGAATGTAATTTTGATGTTTTTTTAGTGGGCGTGCGTGTAATTTACTGTATATTTTTAAGAAAAAGTTTGTGATATCTGCATGTGTGAGCCACGCATTATATACATGCATATTATGTACACATATAGGATCTAAAGTTTTCTTCTTCTCTCTTTGCGAAAACTTAACTTATTTTTTTCGGTATAAGAAAACATAACTTATTTATTCTGTAGAAGGCAAAAAAAAAAAAAACTTACTTATGTCAAAAATTATACTTTCATCATGAAAGGATGGTCGGATTATAATTAAAATTATGAATACTTTAATTTCATGAAGTGATTCACAGCATACTATCACAATATGTCTATCCACTTGATAGCCCTAATTATGTGGAAACACCAAATTGAAGGTACCGACCAAATCAATGTGAAAGAGGAAAAGAGATTAAAACTACCATATAGTATAAAAGGATTTTTTTCTTAATTTGTGAATACAAGTGGGTGAAAATAAGTAAATGCTCATAAAAACGTGTTTGAAGCTTAGTCTGCATTGTGAGTGGAACACGGAATTTCTCCTTTCACCCAACTAATTCAATTTTACTTGTTTTCAAACTAAAAGTGATAGGCTTCAAAGTTCAAACTACTCCTTCAAACCTTACCTACCCAATGTACCCATATTGACCATTTTTATTTATCTTTTTGAATCTTCGGGTAGAAATATATATACTCCTTCCAATCTCCTTTATAGTATTTATCCCTATTATTTAATAGTTAGTCTCATTGCATTAATTAACTATTTGTTTGTTATTTCTAACTCACACTCACTCGATCTCTCTGTACATTAGAGTATTTTTTAAAAATAATTTGCATTTTTTATAGATTTAATGTTTTTATCCAACTTTTTGATTTAATACGTTTCATTTGTATCTTATAAAAACGACATGGGGACTATATAAATATTGGACACTCAGATTTTACACGCGCAGAAAAACACACGTCTACATTTCTAAAAGTATCTTCAAAAAGTGTTGGTCCCTTTTTATAGGACATTTGTTAGTTTTACTTAGTACTAAAATAGTTTGTGACATAAGCCCTTATTTTTTTTAGATGAAAACAAAATTATGCATTAACTATGAAAAGTACAACAAGGAAAAAACCGTAACAAAATACATACATCCCTAAAAAGATAAGCAAGTTTCCAATGAACGGTCTAAGGATTATTAAGAAGAGTAATGTGAGACTTTTTAAGTAATTTACACTGAAAAGGATAAGAGTGAGATTGACTAACTACGTCCTGCTTAATAATAAAAATCATAGCTTCTCGAAACGCAAGCAGTTAGAGATGAAAAAGTCCAATCCTAGTTGATGAAATTAACCCAACATCTTAATTGAAGATTGTGAAAATATATTTGAACATGCATATAGCGTTGTGCTCTAGACAGTGTTTGAAGTTTGAATATAACTTCTCACCGAGCTTGATTTGTGGACAAAGTACAATTCCATCTTATGGCACGCGAACTTTGAGTGCGTTGTAAAGTTGAAGATGTAAATTGGTGTTTGTACACTACTGTCATTGCCACTGCTTTTGTCTGTGCTAACTTAATTACTTGTTATGGCAAGATTTGATCCCTTGCATGGTAAATATGATTTCGAGTGAACCACAAAGATTTTAATAATTGGAAAAGCAAGAAAGACAAAAAATTACCAGGATCTTTGTGGTTAGATAGCCAAAAAGGCTATCCAATGATTAAATGAGGGATTAGGAAATGTATCTATATGTAAACCAGCACATAAGCCAAACCAACATGCTCATGATAAAGGACAATGCAGGAAATATGGTCAAGAGACTCACAAATAACATGACAAAAAGAACAAACCTCATAATCCACGATATGGCGAACTCAAAGAAGATGAGAGGTGGGAAGAATGCCACAAACGACCTTCCACAAAAGTAATTTAAGTCTTGGTGGTAAGACGGATTTCTATAGTAATGCTAGAACCTCAATATCCAGTCTTTGAGAGGAAGGAAGTGAAGATTGAAGCAGTTGGTATCCATCCTTAATCAAATATGTTCCTAAATTGTTCCCAAACCAACGAATTGATATCTTGCCTTTTTGAGATAAGGATGGGATGAAGAGCAAATTGCCTAACTACTAGCCAGGGTATAGTGATGAGAGTAGGAGAGTAAGGAAGTGAAGCTAGATTGAAGCAGTTGGTATCTATCCTTAACCGAATATGTTCCTGAACCAATGAATGATATCTAGCCTTTTAGAGATAGGGATAGGATGAAGAGCAAATTGCCTAACTATTGGCCCAGGGTATAGTGATGAGAGAAGATCGAAATCCCAACATCTTGTAGAGCGCAGTATAAGGTCAAACACCCTTAGCTATGGGTATGATAGACCAAACTGCTACACTGGCCACCAACGCCTACTATCCAAAATTATAGACTATCCATCACCAACCTGCCAAGTCAAATAGTTGGTCACTAGTGTCCCTACCTTAAGAATATGTTTCTACAATGGCGAGCTGTTCTAAACACGGCTAAAAACAAAATTGTGCTCAACATCCATATACTTTGGTAACATGATGTGACTGAGTAGAGAAGATTTATTAGAAATTACTCACCATAAATGCTTGACCAATAATGCTGAATTAAAATGTTCCAAGGAAAATAATTGTAATCCACCACGAGATACTAGCAAGCATAGTTACTCCCAATGAATGTAATGAATCCTCTGTAGTACCCCAGAAGAAGTTCGCCATTTTCATCGCAATTTTTTGGCACAGAGTACTAGGGAACTTTGGTATAGAACAATGATAGACCAAAATGGACGAAAGGGTATGTTTGATTAATGTAAGATGACCAGCTTGTGAAAGCAAATTTCCTTTCCACTGGGCCAATCTTCTATCCAACTTTTCAAGGATTTCCTGATACATTTGTTGGTCAGATCTTGAATTGTCAA
The DNA here is from genome assembly GCA_037177275.1 of Acacia concinna. Taxonomy (NCBI): domain Eukaryota; kingdom Viridiplantae; phylum Streptophyta; class Magnoliopsida; order Fabales; family Fabaceae; genus Acacia; species Acacia concinna. The sequence goes on from JBAGKO010000012.1 coordinate 14,133,973, forward strand.
GATAGGTACCCAACTATTTCCCCAATCGTGAGTGGAAACGAATATCGAGCACTTCAGCCAATTAATGTTTATGTTG
>JBAGKO010000012.1:14141109-14159466 GCA_037177275.1 Acacia concinna
AATACAATACAAACTAAACAAATGGAATAAACATATTATTATAATAAAATAAAAAAATTATCATTCACAAAAATAAAATAAATATAAATAAAAAATAAATTTACTGATAAATACATTTAAAAATAAAATAAAGTAAATAAATGAAATATGAAAACTAACCTGACTGAAGTAGATGTAAATGGATTTGAGCAGCGTCTTAGAATTGTAGAAATTCTCTGAAGTCACTTTGAGAGGCAGAAATTGGCGAAACGTTGAAATGAATACGCAATGGCTATTTTAGGCTAAAACTCGCTACATTTGTAGCGGTTTCTTTCTCAGAAACCGCTACAATAAACGCTACAAACTACTTCATATTTCGTGTAAACTTTGTAGCAGTTCCTTAAAACCGCTACCAATTTCTGACCGTTTGCATTTTATAGCGGTTTTTAAACCAAAACCGCTACAAAATGCACACACTATATATTTGTAGTGGTTTCTTATTACCAAAATCGCTACAAAGTCCCTGTCACAAATGTCATGCCAGCTTTACACCACATGGCGCTATGTTGGCGCCTTTATTTATAACAGTTTTTATCTAAAATCGCTACAAATATTTACCATGCATCAAATTTGTAGCGGTTTTTAGTAAAACGGCTATAAATTTTACACTTTGTATTTGTAGTACTTTTACTGCTTTTTTTTCCTGTAGTGATTGGATATTGAGATTCGATTGATTGAATATGACTTCATTATATCATTGTTGTAGAAGAAATATGTGCATGACAAATGGACACTTATAGATGTATGTATGATAATGAGGTCTATTTGAAATCTACGTTGAAAATTCTTGCCGACACATATATTATCATTGACCATATTTTGAAAATTCGTGTTGGCAAATCAAGATGTTGAGAGGAGACCAATCTTCAATTCGCTATGGTACTTCCATGGAATTCATTTTGATTTACATTTATTCCAAACCAAAACTTATACCCATAGAAATCAGATGGGGAGTGCCAAAATTGTTCATTAATATCCTTTCTTTTATATAGACACATATATCTTTTTATTGAAAGTAATTCTAATGTTAGTCAGAAACTGAATATCTCTTTTAATAAAAATTCAAACATAAATTCATCCATTTTATGTGGGATTATCCCTATTGATAGATCTAACCTTCATTGGTACCCTTGACAGCTTCTTTTTACTCCCTCTATTTCTAAATATTATAGGCACTACCTCTGGTTCTAATGTATGATCTAAGTTTATAATGTAACCATGCCATATATATATATATATTAGGATTAGGGTAGTAGTTTTTTTCAGCTTCAAAATCAAGACATCGTGCTTAATTAAACAATTAAAATTTTTTCACAATGACCAACACATATTAATAATTTATTAATAAATTGTCTTACTACTATGTTTCTAATATGCCATGATAGAAGACGCTGGCTAAACTGAATACTAACTGATGAAGGGAAATATTTATGTTGGTAAAAAATATGCAAGTAAATAATTGGGCCTACCTAGATTCAAAAGTATTTATGAATTTTTATTAAAAGTGCGTTGAGCACCATTTACATTTTTTAAGTGCAAAAATATCCATGAATATTCAAAATGATAATAAAAATGCTAACACTATTAAATTTGATATAGTAATATTACTTTTTATAGTGGGACCCACATTCTTTTTCTACATGCACATGTAACTGTGCTAGGTTAAATTAAATGGTATTGACATTTTTGCTCACATTTTAAATATTCATTATTTTTTCACCTCTGAAATATACATAATGTTGGATGCATTTTTTATTAAAGTTAATGAATATTTTTGCTTCTTAACCAAAATAATTTTAGGTGGCCATGTGAGAAGATGATGACATACATGCATTGAATTAAAAATTGGACTGGATCGGCTAGTTCACCAGTTTCCGGTAAATCAGTCACATGTCCAGTCCAGTTCAGTGTATTTTGGAGGGGCGAACAAAATAGGGTGTGGCAAGGTGACCCAAACTAGTTGGGTAGTGAACTAGTTTACCCTTTTTTTTTAAAAAAAAATTATTTCTTTTAAAATTTCATACTAATAACCCTAAAATCTTGACTTTCTTATTAGTTTAGCCATGAGTTAGTTACTCTGTCTGACGCACTAACCTTTGACATAATGCCTCAACCAGTTCAGTGGCTGATCCAGTTTTTAATACCTTACATACATGAGGTGGAGATGAGGAATGCGCAACAAAATCATAGCCAACAACAAGAAGCCAGAAAAGGTAAGGTCATCATGATTTTCTTCCCAAATCTTTCTACATGTGGAGAAAAAAATTTGGTGGGTCCCACATCCATTTTTTGAAGGGAAATCTCACTTAGGTCTCAGACTAAAAAATATTATAAAAAAAAGGTCTTAGGGTAGATTCTTCTTTCAAAAAAGTCCCTAAAGACCTCAATGATATAGATTTCAAATGTGACTTTACTTTATTGACAAGTGTACGTGACTATACTGACAAATTATAAAATGACTATTGTAAACCCATCTATATTAAATAAACTAACTTTTGTTGATAAATATATGCCACTATATTAATAAGTCATAGAGTGGCCATTACAAACCCATTTATGTTAACTAAAATATCTTCGGTTTACAAATGTATGTGACTATATTGATAATTTGGGGAATTTCAATTAGGGACCAAATAAGGGAATTAATATTAGAGTAGTCCATAAATAAGTGAATGGGTCATATATGAACAAAAAAAATGCTTGGTCATATGGCACATTTACTTGTTCATGGGCTATTCTGATATTAATTCCCTTATTTGGTTTTCTACTGAGATTCTCCCTTGATAATTTATAAAATGGTCATTAACAAGCCTATCCACACTAGAACTTTCTTTTTATATTTTTTCTTGGTCTTTGAGACCTGAGTAAGATTTTCCCTTTTTCTTCTTATTGTGTACTTGTTTTAGAAAAAATTAATTCGCAATTTTTTGTAGCTTAATTTGATTTTGTATCATCTCTCTATTTTGTTATTGGTCCTCATAATTCTGTTCATTATCATCTGTAAATTTTAATTAAACATTCATAATTGAAATAAACAATTTCTATGGCTACTTCATATATTTAATATAAGAGCTAATTGGAGATTAGATTTGGTCTTAAATGTATAACCCCACCCAATCCACTTTGTCTTCTAAATTAGGCCTAAAAAAGCAAAACTAACGCCACTTATTTTTTAATATATATTCAAATTAATCATCTAACTTTTATATTCAGAACATGAAGTAGTATTAATTTTAACCAAAAAAATGTTGGTATGACTGGAATAGATTTTAGCCACTTAAGTATAAGGTCATGAGTTTAGATTCATGTAAATACAAAAACTGCCTTTGAGATAACTACCCCAAATAGGCATAACAATGGTTGATACTGACCTAATGAGGTACTCACATAAAATAATTAATTTTAATTTATATACTTTCATGGACTTTAAAGATATTTGCATTTTATTTAACACCATTTTGACACCATACATGCATTTTTATAGGTTATAAATCAAAATTGTTGTATCAAACAATAAGGGTCTAATTCAAACAAAATAAACTTTGTAACTCTTATTCAAAATTGAATTTTCCTTTACATTCAAATAGAAAGAAGTTTCTCCCCCATATGTTTCTCCTCAATTTACCTTTTCCTCTTTTATATTTTCACTCCTTTCAAATAGAACAGAAATATTTCTATTTCTTCTAAGGCATACCAAAATTTGCTTTTTTTCATACATAAATTTTTTATTGGGTTCAACATTACAACTTTAAAATTGTTGGAACCGTAGTTTTTTTTAAACCTTGTGGATTAAGAGCCTACCTAATTTTGATTCTAAAAGTTGTGCCACGTAATGGATTATTCCTAGAATATGTACATAAAATTTTTTAACAAGATCACATAAGTTATCTTAAATATTCTATCAAAAGATGTTGGACTCAACCCAACAGGTTGGGTCTAGTGAAAAATGTTAGTCCCTCACAATATGACAAATTAATGTTTAAGTTCTTACTAATTAGGAGAGGTGCCAACAATATTTAGTGCCCCATAGATAAGTAGATTATTTATAACAAATATGTGTTTGTCTCCCAAAAATATGCCTTGTAAGGCTTGTATCCTTACCCCCATTGATGAAATCCCATTTGATAAAAATACTCACTTAATGGAGATAACTTGGTAAAATTGTATGTCTTAATTTGGGAGACAAAATGGATTGAGATTTTACATTTAAGACTAAAAACAAACCCCTTAATTAGCTCCTAAATTAATTACTGGACGGAGTAACATGTTATATTTAATATGAACGATCTATATTCAATTTTTTATGAGTTGATTTAATTAATCAAATAATGTGTTCTAAGCTGATCATTAATCAATTATATTTATTCCATATTTTATTTTATATAAAATAAAAAATAAGTTATCCAAAATAAATTTGAAAAATTAAAACAGGTATCTATTTGCGTACAAAATCTCATTTTAAATATGCATACCGAAAATTATAATAAAAACACCATATAATTAGAAATAAAGATATTATATGTATAAATTAATTGATGAATGTTAGATAATCATCAAATCATAATCAAGATTCATAGTACATAGCCGAATTCAATAATATATATGTAATCCATAGGGTATAATATGGTGAGTCTTGTTGGTAATGGTATAGTTATTGGTGGAGGTATTACACAGAAGCCAACACTTATGGACATAAACACATAATAATTTGAGGCAATCACACAAATGAATTAATGGGACCTTACAGTTTAAAAAGGAAAAAGCAACCCATCTGTTTGCTATAACTATCATTCAATGTTGAATTAATGAAAAGGTTTTTAGGAGAAAGAGGAAAGCCCATGTGGTAGAGAGAGATATATATGTGCATATAATAAAACACATATAAGTTGTTTAGGTTAGGCATTGGTGTCTATATATATAAACAAGAAGAACATGGAAGATTAAATTGAGGCTCCTATAGTGGGGACTATAGTCCTCTTTGATTTGTCTCATTCTCTCTTAGCTGTTTTCCATATGGTAAGGTGGAAGAGGGGGACAATATAGTTGGCTTTAATTTATTATTACAACCTTTCAAGGTCACGACTTTAGGGTTTATATATTTAAATGTATGTACCATCTTTATAACTCTCTTCACGTACTCATCACCCTCCTAGAGTTTCTGTTAAGCCTTGTCCTTGTTTATTAAATTGTCAAGGTAGCTAGCATATCTAGCTTTAGATGTGTGATTTTTACCTTAGTTCATTAATCATTACCGACATGGTAGTGTTGTTTAGTTTGAGATCTCAAGCGCATCGTATCTTGTATATTTGTCACCTTTTGCAATATGAATATGATCTTGTACTTAAGGAACATATACACTACAAAAAAAAAAAAAACAGTGGATTAGTGACTGTCTATTTGATGATGGGATCGTACAATTCTGTCACTAACCACTGTTTTTGTGCGGTGGAAAATGTACTCCCATTTGGGTATGATTAATGAACTAAGGTAAAAATCAAACACCTAAAGCTAGCACTAAGGCAGTAACATAGGATATGAAAGAGTCCCCCATAACGAGGTTGGCGAGGGGAAATATAATAATATTTTCTTGTAAATATATGAACAGTGTAGAATTATTTATTTAGCCACATCAACTTCAGCGATTTTTTAATTATTCATCCTAATTTCTTAAGAAAATATTCCATGCTTTAAAAAATGAAGACAGTATAAAAGTTATACAGCACACAGCTTACAATTACATCAACGTCACCCTCTTATTATACATCGTCATTGTCGATCGTTGGTTTCTCACAATCAGAACAGATCGACGCTAATATCTTCTCAGCCCTCCAAAAGGAAACACTTATTCTTCTTCACCTTCCTCTTCAACTGATTAGTGAAACTCCCTGATTTCAATGTATGCTAATGAGTCTCAGAGACATATCTCCTTCATTTGTAGCTTTAATCAGAGGTTAAATCAGGGCTGAGAAATGAGAATAATGATGAGTTATTATTGTTTATGAAGTTTGTCCTATTAGAAATTTAGATAAGCGCGTATTTGCAAATTGACTATATACTTTTAATTCTTCTTTAACTAATCAATATTTTTTTGCCCTGATTAAATTAACCAATATGATACTTCCATATATGATAATATGTCTGGTAATTCTTAAAAAAAGAAAAGAAAAAAATAACAGGAAAAAAATTTAAAAATCCCAAATCAGTTGATATTGAATTGCTTATCCCAATCTCGTCATTACAATATCAATTATTAGTAACAAACTTGAATTAGGATTTAGCAATTTCAAATTTCTTTTTCTGTCATTTTCCCTTACAAAACACAGTGATTTTGCCATTGTGAAAATTAACAATAACATTTCTCAACACTAATTTTAAATGCCTTCCCTTCAATGTCATTGTTCGCATCTTCATAAGCAAAGAGGGCCTTTAGCGGAGCAGGAAAACAAAACAAGAATACAAATAAATGAGCCATAGAGATGAAAGTATGAGAAAATATCCAAACAAGAATACAAACAAATGAGCCTTGGGGGATCAAAGTATGAGAAAATAGCCTTGAGAGATACAAGTCTCACATCCACTAATTGGAAAATATGTATTATGGATGAAAGGCATCTAGTTTTGAGATAAGTCCTATCTAATTGGCTTAAATTATTTTGAGAGAAAGAAAAAGCTAATATACATTTAATTAACTAAAATATAATAGCAAGGCCTCAAATATCCGGCCATCCCCAGGCAAATGAGTTTCTCTGGTGATGGTGGCAAGAGGCTCCAATTTACCAGCCAATTATAATCAAACATGATCCTCATGTCATAAAATGATGTTAAACTCATACTAGAATAAAAGAGACAAATGAGAGGATTGATATTTGTTTGCCCTTTTTTACCGCAGGTATACATGATGTGAGTAATACAAACAGTTGTCGTTCCCAAAAAAACTATAGCAAACATGGGCTAATCAATGAAATTATGCTACTTAAAGGCATTAATCTTAAAATAAAATCAATATATAATACTTCATTAAATCAATGTTAAAAGAGAAGATAAATATAGTCTTTATCTATAGAGAAATTCAAAGTAATCCTATAATTGAAAGGCTTAGCTACTCATATTTAAATGTATATAAAAAAAACTAAGCTTAACAACTGAATACATCATAAACTAAGAAGAAAAATTTTAAGTACCACTAATGTTCATTCATTGATCATGCATACATATACACGAACCTATAACTAAAGAAAATAAAATTTCTTGAGCTAAAAGCGCCAGAACTAACATATACATAGAACGCGTATAGAGATCAAAATATTACAGCTTAATTTTGAATAATTTGCAAGGAATATATAATACGTTAGCTAGAAAGATTCAGACCTATTGACACTCTACAGATGCAATGGGTTCGTAGTAAAAGGAATAACGTAAGCAATATGTAAAGGTGTTAGGAGTTTGTGTACTGCTTCATACTATTCAGAATAATTTTATACATGGACTGACGAAGAAAATATATACATTAATTTATTGGAAACCAATTAAACTAACCCACGAGGCAGGCTACTGGGCGTCGACAATTCAAATAATATTTTCTTGTATATGCAAGAATAATGAGGATTTGTTTATTTATTTCAGCCCCATCAACTACTCTAGCATTTTGATCCCTAATTTTTTTAAATTTTATCCCATCAATTTAATGAAGAAAGTTGCAGCATAAAAGTTATACAGCACAGAACCACACATCGATCTGGACAACAACATAACATATATCATCACCCTCTGCTATATCTCTCTCTGTATTCAGTTTCTGTAGCTTTTAAGGAAATTACAATGAAAGCTTTGATCATTCCAATTCTGACAATATTATGCGTCCTCGTCTTGGATTTCTCACAAGCAGAAGACACACTAATATCTTCTCAGCCCCATCAAAAGGTGACACCATTATCACTCTGCAATAACATATAATCAAAAGGGTACTCATAATAATTCAGCTAATCAATCCTCATTTTATTCACCTTTCAGGTTTTGAATGGTAACTGTTCCTACACATTAGACATTTATACAAGCTGTTTTTCACCCAGACGCACAAGGGATCACATCAGTCTTGCTTTCGGCGACAAATATGGTCATCAGGTTTAGTCCTTCTTCTTCTTAATATGAATCTATCTCATCATATACACACACATCTATATATTAGAGTATGTCGCACATTGAACAATTCGGCATTGAGTTAAAGGTAAATAAAAGGTGAAGATAGAAAGAAAACCTCAACCAACATATATATCTAAAAAATTCAACCTTATATTGCTCCTAATAATAATAATTACTGATGCGTTTTGGTGATGATAAGGTTTATGTTCCGAGATTGGATGAGCTTCCTGGGGCAAAATTTGATCGTTGTGTTCGGAAGTCTGTCAGCTTTAGAGGGCCATGTACCTCCCAGATATGCTATATGTACATATACAGGAGTGGTGGTGATGGTTGGAAGCCTCACGATATAAGCGTCTCTGGCAATTTCTCTAAATCTTTCCTTTTATATTTCAATACTTTGATTCCTAATCAAGTTTGGTTTGGCTTCTATTTTTGCAACACTTCTTCTTCTTCTTCTTCTTCTTCTTCTTTACCTTCCTCTGCGACTGCTTAGTGCAACTGGTGGCGTATGGAAGAAGAATTATTTATGATCTTATTATTATTAATTAGGTTATCTATTACTATTAGGGATATTTAATAAGGACATTTATCCATTAGAATTAAGATTTATCTATTTACATGTAGTATCTTATCTCATATCCCATGTTACCCCTCTCATTCTTCTTGTCCCCTTTTATCCAGTCTCTCTACTCTATCTCTTCCTGTCCTTTCTCTCTCTCCTCTCCCTTTTCATTGATCCTATATGTTCTGATATGACTTCTTTTTAATATTGTATACTTTTAATTAATCAATGGGAAACTTTGTTTGTATTATATTATGTATGTCTCGTAAATCTTAAAAAAAGCAAGAGTGCTTCTGCCATTGTGAAAATGAACAATAACATTTCTCAACACATAACTAAATGCCTTCCCTTCAATCACTGATCGCACCTTCATAAGCAAACAAGGCCTTAACCGTATGAGAAAAACAAGACAAGAATACAAACAAATGAGCCTGGGGATATCATTAATTAAGTACGAGAAAACAGTATTGAGACATATAAGTTCACATGCATTAACTGGGATTGATGTACCAAAGGTGCGATCAAATTGGCTTAAGTTAATTTGACAGAAAAACAAACCCAAGATAGTATTTAATACACTAAAATATGATATGGAGGCCTCCAATATCCATCCCCAGGCGAATGAGCTTCTCTGAGGGAATTTGAATTAAACAAAATCATTCACCTGCAAGAGACTTCAATTTTCCAACCAATTATTATCATTTATCATCCTCATATCATAAACTCGGGACGAATGAGAGGATTTATATTAATTTTAAGGAGAAGCCTGAACAAACTGACACTTCGATTTACAGTTCTTGGATCAATTAGATGGTTACAGAGGTCCCTTACAAAGTGTATGAATTGCTTGCATACTTCTAATAAGTCTTCCCTTAAACAAAATATTGTCGCTGTAAAAAGTTTTTCTTTTCAGGTAAGTTTTTTTTTTTTCCGGTCAATGTTGGATTAAAATCAAGTCCTCTCTATTGAAGCCTGTAAAAATGTATTTGGGTCTTTTGGTATGAGGAGGCAATTTGGAGAGAGAAGGCAAAATTTTTATTAGTTTGATTTTATGAAATATAACAGAAGTGGTGTTAAAATTTTTTAACTAATTTTTCTTTTTACTCTACCATCTAACATCTTCTCCTTATTAGATGTTATAATCTGACTTTTTCAATTTTGTTTTAAAATTCAACTCAAACAAAATTTTCCTCCCCTCCCCTTCAATCTCCTATCCTAAACAGTCCTCAAGAACTGAATATTTTAAGTAGCTCCAAGTTGTAAGTTGCTATGGATTCAAAGTATTGATTAAAATCACAAAATTCCGAAGTGGTAATCATTTTGAAATCAGCATTGGCAACAACAACTAAAAAAAGACATTTTGAAACCAGGGAGCACACCTAATCTATATATGACAAAAAATATGAAGCTGCCCAAAAGGGAGCATTTTGAAACGGAAGACAATATAGAAACTGATTATAAACAAAATATATTAAGGAATGTTTAAGTATATAAGAACTTTGGAAGTCAGATGTTAATACAATGTATAAATGATTGCATCTTGTCAAATCTTACGGTTTTTGGGAGGAGGAGAATTGGGGGGTTTTGAATTTTTACAAGTCAAATTTAAAAAAAATTTAGAGAAGTGTGGTTATAAAATTTTAATGGAAAGAATGTGTAAGATAAATGATAAGTAAGAAAAACTAATTAAAAAATTTTAATCACACTTTATTTTTTTAAAATCCAACTCAAAAAAATGTCCTTCTCCTCTCATACCAAACTTACAAGCTCTAAGAGCTCTTTGAAAATTTTAAAGGGAAATTTTCAATAAAAGATCATGGGATTAAATTAATTTTAGTAAAGGACTAAAATATTTTGAAATTAATTTCAATAAAAAACCATGGCACTTGTATAAAAACATATAATCAGGTTCTTTTGGCCAATAAAATTTTTGAACATAGACTTCCTTTTTTTTTTTTTTTTAATTTTCCCTATTCTGTCTATGTCATCGTTTTGACACCAATATTATTTCTCGTTTGATTGACGTATACATATATAATCTTTTAATTTCCATGCACATGCCTTTGCATACATACTTATGTAATGAAGAGGAGGAAGAAGATAATATCTATAAATTAATTGAATTTTCATCACAACTAAGTGACTATAAAACTACTAATGTTCATTCATTGATCATGGTTACATATATATACATGAACCTATAAGTAACGAAGATAACATTTCTTAAGCTACAAATGCCATAACTAACATATGTAGAACAAGTTAAGACGTCAAAATATTACAGCTTAGTTTTGAATAATTTGCAAGAAATATAATATGTTAGAGAGATTCAGAGACCTGTGTGTATATGTTCATTAATTATTTGTTAAATTTGTGGTCTATAGGGATTGACATTATAGAGATGCAATGGGTTCGTAGAGAAACCTGAGAAGGGCACAGTGAAGATCAATATTGATGGAGCATTCAAGAGCACTACTGGAATGGCTGGAGTGGGAGTGGTTTGTAGAGATGAGAATGCTGAATTTGTGGGTGGTCTAGGGAGGTCAGTGACAGCTTCTAATGCTCTTATGACTGAATGTTGTGCTCTTAAGGAGGCATTGGTAATTAGAAATAAATTTGCATCTTCTCATGTATGCTTTGAAATGGATTGTAAAGAGCTATTTGATTTGATAAAATCTGCAGATACTAATATGTGTGATTGGAGATGTAGGGACGTTGTACAGGGGCTTTTGTTTCTTAATGAGTCTTTAGTGGATGTTTCGTTCTCCTTAGTTGGTTGTCGGGAAAATAAAGTTGCTGATTATATTGCAACTGGGGCCAGTAAGGGAATGTATCATGGTGAGTGGTTGGTGATTCCAGCATTCCCTATGTTTGCCATGCTTCATGAAGACTCATTAGGACAAAAGAGCTGCTGCTTTAAGAAGAAAGGAATTGGCTAAGTGTGATGCCGATACGTTTTGATCTTTTATAGGATATAAGCTGTGTGTTAGGTTGTATTAATAGGTTTTTTTGAGGGATTTCATTGGCTTCAGCTATTAGCTAGTGTGTGTACTGCCTCATAATATTCTGAATAATTTTATAGATGTGCTGCCGAGTAAAATACATACAATTGTTGGAAACAAATTAAATTGACCCACGAGGCAGGCCCAAAGCGGGGGCAAATAAAATAATATTTTCTTGTGTATGCATGATTAGTGTAGATTTGTTTATTTCTTTAGCCCCATCGGCACCAGCAACTCCTTCTGTTGAAAAGGACCATAAGCAATTTTTTATTTTTTTTTCCACATGTAATAAAAGACGAAAGCTGCAGTATAAAAATGATATACACCATAAAGCGCTATACAAGTAGATAACAAACATCATCCTCTTATACATCTCTCTGCACTCTGTTTCTGCAGCTTCTAGGAAATTAAAATGAAAGCTTCGATTCCATTTCTCACATCATTATTCGTCGTCGTGGTCATTGGTTTCTCACTAGCAGAAGAGATGACCCTAATATCTTCTCAGCCACATCAAAGGGTAACACCTTTATCGCTTTTCTAAAACATATAATCAAAAGGGTACTCATAATTCAGCTGATCAGGCTTCTTTTCATTCACTTTTCAGGATTTCAAAGGTAACTGCCTTTACAATTTAGAGATTTTCACTAGCTGTTTTTCCCCCAGACGTACAAAAGATCACATCAGTATTGCTTTCGGCGACAAAGATGGCAATCAGGTTTAGTTTCTTCTTCTCAATCTGAATCTATCTCATCATATATATATATATGCACACATATTATAATATATCCCACGTGGAATAATTAAAAATTGAATTCAAAGTATATAAGAGGTTAGGTATATATCCTATCAATTAGGGTTAAGTCATATTTATAGAAAGACGATCTCAACCTATACATACATCTAAAGTTTAACCGTGTATTAATAATAATTACTGATGATGATGAGTTTGGTGATGATAAGGTTCTTGTTCCAAGATTGGATAAGCTTCCTTCGGTAGTGTTGGATCGTTGTGTTTCAAACACCATCGGTTTTAGAGGACCATGTACCAATCAGATATGCTATATGTACATATACAGGAGTGGTGATGATGGTTGGAAGCCTCACCATATGAAAGTCATTAGCAATTTCTCTGATTCTGCCTACTTTTTTTTCAGCACTTGGATTCCTGAACACACTCGGTATGGCTTCAATTATTGTAACATTTCTTCTTCTTCAACTTCCTATGCATCTGCCTAGTGCAACTCTATGTGGTGGAGCAAGGAAGAAGAATTAGTTGTGATTTTATCATAATTAATTACGTTATCCATTAGGGATATTAATAAGGATATTTATCCATTAGAATTAGGATTTGTTCATTTAGTATGAGTGATATCTCAATAAAATAGGATATCTGGTATCCTATGATATAATAAAGGAGCTCTCTAGTTTCAATGTATGCTAGTGAGTCTCAGAGACATATCGCCTTCTTTTGTAGCATTAACCAGTTGTTAAAGAGCTGAGAAATGAGAATAATGATGGTTCATTATTGTGTATGAAGTTTATAGAACGTCTTTTTTATATTATATGCTTTTAATGTCTTCTGTAATTCATCAATATGAGACTTCCTTGTATTATAACGTCCCATAAGTCTTGAAAAAAAAAAAAAAAAGAGTGCTTATGCCGTATGAAAATTAACAATAGCATTTCTCGACGCTTAAATATATGCCTTCCCTTCAATGTCATTAATCGCACCTTCATAAGTAAACAGACACCTTGAGCGTAGCAGAAAAACAAAACAATAATACAAAGAAATGAGCCTTGGTGGTGGAAGTATGAGAAAATTGCCTTCAGATGTGTAAATCTCAGATCCACTAATTGGGAAATGATGTATTGATAAAAAAGACAGCCTTAAGACAATTAGTCCGATCCTATCAAATTGACTCTCAAGTTATTTTGATAAAAAGACAAGCCTAATATATATATATATATATAATTCACTGAAATATAATAATAAGGCCTCCAATGCCATCCAGTCAAATGGGCCTCTCTGGGGAATTTTAACAAAACAATCATTCACCTACAAGAGACTCCAATTCGCTGGCCAATTATAATCAGACGTCATCCTAATATCATACTCATGCAACAATAAAAGAGACCAATAATTCTCCGGCCACTTTGGGGTCCCCATCCCTCACGGTTTTGAAACACGTCAAGAATGGAGGAATCCAGACCCTTGTAAAGCATGCATCTTATGTGGGAGTTCACAATGTGCGCGTGGTTGCTTTGAAATAGAATAAGATGTTCATCATTATCACGTTGGTTCATGGCATTTATCAAGGTAATAAGCTTATGATTGAATGTGATATTGGAGATGGTTCAACTGATTATTCCCCAGTAATTAATTTTAATTCAAGTATTTATATTCTGAAAATTAAGAACGTTCATGTTTTGAAATTAACCAAACGCGATATATATATATATATGGAGCATCGGTTCTTTTTTTTGTAAATGACATAGTAATAGATTACTTGTGTAAAAATATGTAATCTGGTTCTTCTTATCAACATAAAATCACTAAACATAGATTTTGTGTTCGATTTTCCCTATTCTTTTTATAACATCATTTTCTCACTGATATTTCTCGTTAGATCGCCCACCAACAGTACGTTTACGTATTTCCATGCACCTGCACTAGCATATATATTTGTGTAATGATGAAGAAGGAGAAGATATGATCTGAATTAATTGAATTTTGATCACAACTCAAGTAACTATGAAACTACTAATAATGTTCATTCATATTGATCATGCATACATATACATAAACCTATAACTAAATAAAAGACCATTTCTCAATCTATAAGTGCCATAACTAACATATATATAAATATAGAGAACACGTTAAGACATCAAAATATTACAGCTTAGTTTTGAATAATTTGCAAGGAATATAATAGGTTAGTGAGATTCAGATCTGTACCTGTGTATATGATCATTAATTACTCCCTTTAATCCTAAATATAAGACTACATTCTATATCTACGGCGAAGTCTTATATTTAGTATCGGAGGAGTATTTGTTAATTTTGTGGTATATAGGCAGTGACACTATACAGATGCAATGGGTTCGTAGTGAAAGGAATAAGGAGAGTACTATATAAATCTGTTATGAGTATGTGTACCGCCTCATAATATTCAGAATAGTTTTTTTTTTATGATAGCAATATTCAGAATAATTTTATTTATATACTTCTGAAGAAAATATATACAGTACATTTATTGCAAACATGAGGCAGGCGTGGGAAAATAAATTAATATTTTCTTGTAGATGCATGGATAATGTAGATTTGTTTGTTTATTAACTTATTTGGCCCCATCATGAACTACTTCAGTAATTTTTATTTTTCTTCATAATTTTTGTTTAAAATTTTTTTCCAAGAAGACAGCAGTATAAAAATTATACACCTCACAGCTCTACAACTACATAACATACATCACCCTCTTATCTGTCAGCCCTCTGTGTCTGCAGCTTTAAGGAAATTACAATGAAATCTTTTATTCCAATTCTCACATTATTCTTCGTCGTCGTCTTCGTCGGTTTCGCACAAGCTGAAGAGACGCTAATATCTGCTCAGCCCCATCAAAAGGTAACACCTTTATTACTCTGCAACAACATATAATCAAAAGGTACTCATAATTCAGCTAATCAAGCTTCGTTTCATTTACTTTTCAGGATTTGAATGGTAGCTGTTATTACTTTTTAAACGTTGAAACAAGCTGTTTTTCTCCACCACACACAAGGGACCACATCAGTGTTGCTTTCGGAGACAAATATGGCCATAAGGTTTTGCTTCTTCTTCTTCTTAATTGTTATCCTGAATGTATATCTCATCATATATATATATACATGACTCCAAATAATTACTGATGAGTTTGGTGATGATAAGGTTTATATTCCGAGATTGGATGAACTTCCTTCGGCAACATTGGGACGCTGTACTATAAATTTTATCCACTGGAATGGACCATGTATCTCCCAGATATGCTGTCTGTCTTTGCACAGGAGTGGTAGTGATGGTTATAGTCTTCACGCAATAACCGTCTCTGGCAATTACTCTAAACCTGCCGTCTTTTTTTTCAATAGTTTGATACCTAATCAATCTTGGTTTGGCTTAAATTTTTGTAACAGTTCTTCTTCTTCTCCACCTTCCTCTGCAACTGCTTAGTGCAACTCTCTGGACTAATGTAGCATCATGCAGAGGCTAAACGGCTGAAATGAGAATAATAATGATGAGTTGTTATTGTTTAAGAAGAACAGAGCTAATACTTCGGCTGTGAAAATTAACAATAACATTTGACAATACTTTAATGTCATTTTGATTGTGTCTTCGCAAAGACAAAGCAATTTTTCTTTTAGGTGCATATAAAAGTTTAGGTGAATTAGCCTTTTCATGCTTTTGAACTTAAAAGAGTATTTACAAAGGTATATATACTAGTGGGATTTGAACTCACTATCTTATAATTATGAGCCAATTACTTTACCAACTTACCAACTGAATTAAGCTTTGTTGGCAAGGCAAAGCAATAGTATTGGCAGAAATTATTTACTCTAATGTTGAAAGCACTGTAACTTTATATACGGTTACAATTTAGGAAAACTTAAGGTTTTAATAGAAAATGGTATTACCTATCTATAATATAAGGTTCAATTACTACTTTAGGGAAATTAAGAGAGCTGAATAAATTATTTTAAAGTATTTATATATCATGTTTTTAAAACTAATTTTCCTGACTTTATATAATGTAATGAGATGATGAGTATTTCAATATACTCTGAGAGATCATGTAATATATTCTACAATTAAGTAATTTATTTAGTTTTTTTTAATCTTTTCAAGTTAATAACCCAGATCGTTTAGCAAGGCGACCAAAGCCAAGTACATAAATTCGTTTTCTTTCTTTTAATAATACATTTTAAAAAGCAAACAGAGCTTGATATGTTCTTTTGCTCTTTTTTTTTAAAATAAGCAAACAAGGCCTTAAGTGCCGCAGCAGAAAAACAAAACAAAAATATGACCATTGATCTATGGCCACAAAGAAATACAAGTAGAAGTTCCTTTTTCAGAAGTAGGTAGGGGATGAGTTTCTGTAAAGAGAAGGCAAAAAAAAAAAAAAAAAGACGCATCATTAGTAATAAAACAAAAAAAAAGAGAGAGAAAAATTCTTTAAAATCAAATATATATTTCATGGTTTAAATGTCTTAAATTTTAGCAATATTTAAATCAGCTAGTTTTGCACTAGTACGTCACCCATAACACTAATATGCATCTTGTGGGATGGATGAGAGCAATGTTGTTGATAGAACAGCAACATGGAAGTTAGTTTTTTTAAGACTATATTTAAAATGATATCATTAATACTAAGATATATATATATTACCTTGCAGGCTGTAAGTTTAATATTCTACTCATAAAATATAAGTCACTTCTAATTAATTCATACAAATCAGAGGTTTGTGTTTCTATTATGGTGCCATCAAGCTACGGAGTGATGGATCTGCTTGAGTTTTAGCTTTTCCCTTATCCTTAGAGGGTCTCTTCTCCCTTTCTAGTGCAGCTTTTTGGGCATTTCCTTGTAGAATGGCCTTTCAATGTCTGAGTGCCAAATGGATTCTTTTACCGCAACTATCGGAGAGGCAAGATAAATCCAAGTATGGAGGCTTAGATTCATCGAGTTTGTGTGACAACCTCCGATTTTGATCTTCAATGGGTGCCTCCAGGGCTCTCAGCGGTGTCGTATGGGTAGATGTAGTGAGGATGCTATGATGAACTCTCAATGGAATGGACGACATTGCCACGTAAATTGATGGGTGGGATTTCGGGCTTTTACAGTTGCACTTGGAAACTAAATGTTAACCTACTGGAGCTGTTAAAACCACCATTATCATTAATTTTCTAAACCCCTTTCTGGTCAATTAACGTTCAAGAAGCATAGTCCCAATCACATTTTTATCTACCATGAGAGTGTTATAATCTCCATTGGGTTTCATGCTAATTTTTCTGTACTTCTAAGATCCATGTATCTGAGGTTAGTAAACTAGATATTCAAGTTTCAAAGCTTTTATATTGATGTTTTGGGATTGTGTTTTGAGAATGTTCGATAATATAGCTCGATTTGTTTTTGAATTTGATATGTTGAGTTTTATTGAGTGCCTAGAAGGTTTGATATCCATTGAGGATTGGTTAATCGGGCAATATTGGAGGCTATTTGTTTTTATCCTATGGGAAGAACGAATTACAAGACAATAACTTTTAACAAGTTATCATTATACACACACACACACACACTCATAGCCACTTTATCCCTTTCTAAAAATAGTAATGATTGCGTTGAGGTATCTGAATGTGGGAGCCTGGGAGGGAGGTTAGTTGTTTTGTTGGCCTGAATTGTAATGTGTAACATCCCAAATTTTTGGATAAATTTTTCAAGCAAATACTGAGATTTAAATTTTATTATTTTATGTGCATTATGAGGAAAATTAAGGAGAATATTTAGAAATATATTTTGATCTAGAATACGTGAGAATTATTTGAGGAATTTAAGAGAAATATGTGGACATATAAAGATAATAAATCAT
>JBAGKO010000012.1:14159566-14170897 GCA_037177275.1 Acacia concinna
ACTTTTTTCTAAACTATATACTACCTCCGTTCCGAAATATAAGACCCATTTTTGTGACACAAAAATGGGTCTTATATTTAGGAACGGAGGGAGTATAAAGTTGGTGATTATGATGAAGAGAATATGGAGGAAATGGTGAAAATTAAGGGTATTTTTAGAAAATTATATTATAGTTTAATAATGACCGCTATCCTTAATCCTTTCTAAAAAGTCAACGAGCTCTTATAATTAGAACCAGAGGGAGTATTTATTGTTTTAATAATATTTTAAACAAATATTTGCAAACTAATCAAACATACATTAATTTCTTGGTACATACGTACAATGTATTATTTAGAAAGGTTCAAGAATATAAATAAGTTATTTAATTATAATATTATATGTAGTATATCGTTATATATATATCTATATATATATCAGTTTATAACTCAGATGACATAGTTTTAAAAAAATGATAAATTTAAATACTTTAAAATAATATAATTAATTTTCTTATAATTCTCCAAAAAAGTTAAATGAGTCTTATATTTAGAACTTTAGATGGTATGAACTTGCATGATCATTAATTTAACCATATAAGATGGAGCAGATGGAGATGGTTCAACGGATGACTGGATAAAATGATTAAATATTAGGGCTGAAACTAATTGAAAAATAAGTCTAGAAAATGTTCAAGATTATGACTGAAAAATTTATTTTTCAAAATGTTAAAGATGTTTACTAAAAAATACGAAGAGTGAGTACTAACAATAAGAAAAAAAATAACTCATCAAAAATTACTTTCTTTTTTGCCAAACATAAAAAATTACTTTAAGAGCAAAGAATTGCACCACAAAAATTATTATAGGGTGTTATGAGTTTTATTGAAAAAAATATTTGCCAGAGTGCTACTACAAAGTACTTTATGGTATTGGATCTCGTATGCAAATTAACTTAATGGATTTTTTTTTTTGAAGTTAATGGCAAATACAAAATTGCACCTGAACAGATATTTTAAAGATAAAAGTGTATTGTACAAATAAAATTAGAATTTTAGATGCAACTGATGAGAAGCTACACCATTGATGTTGCATGCTACATTACCTAATTTCTGAAGTCAGAAACAATTTTAAAATGCACCCTTATAGCGACAAACATTTTAGGACAAAAGAGCATTAAAAGATAAGATAAAAGCCAAGGAAGGTTGATCTAATTGAAAATATGTAAGTAACTTTAAAAGTATTCTTTGAATTCAAATTAAAGGCATAAAACTGACTGATAAGTCCTCAAAACTCAATTTATCAAATTCCTTTTAATCTAATTAACTTTAATTTAAGCATCATGACGTAGAAGTAGAAATTTCGGTGTATAAAAAAAGCAGCAATTTTGAAACGTAAGACATCATGCAATACAATAAATATTAAAAAATGATTAAAATAAGAACAATCGAAGTCAAATGTTACAATAAATTATTATATCTTATCGAATCTCGAAGTTAGAAGATTACGATAGGAAACTAAAAAAGTAATGGGGAACTCGATACCCTTTTGTTCCAGCAGTATTTATCCGCTTTCTTTTTTCTTTAAAAATCATTTCAACATTTAGATTAAGAATAAAAAAAGAGGATTAAAAGTTATTTTTGTCGCGGAAATATTCACTCAAGGCTAATTTTACCCTAAAACTATTTTGGGAAGCAATTTTTCCCCAAAAGTATCAAATCTGGAGCAATTTTGTCATAATCGTTATCTCAATTAAATTAGATCATGAGGTACAATTTTACCCTGGAAGTTAGAGCGACATTACTGTGGTTTGAAAACTTTCAGGGTGAAATTGTTCTTAAGTGAAAACTTTCAAGTAAATTTGCATCTTAACAAAAATAAGGTAGACAACACACTGGTCAAATAATGGTCAAATTTAACTAGGTTAACGGTTAGGGGCAAAATTGCTCCAGATTTAATACTTTTGGGACAAAATTGCTTCCCAAAAAACTTCTAAGATAAAATTGGCTCCCGAAACAAAAATGGTCTTTAACTCAAAAAATATATATAGTTCATCAAACAATTGAATTTTTTTTTTTTTGGGTTCTAACTTAAGAAATATTGAAGATTGAAACATTTACTTATGCTCATTATATATGCATGATTGTTTGCGCTCGTTTGCGTGTGTGTAGTTGATGTTGAAGAATAAAAGGGCAAATTCTTGAGTGCTAATATGCTCCTGTATAAGTGGATCATGGGATTGAAATTAATAGAACGTGATTGCTTAGAAATCAAACTAAGCACACGTAGAAAATGTATGTATAGGATGGGATTTATTTAATTAGTTAGAAAAGCTTAAATAAGATTGAGTGTAAATGAAGAAGCAATATTAAAGGTACGTACGTATATTACATCATGAACCTAGGGATTTGTACATCGTTTCATGTGCTCTCCCCGAACACAAAGCCTTCTGTTTCCATAAGCCCATGTCTCTATATAATCCATATGCTTATATAGCTATACCTGTACTCTCCTTAACCTTTCCGCAACCACTCTATCTCTTTTCATTAATAATAAAGTTAACATATAAATATATGCCTTAATACGACTTATTATGCAGTTCTGGATCGACCATTATATATATAGAAGACAAAGGGTTCATTTTCATAACATTATTCATCAAGCTAAGTCCTGTGGCTGGAATATATATATATATATATATATATATATATCCCCATGCCATATTTTTCCTCTAAGATGGCAAGCATCTCTTCTTGTTCTATATATATGTGATACATTCTTCTTAATCTTAACTAGAAGCTGTTTATATATATGATGATACATTATTCTTAATTAGATTTGTCTAATTATATGTTCATTTATATATGCAGGAGCTGTTATTGTTTGCTGTGGTGATGATGATTCTAAGTGTGCCTGGACTGAGCGGCACAACAAGTAGTTTCAATGTGTTGCAATATGGAGCAGTTGGAGATGGTTCAACCAACGATTCCCCAGTAATTAAATTTATTACATTCTGAAGAATTAAGAACATGAGTGTGTGTATATATCTGTTTTCTTATTAATGTATGTCTTACAAGGTGTTTAAATTAAACATTTGATAATATATATAGGCGTTTCTGAAGGCATGGAAAGCGGTGTGTCGGAGTAAATCTCAGAGTTCAAGTCTGATCATACCAGCAAAAACCTTCTTACTCAGGCCTCTTACCTTTGGGGGTCCCTGCAAATCTAAGAACATCAACATCCAGGTGAATTAGCATTAATTAAATTTCTTAACATAATAAAAGCCTGATCTTAATACTACTAATTCATTGATATTTTTCTAACATATAAAGCTATATTTAATATTATGAAACACAGAAAGAGAAGGAGCTTCATTGATTAAGAAGAAGAAGAAGAAATATATATATATATATATATATGTATACTGAGAGTGATGTTTATGAATTTATGGCAGTTTACAGGGAGGATAGTAGCACCAAAAACAAAAGGAGAATACAAGGGACAACTAAACACATGGCTTGGCTTCAGCTACGTTGATGGTCTCACCATCACTGGAAAAGGAACTATCGATGGTCGAGGTTCTATTTGGTGGAATAACCCTTGCATTGGAAGTTCAGTTTCTGTCAGTAATCAATATTAAACACAGACACATAATCTCATGATCAATTTGATTGATCTCTCTGATTCTATATAAATCATCATCATTAATTTTCTAACCAATAATATTTCTCGTTTGGTCATCTTTCTTCAGGATACAAAGTGTCGTCCACCAACTGTACGTATAATAATCTTTTCCATGCACATGCACTTGCGCACACACGAACACTTGATGTTCATGAACCAGAAAAAGAATACTCCCTTCTTTCCTATTTATAAGACCCTTTTAAAAAATCCTAATAAAATCTTAAAAAAGTTAATTACATTAAGACATTAAAGTTTATTGTTTGTCTTATTATGTAGTTTGACTTATGAACTACTATATAATGTAATAAAACACAACATATGATATTATTAAGTAATGTAATTAATTTTTTTAGAATTTTCTTAGGATTCTCTAAAAGGGTTTTACAAGTAGAAACAGAGGGAGTATCATCTGAATTCATCATTAAGTTTATTGCTTACAACTCAAGTTACCATATATAAAATATTATTCCCTTCCTTATGTAAAGTCTTTTTAACCGAATTGTAAGATTCCATAAAATAGTTAAAAGTAATAAATATGTAGAAAATATACGTTTTTTTCTAAACATGCCTTTATTTATGAACGAGCAATAGAGAAAGTAATAATGAGAAAAATTTTGAAAAAGAATGTATAGAGGAAAGATGATGTGAAAGAATAAAGGGAATGAGAGAGAGAATAGAGGCAATAAGTCAATGTTTTAATCAATCCAATGTATGAAATTAATTGTGGATAAATTAGATAAAAATGCATTTATTATTAATACAAATTCAAGAATGACCTTCTAAAACTAGATTAGCCTATTAAAAAAATGAGACTTTATAAATAAGGATGGAGGGATATGCATGGGAGAACTTCTGTCCATTCATGGATCATGCACACACGTATGTTTACATGAACCAAAAGTAAAGAAAAGAACCTTTCTTGAACTACAAGCGTCACAGCTAAGATATAGCTAGAGATCACGTTAAGACACAAAAATTATATTAGAGAATTTTGAATAATTTGAGAGGAATATTATTTTAGATGAGGAGATTCTGATCTGTGTGTATCATTATTATTATTTTTTCGGTGGTGTACATACATAGGCATTGACACTGTACAGATGCGATGGGTTTGAAGTGAAAGGGATAACACAAGTGAATCCAGGAAGAAGTCACATAACCCTAACAAGCTGCAAGGGTGGCAAAATATCTAACATCCGATTGGTTGCTCCTGGAGATAGCCCTAACACCGACGGCATCGATATTTCTGGCTCAACCAACATTAAAGTTCTTGATTCTTTCATTGGCACAGGTTGATATATATATATATAATGTGTACGGCATGCGTGCCTTACATATATAGCCAATATACGAGTGTCATATTAGTCTACAGGAACATGGTCTTCCCACATGTCACTTATTTGAATCAACATTTACATATACACACACATATACATATACATATATATGACTTGTATCACTATACAAGTAAATTCCTTCCATTTTCAACTCTAGTTTTTGTCTGTTATTATATTTCTAAACAAAGAAATAAGTGTTAAATGAATTGATTGAGAATTGGCGTTGGTTTTTTTTTTTTCAGGTGACGACTGCATTGCAATTAGTGCAGGGTCCTCCATTGTGAATATATCAGGTATAACTTGCGGTCCAGGCCATGGCATAAGGTTAGTTTATAATTACTATTACTTGATATTTCCATTTTTTATATATTCGTATGAATCATTAGTTAATTATTACAATTTATACATGATGGGCCCGTCACCAATTGTGAGTAGTAGTGCCTTGAAAGAAACAATATTCTGAACATACATATATAATATCAGTACTGAAAATGGTCAACTTTGCACTAGTAGGTGGATATATATTTAAAGATTGAATTTCGTTAATCATATGAATATATATATATATATTTCTTGTCATGAAAGGAACTGAAGCACATGATAATATTATTTTTTTGCAGCATCGGATCGTTGGGAACAGGTGGGGATGTGGACACTGTGGAGGACGTAACTGTAAGGAACTGTACCATAACAGAGACTTTAACCGGACTAAGAATCAAGACATGGCAGGTAAATAAATTAACTAACAATCATGCAACTTAGTTCTTTTCGAAACATGCACAGTACTTGAGATAATATATTTGATGATGTTGAAACATGTATCTACATACATACATATATATAGGGGGGAGTCGGATATGCAAGGAAGATCAGATTTGAAGGGATCAGATTTGTTCGAGCCAATAGCCCCATTATCATCGACCAGTATTATTGTCCAAACAGTTATGACTGCAAGAACGAGGTAATTAAGAACATAGTATTATTCCGAATGTCTGTCTGGTTCTTGTTGTGTGTGTGATTATATATATATATATATTATGAATTGGGTTTTAATGTTTTAATTTTTGTGTGATTAATGAATGAAGACGAAGGCAGTAAGAGTGAGCGACGTGACGTACAGAGGAATAGTGGGAACATCGTTGACGGAGGAAGCCATTAATCTGAGCTGCGACCAAAACATAGGATGCTCCAACATCGTATTTGACAGAGTCTATCTCTCTTCTGCTGTTTCTGGTCAGAAAGCCACTGCTTTTTGCCACAATGCTCATGGAACTTTCTCTCATACCAAACCCAGTCTTAAGAAGTGCTTGCTCCCTAATTAATCACATATTTATTAATTATATGCATATATAGTTTAATTTGTGTTAAGTCACATATTTATATGTGTATTTGTATACACACACATATATATACACACACTACACACAATTATTTGTATTCAGTGTGTGTGTTGTCTAGAGGGCTATGTCACGCCCCGGTCAAATTCCTGTGCTTCTGATTGATGATCCATGTATTGATCTATTTATGACCTTTTTTTCGATTTACTCAAATAAAGTCTCTACTTTTACCATTTCATTTTGTTCATTAATTAAAGTAAATCCGTTGTTGATGAATAATTAAAGGTACTTTTTATTACAAACACTTCAATTTCATACCTAATGTGACTTGGTATAAATATTTTATATTTATGTTCCCTTCAATTCCTATCATACTGCACTTTCTACCGAAAAAATAAATGATCTTTATTACTCGCATAAGCCGCCAAGTAACATATTAATTACATTTTTTTCAAAATTGACCCTTTTTAATAAAAATAGAAAATGATATTAATAACCATAAAGTTTAAAACAAAATTAGCAAAAAAATTGTTCCTATGTTTGGTTTTGATAAGGTGACTAGAGGTGCTGTATAATAATAGATCAGAGAGGGACAATACATACAAACACACACACACACACTTAGAGGATGAGCATTGATTTAGATTCAAGTATACAATGGCTAATTTAGCAATTCGTAATATAGCAAAGAGATATTAGTAAAGGCTCTACAACACGAATACTTGAACAAAAGGTGGAGCTATTCTTAAAGATTGACCTACGTAATAGTAAACCAAGCTTTTTGGACAGCTTTAAAACCTGAGGTACCTAATTTAAGAGCCATGACTTATGAACCGTTCCACCTGCTAGGAAATTCAAGCAGCCGGGAGGGACAGCCATCGGGACCACAATCTCCGACATGGGACGTGGACATCACCCTCATGTTTACCTCCCAACACCGCCACCGAGGCAGTGGTTCCCGTGGCTGATACCGCTCATTTTTCTGGCAAACACCGCCTTGTTTGTCTATGCAATGTACCTCAACGATTGCCCTTCTTCTTCTCGTCCCGGTCACTGCCTCTTCGCCCGTCATCTCGGCAGATTCTCCTTCGAGCCCATGAGCGAAAACCCCCTGCTTGGCCCTCGCATCGACACGTACGTTGCATACATTATTCTTAATCCTTCCCATCTCCATCTCTTTGATCCATCTTTCATGTTTCTTTTTCTTAATTCTGGTTTTTGGTTATGCAGGCTCAGGAAAATGGGAGGTCTTGATAGGGACCTAATTCTGCAGAAGCACCAAGGATGGAGATACATCTCCTGCATATTTCTCCATGCTGGTGTTATTCATTTACTTCTCAATATGTTTAGCCTTCTAATTATAGGAATTGGACTTGAAAGAGAATTTGGATTCTGTAAGCTCTTTCTTTCTTTCTCTCTTTTTTCCTTGGGATATCATTATATGTATTTAGCTGAACTCTAATGAACAGACTGATTAATTAGCAGCCTCTTGATTGGTTGGGTTAATTTTGCAGTGAGGATAGGATTATTGTATGTGTTGTCTGGTCTTGGAGGAAGCTTGTTATCTGTAATGCGTATGAAAGGATCTGTACAACACCAAGTTTCAGTTGGGGCATCAGGAGCACTATTTGGCCTTCTGGGTTCCATGCTTTCAGAGCTTTTCACCAACTGGTCTGTCTATAGTAATAAGGTAACCATGTTCTGCCCCCAAATATTCTCTCTAATTTGTTTTTCCCCCACTTTAAATTTGATGTTTTTTTTTGTTAATGATATATCCAAAGATTTACCAACGGCCTCTAAGCCATGTGGTATGAAAATGTGCCCTATGTGACACTAAATCTTGGTTCGATCCCGGCCAACTGTAACTAAAAAAGAATATATAGCCAAATATTTGGTTGTAGATAGGACATAATGGCACAATGCAATCTGTCTGGCCAACTGCCTCTAATGAGATAAAGCTCATTGATTGAGATCTATTAATATAGGAATATGATATATTTATTATTTCATAAATATTGCTACCTCCTGTCCCTAATATAAGGGGAACTTAGCTAATTTGGGTAGATTAAGAAAATTAATTTAATTAGTTATTTGTAAGAAATTAAATGTGAGTTGGTTTCCTTAAAATGCCTTTTTCAATCATGTATATTGAAACTTCCTTTAATATAAACTCCCTTAATATATACAACCATGGGGATACTTTGGATATCATTAAAAATTTAAAAGA
Organism: Acacia concinna; assembly: GCA_037177275.1. Classification (NCBI taxonomy): domain Eukaryota; kingdom Viridiplantae; phylum Streptophyta; class Magnoliopsida; order Fabales; family Fabaceae; genus Acacia; species Acacia concinna. The sequence continues at coordinate 14,168,130 of JBAGKO010000012.1, forward strand.
TAAAGTGGATTGATGTCTTATTTTAAGACCAAAATAAACACCCACTTATAACTTTTATATTTAGGACTGTGAGAAGAGTACACAACTCCACTTGACTTTCACATAAATCACAAACTTTTTTTTTTTTTTTTTGCCTCTCTTTTAATGCATGTATGTATGTGCTTGTGATCATCTTATAAAAGTAATATCAAAAGAGTCTAAGTCACTGCAAATGTTAACCAATTATTGATTTTCCCTCAGTGTTCAACTCTGCTGGTTCTGGTGGTGGTTATTGTTATAAACCTGGCGGTTGGATTCCTACCAAAGGTGGACAGTTCAGCTCATATAGGAGGATTCATCTCAGGATTTCTACTGGGTTTTGTTTTTTTGATGCGACCTCAATATGGATATATAAACCCAAGGCACGTCCCCACAGGATATCAAGCAAAGCAAAAATCTAAACACTCTTTCTGCCAATATTTCTTCTTCCTCATAGCATTAATCTTGGCCATCCTGGGGTACGTCACTCTTATTATATTTTTCAGTGAATACCACATGTAGTGTAAGGATTTTCCTTTTTCTGAACATGATTCAATGGTTTTTTTTTCGTTGGCAGATATGCATTTGTCTTAGCTCAGATATACCTGAAACTGCCCAAAAAATATGATGCAACTCAGGTTTTTCCAAAGTAAAATGCTTGCTGCTGCTGATTCCATGGCTTGTTCCTTCAAGAACCTGTCCCTTCAGAAGTGTTTATACACCAGAACTTTAAGCTCTGTAACCACAACTCGAGGCTCTAACTTTTTTCCCAGGCAACTGCTTCTGAAGATAACAGAAAACAGAGACAAGTTCCGGAAATTTTTTCACAGCCGTACTGTTATGTGACTAATTTATACATGTATCACTTTTGCTTCCTATATATGGATAGAGTTTGAATGGTGACCATGAGAAATATATTATTCCATATTTCTCATTTACACCACATATAGAATACAGAAAATTGACTAGCAAATTTATTGTACAAGAGACTAGTGTTGAAGAGAATTGAAAGGTTTGGTCTTTAACTTTTTCTTTCCCTCGTACTATGCTGAGTCCTGACTATGAAAATCAACAGTCTTTTTTCTTTTTGGTAAGATCGACAGTCTAATTTTAAGTGTAATAATTCCTGAATAACCTCTGATGATGCACTGATAAATAAAATCTCCAAGGGGAAAGTGCAGCTTCATAGACTCCTTGGAAACTGCAATGGGCATGATAAATCTGCGCAAGTTTTTCAGAAAAGAGTAGAAGATCATTGGAATTAAAGTTTCCAAGTGTAGGCTGATGAAATTCAGTTTGCATAGGAACAGCTCAGTTATTTAATTGAATATCATATTAACAAAAACGCTGAATTATAGAGAATATCTTGTGAGAGAATTAAAATAAAAAGTACAAGTTACATTGAAAGAAAGTCCCCTATCCGTGGGCTTGTAAAGAGAAGGGCGTTATTTTGAATATAAATAGCAGCCACCTCCCACCTTCAAATATTATCCCAACAATTGCCTCTCTTGTTATAAAGCAATTGTTTTACTTCCTCTCTCTCTCTCTATGTATTATTACTTTGTGTAATTTATTTAAGTAACAATAATTTGTAATTATTTGAGTGTTTTTGCTTTTATTGTTATCTTATCTATTTTTTTTTTGGTTATTATATATATAGTTGCAACTTATTATATTATTAAATTACATCTAGAAATTTATTTTTCAGTATTGTGATTTTTTAGTAAATCGGTTATACTCTATAAATTAGGCTTCTGCAACAATTAGTATCAGAGTCAAGGTTTTGTCTGAGTATGCTCTGTATTTGCGGCATAGGCTGATCTTTCACATCAGAAAAGAATGACTTTGCGCTTTTTGCAATAGTAGCTATTAAATATTTAAAATAGAAATGGTGGACAAAATTGAAGAGTCAGTATCAAGGGTCAATAATGCATCGTTAGGGTCTTCATTAATGACAATAATTGTGTCTAATGGAAAGTACTTAGTTGAAATCTTTGACAGGTTAGGGCACTATGGGATGCGGTAAGGCAAGGTTCTTGATGTCTTTTTCTAATAAGGACTAAATCTTGCTCTTAAAGAAAGGAAACTAGACAGTATGGAGAAGGAAAATTGGAGGATCATCAATCGTATTAATTGTGGTACCATTCGATCGAACCTTTATAGAGAACAGAAGTATCCATACACAAAAGAAACTTTTGCACATAAGCTGTGGAAGACATTGGAGGAGAAATTTTTGAAGAAAAACAGTCAGAATAAGCTCCACTTGAAGAAAAGATTGTTTCGCTTCACTTATATTCCTAGTACCACAACAAATGATCATATCACTAGCTTTAATAAGTTGGCGACGGATTTACAAAATATGGAGGTGACTTTTGAAGATGAAGATCTGGTCTTGATGTTGTTGGGATCACTTCCCGCTAAGTATGAGCACTTGAAGACTACTCTACTTGGCAAAGAGGAGACATCTCTCAGAGAAGTTTGTTCTGCTTTGTATAGCTATGAACAAAGAAAGAGTGATAAACAAAGAGGTGGAGAAACAAAAGCTCTAGTCGTGAGAGGATGTACTCAAAATCAGTCGAGATCGAAGAAAGGGAGATCCAAATCAAGGTCCAGACCTAGTAAGGATGAATGTGCCTTTTGTCGAGAAAAGGGCCACTGGAAGAAGGACTGTCTAAAATTGAAGAGCAAAGCCAAACCTGTAAATAAGAAGGCTGTCATGGACTCAAATGTAGCTGACTGTGATGATGAGT
>JBAGKO010000012.1:14178184-14205357 GCA_037177275.1 Acacia concinna
GGTCAGTGGATAGCGAGCTTTCAAAAAAATATTGGTTTTATACAAAATACAAATGCAAAAATTCTTGCTATTGGAGAGGGACTCCATATGTGCAAAGTATTAAAATTAGCAAAGATCAAGTTATTCACATATTCATTGGAAGCAATCCATCTTTTGAATGTGGATTGCGGTAATGATCATCCTTTAAGGTAGGAAATATGTGAGATTCGAACACTGATTTTGTCAAGATGGGATCTAGAAATAACCTATGCTAATCGTGAGGTACTCAGAAGTGTTGACTGTTTAGCACGACTTACACATGGAATGACATCAAATTTCACTTGGCTACAAGAACCTTCCCAGACATGGATGACTCAGCTGGAACAAGATTTAGCAGAGGCGAAGATAGGGCTCCACCCCTATAATTCATTATGATTTGTTTTTGTAAACTTCAAGCTTAATGCTTGATGTTCTAATTTAAAAAAAGAGCGGTTTAGCTTTGAAAGTTTTCACCAAATGACATTTTTTAGAAGTTTTTTAGGGGTTAATTGTATCTTAAAAGTTTTAAAAATGGAGCAATTTTGTCTTGATCGTTAAATACATTAATCTTAACAATTAACTGATAGGTTCAATCCTTTAAATCTAAAACCACCATTAGCCTTGTATATGTAAAAACTCTTAAATCAAGTCAATTACTCAAGCAAAATTTGCAGGGGAAAAAGATAAATGAATACCTTCAAAACTTCAAAAACCCTAAAAGATGACTTGAATTTGGTAAAAGACAAATGAAAGGCAGATGACTTATCTAAAATACCAAAATTGTTAGCAGTGACTATAATTAAACATGCAATAACTACAACAAAATAGTGTATGATTAAAACTCAAAGTTCAGTTTTAGTCACTACTAACAATTTTGGTATTCCAGATAAGTCATCTGCCCCTCATTTATCTTTTATCAAATTCGAGTAATCTTTTAGGGTTTTTGAAATTTTGAGAGTATTTATTTATCTTTTTTCCAACTTGTAAAGATGTGCTAATTGAAATTTTTTGAAAAAAAGTACTCAAATTTCTTAGCTCATATTAAGCCAATTGATTTGATCAATATATTTTGATTGCGTTAGATCCTCTCCTTAGCAGGAAGGGTCCGTCGCACTGAGTCCCCTTGTTTAAAAAAAAAACCAAGAGGGGTTGGGACCCCTTCCTTTTACATTAAAATGGTACAAAAGTGTCAAGGAGGTGCAAGGGAGAGGGGAATGGCAAGAAGAGGATCTGATTCCATTTTGATAATACATGTCTCTTTTTGTTTATGTTTTTGTTGTTTTTTTTTTTGGCCAAATCACATAAATGTTCACATTGCTTAATGGAAATTCAGATTAATTTCATATTTCCAAATACACATGAATGATTTAACAGAAGACAATACGGTTAGGAATTCTTCATCAATAAAAATTTCAATGGGTTTTCTCCAAATTTTTCTAAAATAAAGAATTACTGTATCAAGATTTAATTATTAAAAAAAAGAGAAAGAAACCAAAATACAATTAAGTTTTGCGGTTGTAAAACTTATTTATTTTGTTAAGACACAAAAATACAATTAAGGTACTTAAGGTTTTAATTTTTAAGATATTTATTTTTAATATTTCAATTCACAATTTTAAAACTTATTTATTTTTTATTTATTTTAATTTTGTTTTTTTTATCAATTTTACAACCAAAAAAAAAAAACTAGTAGCCCTCTTTTACCTGTGGTTTGCTCTATGGGAAAGACTCGAGAAGTGGGGAAGCGGGCGCCACATCCAAAAGAGCTGATCCAGAGGTAGGAGACGCAGACATTGAAGCTTCGCATCAGAAAGAAGGAATCATGGGTTGGATTGGCGAGACTGTGGACTCCATTAAATCTATTCAGATCCGCCAAGCTCTTACCCAGGGCGTTAGTCTCGGTTCGTTCTTCTACTCGCCTTCCTTGCTGTGACTTCGTATTTTCTATGTTCTCTCGGAACTGCAATGTTGTGGGTTGCCGTCAAGTAATTGAGCACTGAATTAAATACCTTCACTTTTTTAATTAACATCCATAATTTCATCATACTATTTTCCCGATTAACAAATTAGGAAGAACATCAGGGTACGCATTTCATTTCAGCAGTTTACATTGAGCCCTGAGGGTCGGAGGAGTGGGGAAAAAGTACTGTCTTTTCTTTGATCGTTGCTTGTGATTACTCTACGAAAGAGTATTTGTTATGACCATTATTGTTATATGGAGGCTTGAGTCCTCATTGAAATTGAGGGATTCTAACGCCTTTTGTTAAAAAGGCTACCTTAGGAGCTACCCGTGTCCTATAGTTTATAGCCAGAATGAGTAATCCAAATATTTTAAACTGGTGGGGCAAAATGATTGGAAGCCTGTGATGATGATTTCTGCTACATGCATATTGCATTGCTTCTTCTTTATATGAGCGATGTAGATTTCGCCGCATGAACCTAAAACACTATTGTTTTTTATATAAAGATATGTCTACTGAATTAGTCTACATTCTCCGTCTCAGGCTTGATCGTCACATCTGCATTGATGATATGGAAGGCATTGATGTGCGTTACTGGCAGTGAATCTCCTGTTGTTGTTGTTCTATCTGGAAGCATGGAACCAGGGTTCAAGCGTGTAAGTCAATCCACTGAGAGAAGCTTCATTAGCTGTATAAAATTCTTTATGCAATTATTACTGTTATTAGTCTTGAGGCTTAATTTCTAGAAATTTTTTGTTTGTCTAATATCACTGAAGCATCGAACCTATATATATATATGCATATATTATACTTAAGCATGTAGTGACGAGCTTTTGCCCCTAATATTTTGCTGTTTCTATATTTTATTTTAGTTAACAAATGCTATTTTCATGTCATATTCAGGGAGACATCTTATTCCTGCATATGAGTAAAGATCCAATTCGTGCAGGAGAGATTGTTGTATTTAACGTTGATGTAAGTACTTTGTCAGTTAACTTTTACTTTTGTTCTCTTCATATTTATATCACCATATCATACACAACTTCTTTCATCAAGAGCCCAGCTATAATCTCAGAATTTGTTGACATAGTATTTCTTTGCTCCTTCCTAGTCTGTCTCGCTTGTTTCCTATCTTCATTTTCATGGTTAATTGACACAATTTTTTTTTAAAATTTAGGGCCGTGAGATTCCAATTGTTCATCGGGTAATCAAGGTAAATATGATATGTTGGCTATATTTGGCATGCTTAATTATTTTTAAGGTGCTCGTTTGGCCATAGATTGGTACAAACTGACCGTGACTTAATGTGACGGTTGAAGTTAGCCACACCGTGTGCTTGGACTCATTTTTCTCTTTTGACGGGAAATCTGGTTAAAAATGATGTGCCAAACAGTTGTAGGAACACATAATTTTAAGCTGTTAAAGTAGGATTTTGCCCTCTCTTGGATCGATAAACCTAAGTTTGATCCATGTCATAATACATAAGGCTATGTTTGATGAAGTAAAAACATTTTGAACTGTTCAGTGAGATGACTGTAAAGTGTTGGCATTTCAAAGTGTTGCGGCTTTTTATTAAATACCTTTGAAATTTTAACCTACTTGTATCTGGCACTAGGTTTCTTTCTGTTTTTTAATTTGGGTCAGTAATAGTGGGTAATTGACTACCAACAAAATGGCAAGGAAAGAATTACAACAACTTGAATTACCCAGTTTAAGAAACTAGATGAATTACTAGAGCAAAATTATCTTCAGGGCTTGAATATTTTCATGTTTTCAATTGACTGAACTCTATAAATTAATATTACCATGTTTCAGAGATTCCCTTTTTTTTGGTGGATATGTTTCAGAGATTCCTTATCAATGTTTATTTTGTAGGTGCATGAACGAAATGATACCAAGGAGGTTGATGTTCTCACCAAAGGTAGTGACTTATTGCTTGCTTGATGGTCTTGTAGGATTATTTGATGTGCTTTGTGCTGGTCTTACATTGTCCCAATCCCAACCATAATGATGTTCTTGAAAGACATTTTTCTCCAAAATGCTGTTTTTCATAATTTTTGTTGCTTTGTACTTTCATACGTCCATTCATATGGTAATAATTTGTAGCTGTGATATACTGCCCTCATGTATCTTATTGTCTTCCACAGGAGATAATAATTATGGTGATGACAGGCTTCTTTATGCTCATGGCCAACTCTGGCTACAAAGGCATCACATTATGGGTCGAGCTATCGGGTATAAGATTTCTTCCTTTCAAATACAATTGCTCCATTTCAACTGCTCATTTGTTTTGAAAATTTGTCTTCAAGAGGTTATCACTTGTATGATAGAGCTGCCAGAGTAGTCAGCTTTGCAGTTTTAAGACTATTTGCCTTCGTTTTTCAACGAAAATAATAACATTACTGCATGAGTTTAAAGTTTCATGCATTTCTGGCTACATGCTCCATGCCCCACTAGATCATAATAGAAGCAAACTACTGATGTCTGAAATTTTGACCTTTCTGGCAAAAAGATAAATAAGAAATTTGGTTGTGTACGTGATTGCTTGAGGCACTGAAGCTAATCCTTGTTTAGCCTACAAGGATTTCTATAGCTCTATCTATTTTCGGAGTAAATATTTGCCATTGCTTAAACTTGTCTTGGGCAGGTTCTTACCTTATGTTGGCTGGGTGACGATTATCATGACTGAAAAGCCTATCATTAAGGTTTGTTTTTCTATGCCATGTAATGGTTAGAAAATACCACATGATTTAATTTGTAACAAACTAAGCTGTTGTTTTCTTTTTTCTTTTCTTTCTTTCTTCTTATAGTATATTCTCATTGGTGCTTTGGCGTTGCTCGTGATAACTTCGAAAGATTAAACCAGAAATCTCAATCAAGCTTTGGTGTAACTGCAACTCCAGTATAGTAAACGGATAGTTTCTCTTTCTTGAAGGTCCCATCTGCCCATCTTGTACCATCTTTTTAAGTGATAGACCACATAATGTTAGAGTTGATTCAGAGTAGTGGGGTTTTTATTTCATTTTTAATCATTTAGACACCTTTTTGTTGGTTAATTGCTTGAATCATGTTTTTGAAGTTTAACATTTTATGGTTTATTCAGGCACGACTATACATTACCCCCACCGGAGAAATGAATGTCTACTTTTTAAATATTTTTTGTTATACTTAATACCTTCAGGAAAACCAACAAATCTACATTTTGTTGCTTGCAAAAGTAGAATCAGATAGAGGTTGTGGATATGACACGTGCTAGTATTTCATTAACCCCTTAACATCTCGTTTGGTGGGGAGAAAAGAAAACATTATGTTTCATAAGGGATATAGAAGGCAAAGGAAAAGGAATTATAATTAACCGGGTTTTAAAGTAATTATACTAATGCAAGAGTGGCTCAACTGATCAGAATTAGGCTGAACCCTTTTTGTGTAACAAAAAAGAAAAAGCTATACTTCATTATTTGTAAAACATTAATAATTGGATACCAGAGGTATTGACCATTATATTTGGCTATCACTATATGCGTGTGGATACACAACCTGAATGAAGAAAATAATGATTGAATAATGACAGAATACACAACCTAAAAGAAGCCAAGGGGTTCCTTCCACAAAATTAAAACATACAGCCCTGAAGAAAAAAAAAACAACACAGAATAATATGCCAGAGGTCTAAACATATTAATGACACCCAAAGTCACAACTTAAATTCGCAAAAGCAGTCAGGCAAAGCAGATCCTCTTCCCATGGCAAAATCATCTCTATGAACCTTCCATAGAGCTTGCATTAACTCATTTTCCTTCAGTCCCTGAAAGGTTAATTCTGCAAAAGCTCTTCTGCTCAAAAATAGAGTTTTATGCAGCCCATTGAAAGCTCTCATTGCTGCAACCATCTTATCCATGTTCCCAAAATACGTAGCTATATACGAATCACTATTAATAGATACATAATAATCTAAAGCAGCTTTAGTATTGCCATGCATGGCTGTGAAATCTTCATTTCTCATAAGGCTAGACTTGGTAAATATGTTACTGTAAGTAGCTGTCAGCCCTTCAATTTCCATCAGACCATCCCCAGCTGCAAGGTATATATTTGTGTCTGTTGGGATGGAAAGAGCTTGAAGTATCAAAGCCGTCTCATTTGGTGTAAGCGGACATTTCCCTCGTCTTCTCCATATGCGGGCTAACTCACCCGTCCATGGCTTTCTGTCACCTTGTGGTGCTTCTTCTATGGCTTTGATGGAGTCAGGAGAAAGGCCTGGGTACTCGCACTGAGAATAAGCAACCATGTCAGGTTCAAAACGGAGATGAAGTGAGAGAAAGGGTTTTGGTATAACTTGCAGGAGCTCAGAGGCTTTCATTTCCAGAGATCTTGTAAGACGTATTGCCTTATAACATGCTTGACAAAGAGCAGCTTTTGCATATAGAGGGTACCTGCAAACAAGAGGAAAAAAATTTTATAGCTAAAGTTGATTATAACTGAATGAACGAGGGGTAAAGGAAAGGAGGTTCATTTCCAATTCTTTTAATTTTCATAGCTAGTCTCTGCTATATGATTTACTATTATTATAAATAAGATGTCGAAAAAAAACCAACATACAATGTTTAGAATAGCTGAGTTTTCTAAATTTGCTTGAATAGTCACATGAGGAAACAACTATTTCAGTTCAATCTAAATATCCTTTCAATTATTAATAGAAAATAATCAAAATGTTATACATAAGCAGAGAAGCCAATCTATTATCACTTCAGGCAAGATGATGGCAACCTTGCATACTGAGGGGAAAAAATCTACTCCTAATACCTAACAGCGGAATAAACAAAATGCTTTCGGTTCATTTCACAGGCCTCATGAAGTTCTCCAAATAATCAAGATTCTGAATATCTAATTTCCAGTGTAACACTGTTCTCTCAGAATGTGACTAACGGTGTGGGTAATCTCCTAGGAACAAGGACCCGTACATAGACATACCTGTCCCTTCGTTGAGACATTGCTGGTGTAAAGGAAATATATTTATGCTCTAATAGAGCCGGAAGAACACTTTCAACATAGTCGAAATGGCCTTTCCGTTTGCTACAATCCACTGGGATGGGTTCTTTTGATGCAATCTCAGGTGGTAACTCCTTGACAACCTTAACAAAACCAATCATCTGTTGAATGAAGTAGTCTACATCAAATACATCTGCGAAACCACTGCAATGGAACCAAGTATTCAGAAGCAGTTTCAGACTTACAGGTTAGAGGGCAATACAATTCACTAACCAGTATATAAGATATCTTGACCAATAAAAAAAATGCAAATTAGAAAGATTTAGCACAGAACAATTACTTCTAATTACTTTTACTTTATATAAATGGAAAGATGAATAACCTTGTTTCATTCCAATATGAAGCCACTTCGAACTTTGGCAGCACAAGGGTTGCATTTAACATACGAGCAATGCCCACACCACCACAAAACTGCATTCACCATATAGCGTCACTATATCACTATTTTGGGAAAGCAACAAGAGGATCAGGACTTTCTCCACATGGATTTGGAAGTTCAGATTCAAGAGTTTTCTTGAGAAACTCACATCTCTTCGCATCTGGTTGAGGCCACCATAGCAATCCACTCTGATATATCCATTGGTTTCTAAAGGTAGAGCTGCACCATTTCAAGAAAAAACGAAAGCAATTGTCTGCAATGAACCCAATTACGGTTGTTTCAGAAAATAAAAAATAAACCCTAACCTACTTGACCTTATTCACTGAAGGACGGTTCCAAATAAAAAAGACATATCGCTAAATCAATGCCTTAAATTCTGTTAATTACATGAAATACCAGTAGAACTTCCACCAAAAATAAGAACATCTGATTCAGGCTATAATTTTTTTCGACCTTCCAAGGCTAACTTCTAACAAAGCATGAATGCCATACCAACTCATACCAAAATTTTAATACTAAGCAACCTCGGTTTCATTTACCCCAAACAAATTCAGTAGTTCCTAAAGTTTAATTACAGTCAACTTTCAGCCAACAAAATCGAGAAGTTGTAGAAACCGTGAATAGCCGTTCTAAGTAATGAGTACCTGTTAGGTGTCCTTGCAGCCACCATTTGCAAGGTCTCCACTCGAAGAGGCGCCGAACACTCCATATATCTCCCTCCCCTCTGTATTCCCAACTAAAAGCATCAGGAACCAGAAAATGAATGCTTGCAAAAATGATAAATTTCAAATCGAAGATTATCAGTTGTTATTTTCTTTCTTCTTTCCTTTTCTACAAGCAATCACACTCACCAATCAAGCATAAACCTCAGAATTCCATTGCCCACGTCAAAACAAATTAGAAATAAACATATGAGGCATAAAATTGTGAACTTACATGGCCGAATGCGAAGAAGTCCGATAGAGGGAGAAAGGGGAAGAGGTGGATAGAAAAGTAATAATAAGGAGAGAAAGCGTGAAGACCAGAACGCTGAACAAGGGTTTGATAGAGAAAAAGAACATTTGAGACAGAAATCGAAAGCCACGAACAGATCCGCTTTGATGGAATGAGATGCAGAGAAGAATGCCTCCGAAGCTTGGGGCTTTCCTCGCAGTCTCGACTCTCGAGCAATCCTTCTCCGACAGATTTTGTTGGCCACTCGTCAACGTGATTTGCTGACGTATAAATTCATAAATTTCATAAATAAAGTACAAATTAATTGGCAATCACAAAAAAAATAAAAATAAAAAGCAGGGTCAGTCAGTCAGTGGTTATTTTACAATTATACCAGAGTTATCCGATTTTTTTTTTTATGAAAACAAAATTATACATTAACTATAAAAAGTACAGCAAAGGAAAAACCGTAATAAAATACAGACATCCCTAAAAAGGTAATTAAGTCTTCGGTAAATGGTCCTAAGATTGTTGAGTAGAGTAATATGAAATTATTTAAGTAATTTACACTAAAGAGAATAATAACGTGCGTGATTAACTACCTCTTGCTTGATAATAAAAATCATGACTTCTCAAAGTATAAGCAATTGGAGTTGAAAAAGGCCAATCCTAATTGGAGAATGTAAAACCCAACACCTTAATTGAAGATTGCGAAAATATATTTGTACATGCATATGCCGCTATGTTCTAGACAGTGTTTGAAGTTTGAAGATTACTTCCCACTGGACTTGCTCTATGGACAAAGTACGACTCCATCGTACAGCACACGAACTTTGAGTGTGCTGTAAAGTAGAGGATGGGAATTGGTGTTTGTACGCTGCCGTCATTGCTACTACTTTTATTTGTTCTAACTTAATTACGTGATGTGGTAAGATGTGATCCCATGCATGGCAAATTCGATTTCAAGCGAACCACAGAGATTCTAGTAATTGGAAAGGCAAGAAAGACAAAAAATTACCAGGATCTTTATGGTTAGATAGCTAAGAGGCTATCCACTAATTTAAGGAACAATTAGGAAATGTATCTATACGTAAACCAGTACATAAGCCAAACCAACATACACATGAAAAAGGACAATGCAGAAAAGATGGGCAAAAGACTCACAGTCAACATGACAAAATGAACAAACCTCATAATCCATGATACGGCGAACGCGAAATAGATGAGAGGTGGGAAGGATGCCACGAACGACCTTCCACAAAAGTAGTTTAAGTCTTGGTGGTAAGACAGATTTCCACACTAATGTCAAAACCTCACTATCAGGTCTTTGAGAAGAAGGAAGTTAAGATTGAAGCAGTCAGTATCCATCCTTAACTGAATATGTTTCCGAATTGTTCCCGAACCAACGAACGATATCTGGCTTTTTAGAGATAGGGATGGGATTAAGAGCAAACTGCTTAACTACCGGCCCAAGGTATAGTGATAACAGTTGTTCAAAATTTCAACATCTCGTTGAGCGCAGTATAAGGTTAGACACCTTTAGTTGTGAGTACGATAGACCAAACTACTACACCGGCCACCAACGCCTACTATCTAAAAATATAGACTGTCTATCACCAACCTGCCGGTCAGATAGTTAGTCACTAGAATTCCTACCTTAAGAATATGTTTCCACAATGACGAGCTATTGTAGACAAGGCGGAAAACAAAATTGTGCTTAGCATCCATATACTTTGGTAACAAGGTGTGGCTGAGTAGAGAAGATTTATCAGAAATCACTCGCCATAAATGCTTGACTAGTAATGCTGAATTAAAGTGTTCTGAGGAAAATAATTGTAATCCTCCACGCGATACAGGCAAGCATAGTTCTTCCCAATGAATGTAATGAGCACGAATAGAATCGTTGGTGGTACCCCAGAAAAAGTTCGCCATTTTCATCGCAATTTTATGGCACAAAGTACTAGGGAACTTCAGGATAGAAAAGGGATAGACCAATATGGAAGAAAGGGTGTTTGATTAGTGTCAAACGACCAGCTTGTGAAAGCAAATTTCCTTTCCACCCGGCCAATCTTCTATCTAGCTTGTCAAGAATTTCCTAATACATCCGTTGGTAAGATCTTGAGTTATCAAGATAGGTACCCAAATATTTTCCCAATCGTGCATGGAAACGAATACCGAACACTTCAGCCAATTTACGTTTCTGCTAGTGACGCACTGAGGGGCTACAAACTAGACAATATTTCTGATAATTAATTTGTTGGCCCGAAATAAGAGAATAGCTTTTAAGCAAGGCATGAACAATACGACAATCTTCCTTCGTTGCTTGACAAAATAGTAGGGTGTCATCAGCATACATAAGATGGGTTAATGGGGCAAACTTACGTGACACACGGATACCCTTCCACCATTGAAAATTAGCTACTTGGTGAATCATACAAGAAAGAACATTTGCACAAATTATAAACAAGTAAGATGATAAAGGATCCCCTTCTCTAAGGCCTTGCGATGGTTGAAAAGGATGACCCGATAACCCATTGATTATCACTTGGTAAGATGCTGTTGGCACACATTGCATGATCAAATGTATCATATCTAAAGGAAAGCCCATTTTCTTAAGAACATTTTGTAAGAAAAGCCAGGAGACCTTATCATATGCTTTGGTAGTATCTACCTTAATTGCACACCAATCGGTCTTCCTTTGTCGAGTTCCTTGAATTTTCTTCATGCATCCATATGCCAAAATAATATTATCTGTAATTGAGTGCCCCTTAAGAAAAGCATTTTGATTCGGCGTAATCAAGTCACCAAGCACTTCCTTCAACCTATTGCACAGAATTTTGAAAATCAACTTATAAAAAACATTACAGAGACTAATAGGCCTGAAATCCTTAAAAGAACTTGGGTTGTTGCATTTTTGTAATAAGATAATGAAAGAACTATTGAGTTCCTTAAGGATGAAAACAGAAAATTTGAGAAACCATGGCTATAATATCATGCTTCAACATGTCCCAAAATTTTTTATAACCAAACGCGGAAATGAAATTTTCAGGTTATTAATATTAAATTTTCAATAAAATGAAAGAAATCAACTTTTAAAAAAAAAAGAAATTTTTTAAATGAGTTAGGCGACCAGTTCGCTAGTTTACACCTTCAGTTCCGACTTTAATAATCTGACCATGCCATATCATAGGTCAAAAAAATCATATTGGCAAAATAAAGTTAAAAACTGGGATAATTCTATTAAAATGCCTTTTTAATTTTAAAATCTTAAATTAATGATTTTTTAATAAAATTGAATTGTCAATTGCATTATGAGTTTGGATAATCTCATCACTCTTATGGGTAGCAAAACTAAGCTGAAATTTTAAAATTTAAATGGAATTCTCCTTTACAAAAATCATATCATTTGTAAATACAAAATATTGTAGTTTTTACAATTTATATGTATTATATATTAATAGATTATAGATAACGATATAGAAAATATATATATTCTTTTATGGAAAAAATATATTTAAGAGATTGGTAGATATTTTTTGTCATGTTCATAAAATATTCCACATAGTTTACATTTGCTTTCAAAGGCTTAACATAAGCCTCTCCTTTACTTGAGTTTGGGATTGACAGTAAAATACAAGCAGGGTTTATACAACAAGATGATGAAATATTTAAAAAGAAAAAAAGAAAAGAAAAGAAAACTCTGGAGCCTAAGATCTTTCCTCTAAATAGGAGCGAAACTGAATATATACATTGCAATTTTGATAAAATAAAAATTAGAAGTGAAGTGGAGTAAAAGTTAAATTAGGAAAGCAAGTCATCCTACAAATGACAAAGTTTATATGCTGGTATTTGGAATCAAATATACAGTAAGATGGTGAAATTGATAAAGATGTTAATCATAAAATTCAAATTGGATTGTATAAGTGAATAAAAGCTATTGAAATTATTTGCTATCAGATAATACCTAAATAAGTGCAATGAAAAGTTTTATCGCCCTATTATAAAACCAATAATACTATATGTTAGTATATATTGGGTTTTAAATGGATAATATGAATATAAAGTGGGGTGGCTAAGATAAGAATGTTAATAAATGTGTGATCATACAATAAAAGATAAAAATTTAAAGATAATGCATGCAAACGAGTTGGAACAGCATTTATTGAAAAAAAAATAGTTGAAAATAGTTTAAGATGATTTGAACATGTTCAAAAAAACACTGTTGAGTGCATCAATAAAAATGGTGATCAAGCATCGCAAAGTTTTCTAAAAAGATCTAGAGGAAGATCTAAAACGAAAACTTAATAAAATTATAAAACATGTCTTTTTGTCATTAATCTATTTAAAGACATGATTTTTAATAGAACATAATAATATCATATAATCTATAAGGTTGACCCTACCTCCTTTCTTTCCTCTGTTAAATGTGATAGAAAAGAAATTAAGAGGAAAATCAACTTAAATTGATATTTTAAATATTAAAAATGCATCATATAAATATTATAATAACTTCTTTTCTTTTTCTTTTTTTTCGTCAGAAAGTACCGGGAGGAACCGGCTTAAATTGATATTACAATATTTATATGATGCATTATGCTTTATTTTAAATATTAAGATGCATCATATGAATATTTATATAATTCACACAATATGTCATGCTTCAAAAATTCAGCAAAAGAAATTAGAAGGTGCAAATTGCTTCAATGAAATTAACATTAGAGTCCAGGAAAATAAAATACAACTCACGTTGTACTGTTTTCATAACTCATGAAGATTACAATTATTAAAATTTTATAGCACCTCAATCATTCACATAGATGTCATCATACAGTTTAAAATTGGAGGGTGACAATAATATTACCGCAAAGAAGGTATATTACTAGGATCATAATCGTGTTTACATCCAACACTTTCAAAACATAATAATAAAATAATTTATGATAAATTGGTGGGAAAAACTTGTTATAAACTGAATAATTAATTTAGCAATAAATTCTTAAATAATAAATACTAACTACAAAATTATTTACTTCTCTCATGTGCGTGTGTAATGACTAATGAGATAAGGACCGCCTTGATATTTATTTTCCTCATGATAAGCGATTGCATTGGTGAAGTGTCTTTCTCTATATTTTGAGTTTAGCTATCTTTAGTTGGTATGTATTGACTTTATATAGAGCCTGCATTAAAACATAAGATCGTCATATAAATAGAAATTGGATTTAACAAGGATTCCCTGTCTCTGGTGTCGTTGTCCTTTCCTGGTCGCCGCTTCTTCCAATTCTGCTTCCGTCTATGTATTTATTGGATCATTTAACTCGATCCATTGTGCTTGTGGCTGTCAAGGAATTTCTTCAACAACCATTCCTGTGTGGTTTCAATTAGTAGCTGAGTTGGCTGCTAATGTAGTGATGGTTGTGTTTTGTCTGGGTCGTCTTCTTTCTTTTCTGGTTGTAGCTGAACTTCTTGTTTAATGAAAACAGATGGATGTCACCAATTGGCATAAAAACAAATGGGGTAGAGTGCAAATCTTCCTTCAAAGTATTCGTTGCAAGTTTAAAACCATAGCAATGAAATTTAAAGAATATTTACATGACCCATTTACACCTTAACCCAAAAAAAAACTTTAAAAAAAAAGATCCATTGAGAATTAGTACGCTGAAAGTGTGTTGTAAATGCTGCTAATGAAAGTCTCGATTAATGGATCTAAATTTAAGAAATTCAAATAGGTTAGAAAATATTTAGAAGATAGAAGCAAAACTGTAAATATAACGGAGGGTAACAACGCACTGTTCTCATAACCTTGATAGCTATTAATGCTAACGCCTGGTCCTTAATAGTTATTTCTTCTCACCTCTGCAGTCTAGACTGTTCTTTTTTTGGATAAACTCAGGTATCCCCAGTTTAGTAGGTCAAGGATTAACCCTCTGCTTATCAAATATAGTTAATATCAATATCAATACATTCATAAAAATTAATAAAACACGCACACACCCACTGACCCACACCCACACACTTTTGAGATACGTGGAAATGAATACCCTGCTCAAGTGTTTTTAAGGAAAAAGTAAGAACGAATATATCTATTGTGAAGAATATAAGAACAATCGAGCTAATTTTATAAATTAACCAAAAAAACAAAAAAAACGAAGGTACGTTAGAAAAATTAAAAAAAAAAAAATCATCCAACAAGCGCAATGAATTATAACGCTTATCTGGTTCCTTCTGCAGTTCTAACAACAAATATCCTAATCAGTATTACACATCATAACTTAATGCAGGTGCAAGTCCGAATGACATCATGCGCCCTGCTCATCAACATCTCCATTCTCACCATCTTCCGCCGCCGCCGCCGCCGCCGCCGCGGCTGCTGCTGCTGCAGCCATCAGCTCATCAAAATTTGCTGTTTTCCCAAGCAATATCTCAATCTGAACCACGATTATAGAGAACGAGAAAATATTGAGGCAAGTCAGAAAAGCCAGTAACAGAGGACATGTTATGGATTCAACAAATAGAAGACAATTTAAAGGCAAATTCTAATCCTCACCTTGGCCTTCTGAACAGGTCTCCCTCTAGAGTCATCCTTTATCTCAACAGTTGAGGTCATAATTTCTACATTAAGATTCACAGTTCATCAAATTTGATTCTTCAACCATTCTCACAAAACAGTAAAGATAGGGGGCAAGAAGAAAGAAGATAGTAGTAGCTCACTCTTTTCAACAGCAAGCCCATTGTTCTTCAAAATTTCAGCAACAGTCACCACTGTGGCAATAGCTGTAATAAAAATATATAGAAAAAGATCAAAATTTATTGAAACAGATTTAAGGAATGAAGGTGCGAGGGAAAAGATAAAACAAGAAAGGAAGGGTTTGACATAAAGTATTAAAATACTACACCATCTTTAGCATGTCACACCAGGAATAGGAAACCATTTAACAATCTGGATGTAAAATACCTAGTATCAATTTCTAGTTTCTAGTTTAGTAAAACATGCCTGCCAGTTTAACCTATAAATCCTTTTTCTTCAAATTGAAGAATCCATTATAAATGCCACAGTTTAGTAAAATAAATGAGGTGTAAAGGAATTCCCAATCTTCAAATAAGTTACACTTCACATTAATGCTCAAATTTAAAACTATAATAAGAGTTGGTGTATGTTTGGATTAGTTTTGGAGAATAGCTTTTACAATTTACAACGCAAGCATGTGAAAGGAATATTGCTCAGCTTGAAGAAAAGGGATTCTGAAACCATGGTTTTGTTGTTTCCTAAACATGCACCACATAGGAAAAGGCGCCAAAAAGACTATGTAAACAACTACAAAATCCCTAGAATTCTATTCATAGGAACAAAACAAATAATATACTCTGTTTTCCCCAGGCACATATCTGCAAAATCCCTATAAAAGACTCTGGAATTATTGATAAGCTTTGACACTTGAACCATCAATATGGTAAAGCCACAACATACTCAAACATAAATCCCTTCTAAGTTCTGATATGAACCTCATCATCCAAGAGGGATTTGCTATACAATGTCTTTCATTATCTACATACAAGTAAGACATATGACTATGTAATATCCTCCTATAACCATAGAGTCCGCAATCCGAAACTTTCATAGGTGATAACGCTAAGGGGCTAGGCTTAAGATGACAAGTTCGCGGAGAAGTTACCAAATGGCCTACAGCAGTCAACCAAAACTGAGTAGCAATTTCATGACTGGCATGCTCTACTAAAGCCTGGGGGGACAAGAAATTCTAGCTTTATGCACAGAATTGAAACTCAAGTTCACTTTTAAGTCTGAGGTAGCGAATGAAGCCTAAACAGAAAAATCAATCTGGAATAGTGAGATTAACTAAGCTCTAAACAGCCAGAAGTATGCCTATTTATTCAATTAAGTTTTCATATATTATTGTTCAGTTTGCCTAAATGAAATAATATTAGTCGGTCCTCCCTACAATAATATTAATATCGGCTGTCCGCACAATCACTCAAAAGATACTCTTACTGGCTTCAACATAGGCAAGCGAGATTAGAAGTTGAAAAGAGTAAAGATATTTAGCTCCAGGACTTCATACCCATTCCAAGTGCTGATAGCTCGACCTCGTTGTGCTGTTGCATATACCTCTGCAATAATAACAAGTATGAGCAAAATTAAACAAAGAAAAGCACCCCAAAAAAACCGACAAAAAGCTCACGAATCCTCAAACATTTATATCAGAAAGAGAATTCTCGATAACAGCAACATATAAAACTCCTAAAAAGGTCCCAAAAAAAAAAACACGGATGAGCAGAGAACAAACCTTGGCCAAATTAACATAGAAGAAGACCGGCTTCTTTGTATTAGAGACCTGAATGCGATTCTTTTTGTAAGATTCCGAGATGTTGATGTTGTTAACTCCCTCCGTGATGGCGTCCATTGCTACGATGTTAATGAACTTCCCAAAAACTGAAAAACCCTAATCCCTTTCCAAAATATAAGTAGTTATAGGACGAGCGCTAAAATTTCAGATGAAAACTCGGCGGAATTGGGCTAGGCTCCTTATGTGGGCCAGTATGCATCCTGTAAAGGCTCCAGGCCCATATATGTGGGCCTCAAAATTTCACTTAGCCCTTTTTTGGGCTACACATCTATTCTTTGGATAGTAGTGGTGCCCCCAACATGTTAATACTTATACAAGCAAGGGGATCAAACACTCTCAGGGTTTGATCTTTAATCATTGGCTGTTTGTTTAGGTTGAGATGCTTGGTAACGAAAGAGACTAGTCAAATCTGATCTTCTTCTTAATCTGATCATGTAAACTTACAATCTACTATTGAACAATTGGCGATGTTTTAAAGAAGAAAAGTAAAGTGACACTTCACTTCTTTTATACTACCTCGTTCCTATTTATAAGACCAGTTGACTTTTTTGAAGAATCTTAAAAAAATCCTAAAAAAGTTAATTATATTATTTTAAGGCATTAAAATTTATAGTTTTTCTTTAAATTATGTTGTTTGACTTATGAACTAATATATAACGTAATAAAATATTATATATGATATGATTAAATAATGTAATTAGCTTTTTTAAGATTTTTTTAGAATTCTCTAAAAAAGTAAAATGTATCCTCTAAATAAGGACTGAGGGAGTACTTATTTAATACCCGAAAACAACAGAGAGTTCAGATCATCTGAGCAACTATTTGTCTATTTCGCACTTGCATTTTTTTACTATTTTTTTTATTGTTATGGAATAGTGAGTTTGAGAATTACAAATTGTTTTAATTTTTATAGTTAAGTGGATTCCATGAATGTAAATATTCATAACTCCGTATTGGTCAAAAAAAGAAGAAGATTGATAACTCTGTCTTATCATTTAAGGTTTTTTTTTTCTATTATATTTAATTTTTAGAAAACTACAATTGGGGTAGTGGATGGTGACAAAGATGTAGTAGCATGCAACAAAATTTTCATTATGGTGGAGCCAGGGAGGTATACATCAATCAAAGTCAAAAATTAGAATTATTCTTTCGGTCACTTTTTAGTTTTTATGATGTCAATTTGAAGATAGCTACGTACGTTCATGTTAATGGAAAAAGACGTCCATTTTGTCTAAAGTACAATACAAACAACTCCTAAATTGCTCATTTCCAAGGTGATTTTAATTAAATTAAATGATTAGTATTGATTAATGATGACATGCCCACAGAGGGAGATGGTCTAGCTTTAAAATGTGTCTGGTACAGTGATTTGGAGAGAGGGTAAAGAAAGGAAAATTTTTATAAATTGAATTTTTAAAAATTTAAGAAGTGGGATTAAAAGTTTTAGATTAATTTTCATACTTTTTTATATTACTTTTTCTCTTTATTACAATTTGATAACTCCGCTTCTTCAATTTTTTTAAATTCAACTCCTAAAATTTTTATTTTCCCTCCATTTTCCTTCCCTCTCCTCGTACCAAATAGCCCTTAAAGGAGGTGGCCCTGCCACTTCCCCTCGTTGACACCTTCCTGGCTCTCCTTTCTCTCAAAATGGTAGTGTTTTGGTGCATATTGGAGGGGTCCAATCCCCTCTTTTTTTATAAAATAATATGCAGGGCTTTAAAATATTTTTTTAAGTAGCACCAAATATTTTAAAATAATTTTGTGTGCTAAAACAATCTTTTTATACCATAAAATAATTTTTAAGAGCACTCAATATTTGATAATATGTTCACTGAACTATTTTTTTACTAAAACTGTGTATCTAACAGTTATTATTTGTTTACCGAGACCCTAAATCTTACAGTTATTTTTATCGCATTCAGCATCCTAAATTATTTTTCTAGTTGCAACAAAAAAGCTAATAATTTTCACGAGTACTCAACCGATATGTGTATTGAACTATTTTTTTATTAAGACTTTGTATCCTTTACAACTGAATGCAATAAAAATAACTGTAACATTTAGAGTTTTGGTAAAAAAAAAATAATAACTGTTAGATACACAGTCTTAGTAAAAAATAATGTGGTAAACATATTGTCATATATTGGATGCTCCTGAAAATTATTTTATGATACAAAAAGATTGTTTTAGCAGATAAAATTATTTTGGAATATTTAATGTTATTTAAAAAATATTTTATTATTTTGTAAAAAAAGGTGGGATTGGACCCTCCAATATGTGCCAAAATAGTACCGTTTTGGAGGAAGGAGAGCCAAGGAGGTACCAAGTAGAGGAAGTGGCATGGAGAGGATCTGGATTCATGCTTGCTAGGATAAGTGGATAACATATACAAAAGGCTGTTTTAATAATGGGCATCTTCACTTTTTCATTGCATATGAGCAATTAATTTAACAACTAAGTTGAATCCAATCCGATCCCATTCATCATATTAAAAAGAAGGGGGGAAAAGCAAACATGTATTCACTATTACACGTGGAATGCCCAGATAGCACGGACTTTTCTCTAGCGAGGACAATGACTATTCACAAACTCCAAAAGATATTCTGACCCAAAAATAAATAAATCTTAAAGATATAAAAGAAAAAGACAAAAAAATACCCATAAATATTAAAAACTTTAAAAGGTGAATCAAAATTAGTAAATGATAAATGAGGGGTAAAAAATTAATTAGTTTTAGTCATTCTTTAATGAATTTTAGTCATTTTATTGAGTTTTAGTTATTTTATGTTGAGTTTTAGTTAGTGCCCATCATTTATCATTTATTAAATTTGAGTCATTTTTTAAAGCTTTTAATGTTTAAAAGGTATTTATTTATCTTTTTCCTAAAATATAAAATAGAGGCAACAATGTGCTCTTCATAGGTTTAGAAGATATTAGCATATATTAGTGTATGGTTGAGTTAGCGTTTTAAAAATACGTTTGTACCAACTGAAATAAAATCCCTATCACATATTTATTTTATATACCATAACCACATTAGAAAAACAGCTTTGATTGTAATCCATTCATGTCCAAAGAATTTATTTGTTTATCGATTAATATTGTGTGATCATATATGTATGCCATATACAAAACAATTTGAATTATAATAAGATAATAGCGCATGAATAAAATAATGAGAAAATTTTAGAAAAAGACAGTTAAAATAGAAAAATAAATTATTAATTGAGATGCTCTAATTGTGGATTAAGATACACGTGCTGTTAAAAATCCAGTGGCACTTTTGTAATTATAAAAAAAAAGTTATAAAGTGACTGATTTGAGATTTTCGATTTCGTTATTCTGATTTGTCATTTCTCTATTTTAACTATCTGTTTCTGGAATTTTCCCTAAAATAATTTATTTATTTTGTTATTTTTTAATAATTTTTTGTTAAAAGTTGGGAAAAGTCACCCTCATTTATGCGAACAAAAAGCCCAAATTCCCCCAATTATTGTGTGTGGTAAAGGCACATAGACTCATTTATTTCATATAAAAATATTGGACACAATTTTGACAAAATTTGTATGGGACAAAAATATTACGTACTCAATAGTCAATGCAGGATCCAACAGCAATTATTAAATGAAGGACGAAATTCGTTTTCTTTTTCTTTTTATAATTGAAAGACGAAATTCTAATATCACCGGAATAAAACAAACGGACGAAATTGAAGAGTCTAGAAGAAACCTCAGAATTTGGGAATTGTGTCCCTCTTCCAAATCCTGGTCCCCTATCTTCAGGCTCCAAAACGTGACAAAAATAATTATCAAATATTCTAAAAATCCAATTCGGCTTTGAATCCAATTCCAAAAGGGTAAGCTTCATCATTTCATCCCCACAAAACAAAAAGGAACCAAAAGAATCTTAACATAACAAGGAATCAAATGAAACGGCTAAAGTCCAATTTATTCTCTAAGTTCCTGTGCAAAAAATAAAAGAAGACTCTAAGTTCTTGTGAAAAGAAAAATATCATTAAGTCCAAACTATATATAATAATATCAGAAAAGTACACTTATTTGTGAAGAGCTACTATTTATAAATAAAAGAGATATTAATGACAAGTTATAGAACTTGTCGATTTATTGTTTCCCTTAATTAGAACTTAAATAATGTTCTCCCAAAAAAAAAACAGTATTGAGCAAAAGTCCCTGATTAAATTTTTTATTTTTTCTGAAGTGCGCTGTGATTTTTAAGTAAAGGGCGGTGTGGTATCACTCCTCCTGTATTAAAAATGAAGTCATGTCTTTCTTGTTTAAGAAGAGAATTAAAAAATAACCATTGCTAAAAACAACTTTAGTAAGTAATTAGAAAATTTATTTATTTGTTTCAATAATATAATATTAAAATATTAATTAGAAAGAATAGAATCACATATTCACAGGTTAACCATGATAAGAAGAAAAATAAAACATAACATTCATACGTCAACCATGGTTAAATAAAATCCAAGTGGCAAAATGGATCTACTCTAACCGATATAGACAACTTAGAGTCTATTTGTTTATGTTTTCTTTTCTTTTTCAAAACGATTTTATAGAATTATTTTTTTAAAAAAAACTTTGAAAAAAATAATATATTGTTTGCTAAGTTGTTTAAAAAAATTATTTCTGAAGTGACGTGGTGGTAGCCGTCGCCGACAATGACATAGTGGTGGTGGTAATAGTCGGCGTTGGTGGTATGCTGTAAATAAGAAATATAAAGGGAAATTTGTGTTTTAGTCCCGATAAAGAAAATTTACGATCAAAAGTCCCGTAATATCGCATATTTATATAAAAAAACAAAAAGCTCCGTGAGACTTTTTTGCAATATATTCCGGATGTCAAATTACCCAATTGCCCTTAATACAAAAATTATTTCTCTCTCTCACTCTGATGCTTTGACTCTATCTAACATCTTTATCACTCTCTGTATCTGAAGTTATAGTTGTCAATGGTACACATTGAGTTGTCAATGAAAAGTGCATCTCATTATCTTTTTCTCTCTCTTTTGTTTTTCTACAAATACCATTAAAAATACTTGTGTTTCTAGTAACGACTCAATGTGCGTCATTAACAACTCAGTGTGATTCTATTGACAACTTAACGTGCTACCATTGACAACTATAACTTCAGAGAGAGATAGTGAGTGAGTTATAGTTGTCAATGGTAGCACGTTAAGTTGTCAATGGAAACACACTGAGTTTTCAATAGAAACACACGTATTTCTAATGGCATCGGCAAAAATATACATAGAGAGAGAGAGAATGGGGTGCGCTTTCCATTGACAACTCAAAGTGTTACTATTAACAACTATAACTTTAGACACAGAGAGAGAGAGAGAGTCAGAGCATCCGAGTAAGAGAGAGAATAATTTTTTCGTTAAGGGCAGTTGGGTAATTTCGCATCTGGAACTAATTGCATAAAAAGTCTCATAACACTTTATTGCAATTACGTGATTTTACAGGATTATTTAATCGTATTTTCCGTTGGCCGAGATCTAATTGTAATTTTCCCAAATATAAAAAACAAAAAAATTATAAAAACGTTTTAAATGTGTCATACTACTGTAGAAAAAGTCTTTCCAACCGAAAGGAACTCGGTATATACAATGGGTGTGTTTGGATGACAGCAATAAGTGACTTATTGCGCAATACGAGAAAAACCCCTCTCACATACTTACTTCGTATTCCGTAATAAGTCACTTATAAGTCATTTCAAACACACACAATATATACAATAAATAGGCTAAGAGCACTCTTGATCTGAGTCCCAAACTAAAATAAAAACATTTAATCCAAACATGCATTTAACCATAATATAATCATGTTCCAGCAGACATTTTAAAAAAATTAAATTAGTAACTAAGTTCCAAGAGTCATAAAATATTATATGCATACGTTACTCTTACCATTTCAATAAGTATAAATTCAACAAAAAGGGTATTGAGAGCCGTGTGCCATATATATGAGTCACTCCAAAATATATAAGATATATCTGTATAATTTGATAAGATTAAAAAAATTAGTTAAGTTAGTTAATATGATTACATGTATTATTTAAAATACTCGAATCATCTTCCTTTATCCCACCCATAATTGATTATTGTTAATAAACCATCAATAGAGTTAATTAAAGAAAAAATAACAAATATATATATAAAAAAGTATGTCCTATATATTAAAAAACACCAAGATATATATATATATATATATATATATCTTAGTTGACAAAAATATTTCATACATATAAAAAACTGTACAAACCCTTTAGCTAGAATATTAGATTGATAATTAAACTCTCCCAAAAGTGTGAAGAGCCCACGATTATCAGCTAGGCTTCTCCTTAATTAAAATATCAAACTATTAGGTGTCTAATCTACACTCCCACCCCATGGAAAAGGAGGTCCAACAAGTAATTTTACCACCCTCTCAATTTCTTCTCTATTTATTATTTCTACTATTAGATCGATTTTTAAAGGTTGAAATTTAATATATTCTAATTTTAAACAATAATTAAATGTAAAAATAACTTTGGACTAATAAATTAACCTAAAAAGTTCAAAAGTGAAGAAGATAAAAAGAAAAAAAAACATAAAATAATTAAATAAAAATCTGCAAAGTTGCCATATTTAGATATGATTTAAATGGTTTAAGGCCTTATTTGTATGAAGCGAAAATAAGCGAAAAAAGAAAACTAAATAAGAAAAATGTGGAGAGAAATGAGTTTTCACCTGTTTTGATGAGAGAAAAGTGAGAGGGAAGAAAAGTATGGAAGAAAATAAAGTGTGGGGTCACCTAATTTTCTCTCCAACATCTTTTTCCACAAATGGAGAGATTTGGTAGAGAAAATCACTTGTTATTACTACTCTTCTCTTGTGCCAACTCACCCTCCTTTTCTTCTTTATTTGTGCATAGACGCTTACACCTCCCCCTCTCATCTCATCTCATCTCATTCCACTAGACTTTGGCTCCATTTGGTATGAGGTAATGAGGGTAGAGATAGGAAATAGGTGAAAGATTGTGTTATTTAAATTGTTTGGTATGAGGGAATGATAATATATAGGGATTGACATTATCACGAACGTGGGATTGGTCTAAAACCACCTCCCCTGGTATTGAGTTTTCAATCATAGAATTATAAAATTATAAGATAAAAATACCCTTGGTTAAAATATTTTTCGAACAAAAATAACCTTTCTAATTATAACCTAACACAATCTTTTTCACACAATATCTCTCATATTTAATTGAAGAAATTACATATTTAAAACCATATTTATTAAGCATATAAATTATGTGGTTTTACTTGTGATTGATTTCTTAACCTTTGATTTTTAAGCTGGTACACATTTACCATTTTAATTTTTTAAGGGCATAATAGTCTTTTTAAAATTTATCATTAATTATAAAATAAAATTAATTTAAGCAATACCTCCAATTATTACTATGCATCAAATGTTATTTTAAACTTCAATATCTCTCTCAATCCTAATCTCAATCACAATCCTTATCTCAATCAATCAAAATTCATTACCATATACCAAACAGAGCCTGATCATCTCTCAACATCTACATCAGAATATTCACAGCCTTAAAAATAGATTTAAGGGTAGGAAGGTAGATTAAATTTTGTTATTGTCTATGGGTGAATAAAGGAAAGAGACTTCTTTTTTGTTATGAAGAATTACTATTTTAGATTTAATAATTCTTTTACGGCTTTGGGAGTATTCGATGCAGTGAATCTAAAAGATAAATTTTTTTATTTTGAATTTGTATGATATCTATGTATGATTTTTTTTATTCTAATCAAGATGATAAAATGCTTTTAGATTTGCTTTTCTCGTGAAAAATGTTTTTAAAAATTATTGATTTTTTGCTAGACGAAGTTATTTGATTTTAAATATAAAATATAAAAACATGTTTTATAATATAATTTGATTTTAATTTGTTATGATTATGATACTGATACGATTATTTCATTATAATATTTAATTTGATTGAAACATAGGGCATGTTTGGTTCAAACCCATTCCATCCTGCAATGTGATGTAATACGAATTACATGACAAGTGTTTGGTTAGATTTTTAAGTAAGGTGCAATGAGTTATTTTTTAATAATTATAAAAAATGGATATACCACACAAAGTCTATTTTACCTTTAATATAAGCATTGTATAAAAAATAGTTAAGAGTCAATGTACCGTAGCAAAGATAGTGATAATGGTGAAGGAGGAGGAAGACAGTGGCGGCAGTTGGTAACAACGATGATGGTAGAGGAGAAGGAGGTAGCGGCAGTAGAGGCAGTGGTAGAGGTAGCGGCAGCATAAGGGGTGTGCAGAGGAGGAGGAGGAAGTAACGGTGGCGGCAACGGTAGAGGTGACAGCGATCATAATGGAGGAAGAGAAGGTAGTGACGACAAGGGTGGAGGTGATGGAGACTGCGGTGTGGGAGGAGGAGGTAGTGGCAGCAAAGGTGGAGGTGACGAAGATTGCGATGGAGGACAAGAAGTTAGTGGCTGTAAGGGAGGATGTGACGGTAACCTTGGTGATGGAGGAGAAGGTAGTGGCAGCAACGGTGGAAGTGAAGACTGTGGCAACAGTAGTGGTAGGGGTGGTGATAGTGGAGGAAGAGTAGTTGGGGGCGGCGCGGCAACGGAGGAGGAGCAGGTGACAGCTACAACGGTAGAGGTGGCGGAGGCGATGGCAGAGGAGGAGCTGGTAGCGGCGACGGGGAGGAGAAAGTGGCGACAGTAATAGAGGTAGAGGTGGAGGAGGAGGAGGAAGTCGTGGTGGTGGTGACTATGATGGAAGAGGCGGCAAGGTGGAGGAGGAGGAGGTAGTAACAGTGGTGGTTGCAACGTGGTATGACAAATGATATGAAATAAGTGAAAAAGGACAAATGATATTAAATGATAAATTTGACTTTTTGAACTATACAATGAGATGGTAATGAGGATTCATAGGAGGAGGTATGAATGATAATTACCAATTTTTGGATAATCATTATTACCATGATAAACTCTATTATCATGCTAAAAAACAACTAAACACTTTTCTACTAACAATGCAATCATTATTACTATTGTAGGCATACAATAGAGTTAAATCAAACGTACTATAATATATTTTGATATAGGGTAAGGGTATTTTAGTCGTTCAAATATTTCTCATTTTCTTTCCTCCCTATTTTTTCTCATCCATCCAAATAAGAGGAGTGATTATATTTTCTCTCATGTTCCCCTCCCCCCCCAAAAAAAAATTCCCTCCTCCGATTTTTCTTCCCATCTAAACCATGGCATAAATTTTTTTATATGTATTTTAATATTTAATGTTACAATAATATTATACTTATAAAATATATAATAATATTCTTAATGTTATAAAAAAATATTAGATAAAGCACTTATATAAGATTTACCTTTTTTTGCCAAAAAAACCGAATGAATGACGAATACATATATTTCTATTTAGGAATGGGTCAAGGTGTAAAAATATACATGTAATTATTCCCTAAGAGCACTCAGTAGCAAATACTTTTTTTTGGGTTTCAAAAGTACACATGTGATTATAAAATATGAGCAAAAGTTACATTTACCGTTAAAGTCCAAATGTTGACCGTTAAATATAAATTTTTTGACTAATACAAATGACATGGATGATAACTTGGCTTTGATTTATAATTTTGAAGGCCAGGAATTCCTAAATAGTGACTGGTCATTCCACTAACTTCCCATAGTTTTACTTCTTCTTTCCAAACTTTCAGCTCAAAGTACATTTAAATTTTCCACCCACTAACCGCCCCTAATTTTACTTCCTCCTTTCCAACTTTTAACTTAAAGCACCTTCAGATTTTTCACTCAGTCTGTCACCTTACAAGTTAATTTGGGGATTTCTATCCTCTAAAATTATAAATCAAAGCCAAGTTACCATTCAGGTTATCAATATTAGTAAAAAAAATTATATTTAAAGGTTAACATTTTGACTTTAATGGCAAATGCGACTTTTGCTCCTATTTTATAATCACATATGCATTTTTGCTTCTATTTTGTAACCACATGTCTACTTTTGCATCTTAAAAAAGCACTTGCTGCTGTGCGCTCCTGGAGAATAATCACATGTGTAATTTTGCACCTTGACCTTTCACTACTACAAAAAGAGATATAACGTCTACAAGTACGTCCGTTTTTTAAAAAATCGAAGTTAAAACAAACGCGGTGGCATTTTTGTAAAATTCAGGATATTTCTTACGTCTATTTTTGAATAACAGATGCCTAGCTAGGTGTCTTTTTTTGGAGAATAGGCGCCAAGTTGGCATCTGTTCTATGGACATACGCTTGGCTCTGTTCACAGTGAACAGACGAACACTCTGTGAACAGATGCACAATGCGTGTGTGAACAGAGGCATAATGCGTTTGTGAACAGAGGCCATATGGTGTCTGCCGACACCTACAA
>JBAGKO010000012.1:14226500-14242880 GCA_037177275.1 Acacia concinna
ACCATCCAGTTGTCATTGTGACTCCACACCATGGATCTGATTGCTTGATCATGAGCCTGTATAAGTTTCAAAAACCCTCCTTTTTGACTTATTTATCACCAAACTAATGGTGAATACAAAAATAGGATCAAAACAATGATGAAATCTAAATACCTAAAGAATCATTTCAAAATTAAAAGATTGTTCATTCCAAAGAGTGAATTCCCCACCGTGAGCCGGTGATAAGACGTCGCCCAGTTGGAGTCCACTTCATTTGTCATAAAATACAAGTGGTAGCATCATAAAGTCAGTCAGATAAAATCTACTAACAACATCAAAATAAATGGTCAACTATTTTCCTTAAAACTTCAAGGAAATAAAATCAAAATGTAAAGAAGTTTTATGTTCCAGAAATGAAAATAAAAGAAAGTTAAATAATAATAACCTGGAGTAAAGCCTTTTGAATTTCAATTAATTCAACACATGCAACTTCATGAATTGAGTAGCCACGATATGTTTAAGCATGCTAAGCAAAGTCAGCAGCAAATCTTAACATTAGCATCCCTATTGGAGAACAATGTAGATCTTACGACTACAGAAATTTACTTCCCAAACAAAATCCTCCATAAATGCAGCAACATTAAAGGTCTAGATAGAAGAAAGGGCTTAGACCCTAAGGCATGAAAACCAAAGGGCTAACATCTTGTTTGTGCCACCCATTCGGGCAGGTTCTCACCTTTCTCTCAAAAAATCTGTTTAACAACCCAATTCTTTGTGAATGTTATGTTCAGAAAACACTGAGAATAAAGTTCTGAATGCACTTTGAGCTGACCATGCTCCCATTTTCCTTCTATATTTATACTAGGGTTTTATGTCTCCGTTCAGCCATTCTAGACAAGACAATTACTAGGCAATGCAAGCTGATCTTGCACAAGTCAAATTATAATACAATGACACCCAAGACACTTAATTAATACTGTTTACTTAATTTTTCACTAGTAAGCACTTCAAACAGAGTCTGAAACTGAAACCATGATATGCATCTATTCATATATATAACCACAAAGAAAAGAATATACTACAAGATACATAAAATATAAAGTATCTCTAATACATTCTAGACGCACGTATTTTTTGGCTGTAAATTTGAAATTTTACAGCTGATCATCATGCATTATTCTAAACATGTACGAAAGTATACTGATGGTTGAGTAATGAACTCATAAGATAATTGCGTGTAGTTAAAATCAAATTATTTAGATGTCAAACAATTTTTTCACTGAATTCCAACACTTCATCCCACATGAGCAAGGGCTTCTTTAGCATCATTCACTTTCTTTATATTGATTAACCTTCAAGCAACTTATGTTCAAAATCTATTAATACAATGAGCAATAAAACTTAAAGCTTGTATGTCACTTGTTGCTAATGAGCACATGTCAAGAAGAATGCATTGTTTTTATTCACCAGGACTTGATTAATTGAGCATCGGTTTTTATTTAGAGATGTATGAACAAATTTAGCAGCAAAGCTCGTTGATGGATTATTTGAATAGGCAACTGTTGGGAACATCTGCAAGAAGAAAAAGTGGGGAAAATCTTAAGGTGAAAATTTTAAGGAAACAAGTAAAAAATGCTTTTATTGATCATTTACTACCAACAATCCTCAGCTGTATAGATAGGAAAATATCATCATCATCAATATCAATATATCTATAATTTCTCTTTGGTGAAGCCATTCATAAATGTTCGACTTGATCTTGGCTCTAGACTCATAATACTATTCATCCGAGCCATCCTTATTTTTCTTTAAAAAAAAAAGTGTGCCTTGGGCTTATACGATAGAGCCGACTATTATAGGGCTGCGTAAAAGTTAACTTCTCATAATTCAAAAAGTTAACTTTTGAAGCATGATTCAAAATTCAAATTTCAAACTCCTCCTATTCTCTCACCTTTTCATCCGATCACACCAGCTCTGAGACACAACTCTCGCCAGCACTACTCCCCACACAGTCCTCACCAAGCTCTACAAGTTCGATTCCTCTTACCCACCAGTTACTCTGATCATCACCGTCATATGCCCCAACTCCGATTTCCAAGTCTTCTCCTCCGATTAAGGTCTTCTGATACTTTTGAGTTTACGTTTTTTATGTTTGGGATTTTTTGCATGCAGCGAGAACGCCGACCGGGGATTTCGAGAAATTCACAAGGGGAAAATATTCAGTTTAGTCACCGTTGCGCGTGGTGACTACGACTCCGACTGAGTTTTACCGGTTTGTCATATTAGTGTATTGCTGAAATGACTCTCATATCCTTGTCCCTCTATTTCTTAACTCTGCTCAATCATGTTGATACTTACAGGATAAGTTTTTTGGATCATTGATATACAGAGGGAAAGATAGGATATGTGAAATATTTTGATTTGGCAAATATTATCCAGCTAAGGGGTACTTCTTCAATGTGTCTATATGTGTATATATAGAGAGAGAGACACAGACACAAATCCAACATTCAGTTGGCTATAAGATGGGTCAGATGCAAATCAGTAATTGCAGGAAAAATCAGAGCTTCATGTGATTCTTAGAAGGAGGAAGAAGAAGAAGAAAGCAGGACTTGCTGAGTTGGACTACTTTTCTCTTTCATTTTCTTTGTTAGAATATAACTTTTTTTGTTTTTAACATCGTCTTGCGTATTTTTCTTCTATACTGGGTTATGCTTTTGTATCTATGAATGGATTACTTCTTAAATGATATATCTCATGAACTTTGCTTTACAGTTACTAATCATAAGGATGTTCTTTGAATAATTTCTATCCAATATCTTCATTTGAATATATATGACCGTATGCATCGATACAATTTAGTGGGGGTCAAAGGGCTTAAATTATGAGTGCAATCTTAATTGAAGAGAATAAGTTATACTTGAACAATGACAATCCATTGAATACAAAAGCAAGAATCTTTCTTTCTCCTGCCAAAAAAAATTTTCAACTTGGTTTGGGGTGGCAAGGCTTTAGACTTGGACTATAATTGTAAGTGACTGAGTTTTCATGGTTTGGTTTCAGGATTGAGCCTTCACTTTCTCAATTAGACCAGCAGCATCTTGAGTGCCAATGCACGGGAGTGCAAGCTTTGGTATAATCCGTCACTTGTATTTCAGGTATTGAAATAGATTTAGCAACATATATTTGTTTTAAGTATATAATATTGCTTCACATTTCATGTGCCATTATATTTGTTTTATTTGTGTTTTATGTGCCTGGGTTTGCTGAGGAGAAAAGAGGTACATTCGTCACCACCAGCACACTTGCAAGAGTATCAATTTGGAGCATAATATTTGCATAATGTAAAGCTAGGCCAGCAGGGCCTAATCTTATGATCCCCTGCAAGAGCCCATTCATAAATAACATTATATGTGATTATAATTATTCTTTAAAAAAATGTGGTTTTCATAGCAGAACTCTAGGGCAAGTAGGTGAACCTGTAGTGCCAAAGGCATTGTTGATCTCCACATGCGACAAAAGGACAATGTCCACAAGCTTCTCTATTTTATGTAATCCAAAAGAATTGTGAATAGAATTGAACCCACATGAGACAGAAATAGAGCAAGGGAAAATATGAGATTACACATTCCTCTAAAGCAACAACCAAAAGTTATCTTCTCCAAACTGCAGGACCAGAGCGACTTTTTCTTCAAATGCTTAACTTGCTTCTTTTGACTTTTAAGTCCTGCCCCCGTGGTTGCATGCTTATCACATATATGATTTTATCTCAATTTTTAGTAACAAAATCAATCTTCTCAATCTACAGGCAACATCCTAGAGATCTCCACAAACAAGAGTTGCATATAGCTGATTAGAATTTTGCAACCACCTCTTTCACTAGCACCTGGATTTTGCCCCTATAGACATTTATGTAACAAAACTTGCTACTTGCTCATATTTTATGACTCATGGTTATAATTCTTGAAAATACAAGGGACAGATTATAATAGCGATTTCTTCTCAATTCATCACAAAAAATGTAGGCTACATAACATAATATAATATGAAATAGCTATAAATATCATGATTATAACAGTCATATAATTCTTATGCTTCACATTCCAATCAACACTAATATTTTGCTAAATTATTTACTTTTATCAAGTGATTTCAAGACAATGATATATTTCTTAAAGAAACTTTCAATATTTCATACGGTCCTAATTTAAAGTTGTATTTTTAGCGGGAATCTTTTATCTGATAACAACCATAAATAGTTTTCCAAAGCCTATCTTTTCGTGCAATGTACAGGAGTACCATCTTGTTAATATAATATGGATGCTTTGGGAGAAAATTATAAATTTAAAAAAAAAGTGAATTTGAGGTTTTATATTTAAAATCAAATTCAAAATTCAACTTATTTTTATATTAATGATAGGACGTAATAACATTTATAATTTACATTACTATTGAGATACTGAAAATTAAATTGAGCTAAAGGGACTCAATTTTCTTTTAACAACTTTAAAGATTTATTTTTTAACCTTTAACAAGTTTGGAGTTTGTGTCTGACAAGTGTGAATTGATATTGGTGATTACTATTTTGACCAAAAAGGTATTGTTGATTACTATTAATTAATTCTAATTTTTTTCCATTTCTAATGTGAATTAAAATCTTTAAAAGTAGTATTTTTCTTTCCCCCATTTTCTCAATTATTTATCGTATACTTGGAGAAAAGTTGTCAATTAATTAATTTAATTTAATTTACAGAAAATTAAATCATATTTTATATTTGAATTAGCCTCTAGTACTAGTAGAAGAAAACCGCAAGTCTTCAGTTTAAAATTCGAAAATCATACTTTTGCTCTTCTAATAAATAACAACATTTTTCCTTTTAATATAGTTTTGTACATATTAAACTCTTTAATTCAGATATAACAATACTAAAACACAGTAATAACTAAGCAACATACAATTACAATTTTTTTTTTATTAAAGGTATTATCAAACTATTTTGGATTTGGGGCTAATCCTTTTAAAATTTTAAAGTCTATATATATGTGTGTGTGTGATTCCTGTATGTTATCTTCTTTATAAACTAAGATCATTTACCACTTTAACTAACAGTTTGTTGATTACAGAAAATGATCAATGGTATACACTACTCACTTATTATTAAAACTTTTTTATTATCACAATTCCTTTGTTAGATCTCATAGTGATATCTCTTTTTTACTTGTACTCAAAAATCTATTCACAGAAGCAGAAATCTAGGGAAGTTAGTGGCAGACAAAAAGCTTATGATATATAAAAAATGGTCCTAGTTGGGTACACATAAAGATAAATAATTTAGAACTTAGAAGCTCTCTTCAGCACGTTGAGAATGTGAAGCATGAATATAACAAGCTTCACATTGTTGAAAACCAATATGTATAATTTTATTTGTGTGGCGCAAAAACAGAAGGATCTCTGTACTGATGTAGAATGACAAATACCAAAGTCCTTGGGAAAAAGAAAAGCGAATTGGATTCTTTCATACACATCAGAAAGCAAGATATGTTAGTTAACAAATAATGCATCCTTGTCTTTAGATAATCATATTTAAAACTCACTAGAATGCTGCCAAAAATATATATGCTTTTTTATGCTAACTTCACTGCAACTTTAAAAAAGGAAACCAAATCGAGTCTCTACGTGTGTGAGCATACAAGGAAGTTAGGTATTTAGTGCCAGCCTTTGTCAAGAGAATTTCTGTAAGAGGGTTCTTCTATTAAAGAAAGCTCATTAGAGAGATTCTTAGAATGATTATCAAGACCGTAATTACACATTTCCATGGAAATAAAGTTTTAAAATTGATAGGTTTAAACCAACAAGCTGTTAATTGAGGTGGTAAGTGATCTCATCTCCATAAGAAGGAGAACACAAGTTTGAATTCTATGAAGCATACTTTAAACCTCGAAAGGGATTAGTTTTAAGTTCAAAATAGTTTAGAAATACCCTTAATCAAATCAATTAAAAGGGAAAAAAAAAGTTGATGGGTTTGGCTTCATTCAAACATGCTTAAGCTTTAAGCAGTGATTCTGATTCTTGTCCCATACACGTAGGCTATATAAACTGATTAAACCAGAATTGTTGTCTTCTGTGTAAACCAAAGACTCACACAGACACACATGGACATATGCCTTTTTACTTGCCTAACAAAGCAAAGATACAGCCCAACAATTAGGCGAGCGCGCGCACACAAACACATATATGTATTTAGTTTCTAGAGTGTACAGGGGCATATAGTAATGATCCTAATCCCCTAACCTAATCCATTTCTGTGAAAGTAAAGTAGGAAAGTAGAAAAGTGGATATAGGTTTGGCTTCTTACATGCATGCAAGCAAGTCCTATAAACAGAATAGCTGTCCAATTCAATGGCATGGCTACAATCCAAAGCGCCAAAGCATAACAATAAGGTGTGTCGGTGTAGTTCCTTGGGGATATAACAAATTGATTTGCTTTCCATTATATTTGCTGAGAATGAAGAAGACAAGGCCATTACTATAATAAGATTAGCTATGGTGAATTTGCTTCTACCGTATGGTTGAGTCCAGCTCTGGTAACTTTAATCAGTGAAAGTTGCTCTGTGGGGACAAAACAAAGAACAGGAAAAACAATTGAATCAGCAAGGAATGAATATGAATTTAGACGGAATTGTCACTGTGGGAGAGAATCAATCTCTCCAAATGAGAGTTTTCATTTTCAGAAATATGTGACTAAAGATTTGTTCAGTTTTATCTTCTTTAAATAACACCTGAATTTATAGGGGCTATAGCTAGCTATATACCATGCTTACCTTCCACCTGCTCGTTTGTTTCAATTTGAGGATTGGCAATTTGACTGCATTCAAAAAAGAAAGAAACAAGGTTGATTCAGGAATGAATTAAGTACAGTTCGACAAGATATCTAAAGTTTTATTTTCACTTTTCTCACCATCCAAACATAGGGTAAAAGATAAGGATTAATGCTTCAGATTAATTGAATAAGAAAGTTAGGGTCTGACCAATATTCTTCTGGTCCAATGAAGTTCTGGCAAACTGGGGAGCAAGCAGAAGGCGTGACAGGACCCCTAATAAAGCCATGAGCTTCCCAACAAAAAGATTTCACCAAACCTCCACAGCAAGGTGAGAGAAAAACATTCTCAAGATGTAAATCTTCGCAAGGAAACGCATCGCTGCACGCAAATTTTATAGCATTCTCTGAAGCT
This sequence comes from Acacia concinna, assembly GCA_037177275.1. Lineage (NCBI taxonomy): Eukaryota > Viridiplantae > Streptophyta > Magnoliopsida > Fabales > Fabaceae > Acacia > Acacia concinna. Next base: position 14,233,713 of record JBAGKO010000012.1, read on the forward strand.
GATGTTCCTCTGATATTGATGAAGGATATGTGCTTCACTTTCACAGCAGAACTCTGCATGATTCTTCAATAATGGATGTTACCACATCTAGAACTAGAGAACCAACTTCCTCAGAGATTATAGGAATAAGATTTCATATGTACCTGATTCTGACATGCCATTGAGGAATCACAGTAGTATTGATCTACTGTTATTGGATTTGATACTTGATCCATCAAAATATTTCTGAATGTGATGTGTGAGGCAAAACCATCACCACCCTATCATAATGCACATGGAAACTGATGAGTCTTTCCAACATGAAGCAAAAACTTCTATATGGTTATGCTCATTTTGTGTCATTATTGCAGAATCAATGCTAAACATTTTGAAGAACTTTGCTTGAACTTTGTCCCAATAAAAAAAAAATAAAAGAGAAAAAGAGGCTGAAAGCGTAATACTATAATTTTTTGTAAAGATTACCTGCCATGTTTTGATTCTCACTCCATTACCAGTTCTGTAAAGAAAAGCTCCATCTACTGTTACATCATGTACCTTCTCCCATGTGTTGAATTTTCCCAAGCTACCGATACTGAAGATTAGATCAACATGTTTAATGCTACACCTCATTGTCATTATTATTGTTTACTATCCTAAATCTGAACATTAAAATTAGAGCAAGAGTTAGTTTTACCTGATGCCATGGCCAGGACCACAAGATAAATTTAAAATCCTGATTTTTGAGGAATTGCTGACTATGGAAATACAATCATCCCCTGCGGGTGGAACGAAGGGTTCATTAAAGCATTTTATTGAGCAGTTCATGGGGATGAACGGCCAGAACAGGATTCAAGTCTCAAATCTTGTGAACTGTGATCATCAGTATAAGAAACTCATTTCCAAACAGCAAAGATTTCTTGAGGATGAAGTAACAGACCTGTTTGGATAAAGCAATCTCTGACCTCAACACCCTTTGAAGCACCAATATGGATTCCATCAGTGTTGGGGCTGAAGGTAGGGGCAAGCACTTGGAGATTGGATGTGATGACATTCCTGCAATTAGTGATGGCCAAGTGGATTTGTTGGCTATTCAGCAACTTGAGGCCTCTCACTCTGAGATGGTTGCATCTATGGAAAGTGATGGCCTGCACAGTGTAATTGTGGCTCTATATTCAGCTATAATACTGTTAATCATAATAGGAGACAAAGTAATTAATTTATATAGGTAAAATCAATATAAGGCCAAAAAGAAAAGAATATAATTACTAAAAAGTCTCATAACAAATGTGCGGCATATGATGACAAGTTCTAGTATAAAAAAAACAACAGGTCCATAATAATCACTTATTATTAAGACTTTTCACTAGTAATTATATTCTTTCCTTAAGACTTCATAGTGATTTCCCCATTTATATTTAAGATACGTGAAACTGAAACATCCTTCTCTAACCGTTGGAGCGGGTTCGCATGCCTGCCAAAACACATCACAGAGTCACTTATAGTCCAACACACTCATCTGAAGTACTATTAAATTGGCTTAAACTAAACAAATATGTGTGAGATGTGGACGTAGATGCAAGTATAGAGGTAGAGTACATGATTTTGTGTGGTCTTGCAGGATCTGGACCACCAATTTTGGCCCATTCCATTGATAGTGCCACTGCCACCACCGTCTACAGTAAAGTCATTAAGCCATCGGAACGAAAGCCATTTGTGTCGATCAAGACCATTCCACTCCTCTAGATCTCCGGGTGCCACTATTGCTCCTAAGATCTGATATATCCCTCACAAAACTCAAAAGTCAAGTCAGTAATATAACAATACATATACCACAAATTCCATTCAAATACATTCTATTTCTATCAGAAACTGCATGCAGGTACTTACTCAGACACATGCGTTATTACCAATTACCAGGGGTTATACCTACTCCTCTAGGTCTTTGTAATTTTAGCTGAATTTTAGTTAGCAGTCCACGTCAGCTTACTTACCAGTAAAGTTGACACCGTTAAGATAGATCCAAGTCCTTACATAAAAGCAAAACTATGGGGAATGATGTTTTATATGCCTAGGGTCAAAAAAACAATAAAAACTAAAACTCATCAAAAGTAAATAGGGACCTGGATTATTGTGTTTAACTCTTTTTATTGTTTTGTATTCCTCTTAATGCTTACCAACAAGGTGACCTTGGATCGACAAGGTCCCACAATGTCGAGTGGATACAACAAAAATGTTTTCCCATATGGAAAGAAAATCTGTGTTCCTTCCTGGTGAGAACAAGCTTTTTTCCAAGCTTCTTGAAATGCCTGCAACACATCACTTGCAAGTGAAAACTGAAAAATACCAGTTCATGAAGTAATGCTGATAAAATTAGAAGCTTGTGGTTTGTTTCTTCTTTGTTTTTTTTTTCCCCTTTTCCTGAAACCATATATTCATGAAGCAGTAGCCAGATCAGAAGACATGGCAGTACGTACCTTGGTATCGTCATGTTGGCCATCTCCTTCTGCACCAAAGTCAATGACAGAAAGAACCCTTTTAGATCCCTCTGTGCAGGGAATTTGCTGCAGAATTACAAGTAGTATGAAGATAAGAACAAAGCTTGAAGATGAACAAAATAATTTCAGGTTACTCATTCCTCTCTCTGTAAGACACAGACCTCAAGTATCAGACTAGCTAGGCCGACATGCATATTATAGGATGATTTTTTTAAAAAAAATAAATGCTTTGCTTTATTATTATAATTATAACAGTTCATTTCACATTCTAAAGGTGCATTTTTGCTTAAGTTCTATAAGAACAGGTTAACGACATTGCTGGTTCCTGAAAAGAAACAAAACCATACTTAATGTCATTTGCTAAAGCAAGAACAGTTCATCTTCACTGCACTTTTCATTTATTTTGCCCCCAATATAGATATGACCCCGTTAGATTAATTTATAGCAAATTTGAGTTTTCTCGCCAATCTGACAATCCAAATCCACTCTGAAAATGAAGTAGATGGAAAGAAGTGTAATAGTCTAGTTAGAGTAAATTCATGTATGTGGGTGTGTGTCCAAAATTCAAAAAAAACAAAACCATATATCCACGCACATTTCATAAAGATCTGGAAAACCATTTGTCTTCTCTTCCTTTGTTGATACTCTTTCAGAGCCAAAATATAAGACGTGTTAACTAATTCACACATAATAAAATATGTTAGTTAAAGTGATTCAATGTGTCTTAAATTAATGTAATTTAATGTGATATATGCATTTATTATTTGTTACATCTCTCTCATGCAATGAGATAAGTGAAAGTGGAAATAATCATTAATTACTTTGTCAACGTCTTATAAGTTGTCTCAAAATTTCTTTCTAAAAGACTTTCATATTTTGAACCGTGTGTGGTCAAATGATCAAGTAACTAGAAAGTAAAATACTCCTCTAATTCTACAAACATAACATTTCTAACATTTTTCACACAGACTAAAGAAAGTTTTAAATCTCATTAACTCTGTCATAAAATTCAACAATTTTTCAACTCTACACCTATTTAATATATATAAAACTAAATGAAAACAAAGTTAACACAATAATAAGTTAAGGGTAAAATTATACATTTGCATTAAAACTGTAATGAAGTGATTTATAAATAGGACTAAAAAAAGTCTTCTCCCTGCCCTATATATAAGACCAGAGGAGCAGATATTTGTTAGAAATATAATATGCAAAGTAGAGGCAAAACAAGCGTACTGGGTCGAGTCAAATCTGAGAGCGCAACTCATGCAATTGTTAAGACTACTAGTATTGTTGTCAGACTCATGCAATAATTTTTCTTCTCTTCCTTTATCGATTTTATGTTTTTATTTTACAAAATTATATACTTTTAACACCTATTTACCAATATAAGTAAACTCTTATGAGTTTACAATTCAAGTTTACTATCTGAGTTTACTATTCGAATTTACATACTTGCTACAAGTTTACTTAAACTTGTAAGTTTGACAACATTGACTACTATATTCTAACCAAAGTTTGCACAACAGTACACTAGAAAAAAAAAAGAAATTAAAAAATCAAAAGCGCGAGTGCAAGAGGTACCAATTGCTCTTGTATGTCTTGGTCGGGGCTCTATTTATAGTGGCCTTGGGAGTAGAGTCAGGAAATCAGGTAGAGCCCATCACAAGCCAGGCTTGGAATTTAGAGTCTGAAAATGAAGTTGGGCCTTAACGGGCTGGCCCTGTAGAGTCGCGGGCTTAAACAGGCTAGCTTTGCAAGACTGCAAGCCGGCCCGTTTATATTTTTTTAAAAAAAATTGACATAAAATGATAATGATGATTATGGGCATGGGCATGGAGAAGATGAAAATCATAATGTTATTCATATTGTTTAGTATTTAGTTTATAGTTTATGTCTTTATCTAATTATTTATTTGATTGTAGACATTAGTTTCTAAATTTCATGTATTTTTTTTTTTGGTAAACATAGATAATGTTTGATGTTTTAACTTAGTTTTGATAAACAAATAGAACAATTTTTTTATTGTATTTGAAGACATCTAAATGTTATGCAAACTATAAGGAAAAAAAAACTAATAACACAAGTTGAAAAATGATAAAATTGAGTGTTTATCTCTTGAAGAATTTTATTTTTAAGACAAAAGGTTATTTATTCTATTTATTAAAAAAGATAAAACATTTGGGCTATTTTTAGACAAAAGGTTATTTATTCTATTTATAACTAAATTTCTTTAAGAAAATGTTTTATTGTTTTTTTTGTTCAAGCCTAACAGGCTAGCTCGAGCCCGTGGCTAATCGAGTCAGACCTAAAAAATTTGGGGTATTTTGGGTGGCGGGCCTAAACAAGCAAGCCCGGCCCATTTTCCCACATCTACTTGAAAGCTCTTCCAACTTGCCCACCAAATTGTAATCTTTCAATAATAAATTGCTGAGTAATTTACCAATTAAGAATAAAACTTTTCAGATCTAGCTATAATTGACTTTCCTTATTTAATTGTAATTTATTTATTAATAATTGAATTTAAGATCTCTTCCTTATATACTCGGATTTTATTTCAAAGGAATCATTTTGACCCATCAAGAACGGATATAAACCCAAAATCTAACAATAATGGTTACTTGATCATATTAATCACTTCCTAGTTTCTTCCTCTGATCTATAATATAGGGCCTTTAAACTAATTCAGATAATTTACTTGTAAGATAAGAAATGTTTATTTTTCAATTTTTTTCTTATAATTAGTATTGTTTCTAATTGTGCAACTCATTAAATTTTCAAACACAAATTTCAATAAGGGTAAAGGTGAAAAATATTTTCAAGCAAAAAAAAGTAAAAAAAAAATTCTGATCTAAAACATATTTAACAAGTTAACTACTATTTCTTATCTTCCATTACTTAGTTTAAGTGTTATATATTATGAATCATAGAGGGTATACTTTCAGTAACATTTTAAGCGTTTTACAAAAACATGAATCACACTTGAGAGCAAAGGGAGGAGCATGTGGTCATATAGTACTTGACTTCTTTCATTTTTTTTTAATTTTGTTGAGTATAGGGAAATTGATGTAAATACATAGGTTAATCAATTAACAAGACGAACAACATAAATAAGGGGGTTTCCTAGTCATTATTGTACTTACCTAGTCATGGCTTTGTATTAAAATTAGAGGATGTGCATAAATTGTTTGGGGACGTGCATGAATTTGAAAAATATTCTTTTATTTGGCAATAGTTATTTTTAAAAAAAAAATAATTAGGTAGGTGTGGTATTAATAATGCTGTTGGAAGGAGGTGACATTTTACTATAAATTGTATTTTCGTTTTGGTTTTATATATTACCTTCAGTTATAATTATAAAAAAAAATTGAATATAAAAAGGAGTGTTATAAACTTATAATTAAAAACAAGGGGTACTACAATAATAAGTTATCCACCCACTCACTTTGACTTCTCATTCATGTATTAAATGCATCTTTACGAGTGAAGTGATATTTGAACCAAACCACCCTCTTAACACGGAACATAACCCCACACATACGCTCTCTTTATTTGGTGCCCTTTTAGTCTAGTAGGCTGAGAAGATTTGTTTTTAAGTACTCAATTAAAATTTTGATGTGTATATATAATGTTACTATTTATTTATTATTATATTAGTTTTATTTTTATTTAATATTATATATATTAAAGAGGAGTAGAGTTAAACTGAGGGATCAATGGCCAGTTGGTTAGAAAGGGGATGGTAAGGTATCTCCCCATTTTTCAGGTCTTAGATTTGATTTTTGTCAACCTGTCCCTAGTAAATTTTGGATTAATTGATATATAAAGGGTGCCAGATACAGTGGGTTTAAAAAAAAAAAAAAGAGGTGTAGATTTAAAAAAAACTGTTTAATTTTATGATGAATTAATGAGATTTAAGATTTTTATTGATCTAACTGAAAAATTTTAAAATTACTGTCACACAGTCAGACGAGTATAGATAAAGGGCGTGTTTGTTCCCACGATTGACAGGTCAAATTGTACGTTTTCTCATCACAACAGTAAAAAAAAAGGTTATTTGGCCCAACGATTACCTTCATCATGAACAGTGCCAATTGGAGCCTGAATCCAGAAGTATCAAAATTGATGCTTTTCCGCCGATGGTGATACGATTAACTGTTCCCTTGTTTTTTTTCCTTGTTATAATGTACTCATACAGTCTTAATTACAAAACCTATTTGACTTTTTAAAGAACCCTAAAAAAACTAATTACCTTATTTTAAAGTATTAAATTTATCATTTTTTCAAATATTTTATTTGACTTATAAACTAATATATAATGGGATAAAACACAATATATGATATAATTAAGTAAATTATCTTACATCCTTCACTTTTCTAAAAAAATTTAATTAGATCTTATAATTAGGACTAAATGTAGTATAAATATCACAACATATTTATATGTAATAAAGAGTCAACTAGGTCTTATTATTAAGACCAGAAGTAGTATAAATATTACACTATATTTACATGTAATAAAACTCCCTTCGGTCTTAATTATAAAACCTAATTGATTTTTTTTTGAAAAGATTAAGAGAGCCAAAAGAGTCAACTAGGTCTTATAATCATGAATGAAAGTAATATAAATATTATGTAATCTACATAATATGATCCATGCCTTTTTCAAACATTTCCCATCAAAAGTAACTTTGACAAAATTTCAACCCAACACACTACTTTTACATAAGTAACTTATAAGTGATTTCTCCAATCTTTATTTCAAACACAAATCAAATTATCCAATCTTATTTTTACCTAATCTTACTTTTACTCAATCTTACTTTTTTAAAAGTACCAAAAGCAATCATTAATCTAAACACGCACAAAATATTTTACTGAAATGAAGATGTTGTAACCTAACACGAGAAACACAATATGATTTGTGTGTGTGTGTGTGTGTGTGTGACCCACCAGGTGTTTCACTCTTAACCAGCAAGTTATGAGTTCCATTAGGCATGGGACTAAAAAGGAGTATATAGTAATTATAATAATAGCAATAACAATTATATATATATATATATATATGTATGTATGAGCCACGTTCTTACCGAGATGGTAAAACCATCTCACAGGTAATACTTTTTTTTTTTAATTTTGATATCTATATATATTTCTCTTTATTAGATTATTTAATTTTGCATTACTAGCATGGTTACGTTCTATAATTTTAGACTATTAGCATCATATATAACAATGCTAATATAATAAAATGAAAGAATTTAATAAAAAGAAACAAGAATAGGTACTAACTTAAAATTAAGAAGAAAGTGGCGAACTACTATGAGATTTTAAGAAATGGACATAATTACTAAAAAAAATTTATTTGGTAATAAAAATAATTGAAATTATAATAGAAATAATAAAATTTATGCTTGTGTGTTTTTCATAAACGAATTGGTAAAAGAAATAATTAAAATGATAACGGAAATGATAAAAATCATGATTTTTTATTTAAATTTAAAAATCCAGAATCTATCATTTTCCCCTTTTAACAAATTTTTTAAAATTTATATAATATTTTTTCGTCATTTTCCAATATTAAACATTAGACGTGGCAGAGGCTAGCGATATCAATTTTGGAGTAAAGAAAAACAACGATGGGGCGATAAGCTTTTAAATGGAAGAAGAAAAGGTCCGTGTTTGCGGCTATGTCAGACAACAACATAGCTCCCATCTTTTACTTTTTCAATTGAAGCTTTTTTTTTTTTTTTTTTGTCTTTAGCAAATATGTAACCCACAAGTTTATTAGACCAACCTCTGTCTCTTTCATTTCAACCCAATTGGTTTAATTTCACTTATTCTAAATGACTTTATGTTATACGAAATTATTATTGTGTGTGTATATGATCTCAATTTTTCTTATAAGCATTCAAATGTGTTTCTAAACAAAGACAAGCAACTAGCAAGTGCATAAAATGGGGTTCACTACTGGCTTAGTGATAATAAGTCAGGAGTTGAATCACATTATTATGTGTTTTTTCGTTCAAAATATTATTTGGGCTTGATAATTAACTTGTACATATTGGTTTTTTTAAAAAATAAAAATGTTAAGTAGATTAGTGGTTTATGTGAAAATGGGCGTTGGTCCACAATTCATCTTAATCATTTGCATTAATATATTATTTTCTTGATTAAAAAATTCTCTAAAATCCACAGACAATATTGGGAGACTTTAGAGGAAAAAAATTTATAAATTTAAAAAATAAAATATATTGATGGTTTATATTTATAATCATAACAAACTTCTTTAAGTAAAGGGAGTAATAAATAGCTAGCTAAATAGCATGAACTATTGTTATCAAATTCATAAGTTAACTTTATGTTTGCACTTAAATTCGTGCTAATTATAAATTCAGTAACACTTACGAATTTACCTATTAAGTTTGCTAATTTTAAATTTTTATCTTATAAAATTATGTCAACTTATTATTGAATTTATGTCATCTTATTTGATTTAATTATCTTTAATGACTTTATATATAAATTTCACATCAATTTTTTTGTTGAATATGATAAATTATAATCCATCCAGTCATAATTGTAAAGGTCCATTGATTTTTTTGGAGAATTATAAGAAATCTTAAAAAAACTAATTACATTACTTTAAAATATTAACATTTGTCGTTTTTCTTCAAATTATATTGGTTGACTT
>JBAGKO010000012.1:14261438-14276696 GCA_037177275.1 Acacia concinna
CCCCCCCCCCCCCCCCCCCCCCCCCCCCCCCCCCCCCCCCCCCCCCCCCCCCCCCCCCCCCCACCCCACAATAATATATCGACATTTTATAATTGATTGATAATTGATACGGACACACACACACGCCAAGATATAATTTTAGTATTAAATCCTTACTCTTAATTTCTGATAAATTAATACACAAAATACCATATTTGTTACAAACTAACATTAATAAAATTTATGTTTTAAACGGACGTTAATGCCTATTTCAAAATATTTTAACTATTATTTATTAAATTATCATGATATCTCATATATTATTCACCAAATATGGATAGAATAAAATGGATCTCGTCAATTTGCTGAAAAAAAATTATAATGAGGCTTATCATGCTTATGCCATTATATATTAAAAGATAAATTATAGTGTTAGTATGATTTGTCATGTCATTTGTAATATGACTAATTAAAATATAACAACTCAGCTAATATTACTTCTATTCACTGCTGATGTAGCTAACACCATTTATTTTTTTTAAAAAAAATTCCTTAATTGAGATTTCATAATTAATGGGAAAGTATATCTTGTGAACTCTTTATATCTTGTTAAAATGCCTTATAATATTTATGAGGTGTCAAATCAACTTATAAGTCTTATGTTTTGATTAGTTATATTACAAATGATGTGGTAAATCAGGCTTACATAAAAATTTCTCATATTAAAATATACCAATTATAGCATGTCATTGTCCGTTTTCCATAATTACCCGCCTTAGTGTTCTAGTTAGCCCTCACAAATCACAATTTTAAAACACATTGAGAGGAGAGCCGGCCCTAGTTACCCCTCATGATTTCAAAAAGTGTCGAGAGGGTGAGGAATTCTTGTGTGAACTCGGTTCGCCACATCATTTATGGTCTGACCAATTAAAATACAACATCTCACTAAACATTAATTCTAGCTGGCTCTTTTTTATTTTCATATTATTATTTTTCTAAAAATAAATGAACACATTAATTAAGATTTCACAAATAATAAAAAGATAAATCTTGTGAAATCTTTTAATTTTATTAATATGCCAATTAATATTTAGGAGGTGTCAAATTATTAACTGGTTCATATAAAAATTTCTCTGAGAGGGGAAGTATCCTGATAAGGCGTCTTTTGTTACTCTAGCCCATGAGACTTCACATTATATTAGATAACCTATATTTCATACATATGAAATATATGTTATCTAATATCTATTAATATCAATCATCAGTCAACTTTTGAATGGATAATCGATAATAACGTGTTGTCTCTCCCTCTCTCGATTTTCTCTTGAGAGCGTGGGGGTTGAGTCTTGTCTCATACGTGTGTGCATGTACAACATCGGCATTCCGGTTGAGGGGAAGCACTTCATTTGGTTTTTGCTAATGGAGCGGTGTGCTCCATTAGTGTAAAAATCAGCACTTCATTTGGTTTTGGCTGACGTTCGGTGGTGTTGGATTCTATTTCCTCTGCTTGGTGGTGGCACATTCAGAATGTTGGAGATCGGATGCTTTTGGTCCATCAAGTGTGGTCACTGTTCTGTTTTATGCTTCCTCTTGTCATGTCTATTTTGTTGGTGTCCATGATTTCCCCCCCATCTTGCGTTTGCTCCATCCTAAACCCGTTGGGTGCTTTCTTGCTGACAAAAGAGTTGGGTCCTCTTAGATGGTTCTTTGAACACTACCCCTTATGGCCTTGTTGCCATTATTGGCTTTTTTTCCTTCCCTATAGACTCTGGTTCATCAGCTTTGGCAAGTTTCAGCGGAGGAAGCCGCGGCTGTGTTTCTCATTCCCTTTGGTCTAAAGATTAGGGTTAGAGTTTAATTGTTGTGGTATTTGTTTTTGGGCTTATGGGATTTTATTTTGTTTGTGTTGTTGTTTTCTTATTCCTAGTAAGTCTTTTTTAGTAATGGAAATATCTTTCCCGGTCCAACAAAAAAAAAAATCATCATCAACTTTATACTAAAAATCTCTTAGAACTTCTTTCACCACAAAACGGGTTGGATAGTCATTCCATTATTAAATTAGTCCATGCGTAATTACATTAACACTCATTCGGCATTAAAGTTATTTCCTTTTTTGAAAAACAAGCACAAATTATTCCCTAACATATATAGACAATTTCCCCAACAAGTTCTCTAATGACTATGGGCTATAATTATGCATTTTGTTTCCAAGTTATTCAAATTTATTGGGATATTATTCCCATTTAATTCCCAATTTTTATTATTGGGTTTATACAAAATCCTTTACTCCAAAAAGTTTGACCTTTTCAATAATAACTGTGGACTAGATCGAATTATACCGTTCCTTTATATATTATTCCCAGTACACATAATCCGAATAGTCATTTTCTAAAAATAACCAAAAACTCCATTTTTCATAGACTCCCATTTCGAAGATGCAGGTAATAAAAAAAATCCAAAATGAAATTACACATTAAATCAAGATTTATAAATCATAATAACAGAAGGGAGACATTTGGAGGCAATAAAAACAACGTGTACATACTTGAATGGCTCAACCTAACTCACACATCCTCATATACGATATTATTCTTGATTACTAAATCAATCATATTTGGAAATGATTTGATAATTCTTAAATTCCCTAATTTCCTTTGTCTCATAATTTCTTCAAAAAGAGGATATAGGTTGCGAAAATTATGTCTCCGGCAATAGTATTACATCTCCATAAATAATCATACCTTTTTTTTTAAAAAAAACTATGTCGTAATGATAATGATTTGGTTTTAAAATAGTGATTATTTTTTCCCCATCCTTAGAAATATTCATGGAGTTGATTTCGGTTTTCTTTTACCCACGGCTCAATGATATATAACATCCTTATCGTTATTCATGGGTTGAAGCGTGCGTGGGACATTAGGCCTAAATATTAACCGACTGCTTTATTTTCTAGGGAGCAAAAATGACTCTGATTTTCTAAACCATACTTTTAATTTATTTATAAAATAATGTTTAAAACTGAATGTACAGTTGCCTTCTGTAATAAGAATTTATCAGAAAAAATTCACAATAATAATGTCCAACTCTGAGGAAATCTAGTTAGGACAATTCCCCGCCAGCTTGCAAAATTCATATAATCTTGAAAGCTAGGCCACTCGCCCACTCTCCTAAACCCAATGACAATGGAAGAACATATTCCCAACGGATAGATCTAGTTAAGTTTTGAACTTATGAAAAAATTTAAACAACGAATTGAAAGCCTGGATTAATAATAAAAATAATAATCATAGATCTCTAAAATAATTGAAAAACCTGTCTTGAGATTATGTATATGCATAATCTTTTCTTAATGACGAACTAAATAAATATATAGAATCATTGTTATATTATATTACATTGCATTAGATTATCTTGGATTCTATGAACCAAACGGGTAATTAATAAATGGTTTATCAGCTCTACAAAACCTAAATATGAATCAGATTTTCATAATCTAGATATGAATTAGAGATAGGGATAAACATGGACTAGACATAACTAGGTTGGGCATCAACTCCAGGTTTGGTTCAAAGAAGACCTCAGGCTACACAAAGCAGCTTGTAATCCAATCTAATATAGTATTGACTTGAGATCGAGCTGTACCAGACCGGGTTTAGTAGACTAGCTGGACTGGTATGTTTGCGGGGTGACATACTTATATTGTTAACAATCTCTGACCTCATATCTATACTCATCATCTACCTCTTGTCAATATATATATAATTCATAGCCTTGTCGGTATTAAGCATATTGAGATAGGGTGCCTTCATGCAGACCCTCAATACACGGGCATTCTATAGAACTCATAATTACAATTGAATAGCCTGCCTCTTAGGGATTTAAGGTGGTTCTTACACCTCGAAAAGGTTTCCAAGTTTTCTGCAACTAAAAAAAATGAAGACCATAAGGCTAACCCATTGAGAGCTCTACAACTCCACAAGGATTGCACTTGTTAAACACGTAACAACTTGTGTGAGATCTTCACAGTTTCATAAACTCTACAGAAAACCGATATAAATCTCGAGTGGCCTAAGGAAATTGTGAACCAGCAAATATGTTGGGTATGTTCTAGGGTGAGTCTAACCACAAAAAAAATAAATAAATAATAACGTTTAAAATTGTATGAAAGCATTTTTTATTTTTTGGGGTCCTTTTTCTCTTTTTATTTTGTCTTTTCCTTTTTTCAACCTTCTACCTTTTTCATTTTTTTAACACTCTTTTTATTATTCTCTTTTCTTCAAAATTGTTTGCAGTTTTGTTTACTGTGTTTTTGCCCTTTTTTCACATGTTTTGTAGTTTTTTTTTTGGGAAGAAAACAAAAAATATGAATGAGTAAAAACCCGTTAGTCCAGTCTGATTTCGTTCAACCCGATTTGGTCTGATTTTGCCTATTCTAGTTCAAATAAACAACATAATGAAATCATACCATACTGGGTTCAGGATCAAGTGACTAGACCACTTTGATTGGTCCAGTTTGGTCCATGTCAATTTTATATTTTAATAATTTGTAACTTGAATGTTATTTTTGTTTGATATTGTTGGAGTACTTTAAAGGATTTTCAATTGGTTTTTATTATTTTTGAATGATTTTAATATGATTGTAGGTATTTTATTATATTAATTGTATATTAAGGTTAATTTTTTGAGAAAATCCCATATAAAAACATTTAAATTATCAAAATTCTATATTAAGCTGGTAAATTTAACATATTTTAGATTAAATTATTGACCTAATTTAAAATATAGAAATTTAATTCATTTTTCAACTATGCCATAGGACATAGGGAAGGGGAAAGGGTTCACGCGTTCAGATCCTGTCCCTCTCCTTCCTGACCCTGGCCTCTCCCTGACTTTGAAACGACCCCATTTTGCATCAAACCCAGCCTCAAACTTCTCCTCTTCTCTTGGTATCGCGCCTCAATCCTCACTAGCTCTCTTTTCTTCAGATCGTGGCTTTAATCTCTCCATCTCTCTCACACGTCTCAGTCGCTATCGTCTCCTCGCTACTTCTCTCCGGTCAGCCACTCTCTCAGACTTTCCCTTTCGATCCTCTCACTGATATATCAATCTTCGACTTTCCGATTCCTCACTCTCATTGTTTGGCGACTCATTCTGGCGGCTGATTCTCTCCGGTCTTCTTGTTCCAGATCTCGTTGGGTAAAATTTGTTTTATCATCCAAACTCTTCTTAGTGTCTACGCTATTCCTGTGATTGGTTATTATTTTATTGCGCACAATCTATTCGGTCAAATATTCAATTCACTTAAGCTGTTCGCAAAAGGTTGTTTATTTTGAAGTTCCAATATGTATGGGAGAAAAGCATGCCAACTTGTTAAAGAGCTTGCAAGTGGGGAGAAAGGCCAGTTGACGCCATTCAATGTAAGGTCTTGTCTTGGTTTTTAATGAGCTATTTCATCTTGCTTCCTTGAAATTGGTTTATGTAGGCATTATAACTATTTACAAAATGCACATAGTTATTAGTTGGGTGGGGTAGAAATCTTTGTGGAGGTTTCCATGCTCATGTACTGCAAGAAATTTAAGCAACTGCATGGGAGACCGCCATGGACACTGGTAACAAGGGAACGTTCTTGAAACTAGAATCTTAAATTGCAAAGCCTAATTTGTAAAATGATGGTGAATGTGCCTTTCTGGGTTTTAGATATGGTTGGCAATGGTATCTTCTCAAGTATACGAAGTTTCCTGAGTTATGCAAAAATTGTTAATTGGTGATGATATCTTGTTAATTAGCTTTTACTAAGCTTATTTTTTACTGCAAAAAATTGTAAATTAGTGTTGACTCATGTGACTTGTCCACATAAAGAGCTGCTAGTTTCTAGTGGAATCTTTGGTGCACTAATTTAATATTTTACTGTTGTTCGTAATGAAAATATTTCTGAGAGCCTTGCATGCTTAAAGGAGAAAGCTAATAATTGGCTTTTGATCCTTAGTTGCTCCTTCTCATAAACTATATCTAGTTTTGGTTGTTAGGTGGTTTGATATGGTTTACTGCTGGTGGACTTCAGATGTTAATGTTTTATGCAAATCTATTTATTTATTTATTTTAAAACCAGTTTTATATTTACTACTTTTAGCTATGATGGGATCGGTTTAACTAATGGAAAATTCTCCTTCGATTTTTAAGTCTCTAGACACCCTACATCAAAACATGAGCAATTGAGTGCCATGGTACCAACTTTGTAATTGTGTTTTGTCCAGCAGTTTCTTTTATATAGTTTTTATGACAAGCCTGGTCTGGTTAGCTTGTTAGCTCTCATATAGTTTCTGTCTAGCTTTCTTATGTAATTCTACTAATTTCACGGCCTTGAAAATAATAAAAACTTAGTAGGAAATGGCTTGACACTCCGGGGCTGGAACATCTGGGCCCTGGAATTATGATTTATTGGGAATTTAACCTTCTTTATAAGCCCTTCTTATACTGTTGATTTTATCCATCATGATCATTACTAAAGAATCCAAACACAACCACATGCACTGCTTTCCATACTGTGATCTGAAACTTATTTTCCAATCTATATTTGTGTTGTATTATGCTAGCCTTGGCCTGATAGTATTTTCATAACCTCACAGAGCGATCTATTTGAACAAGTAGTTGCAGAATGCACTCAACATCACCTTGAGCTTCAAGCCTTGATAAGGTAAAAATTATACGTGCTATTGAATACTCCTTATACTTCATTGGAGTATTTATTCATATGGTTTTAATTTTACTTATAGTGAGACAGCATTGTTTTGAAATTTCTTTTAGAGGCGTATCATCAATATAAAATATAAACTTTGTAACATGGCGTAGTATTTATAAGCTGTAAACATATTGATTTATTTTTTAAAGTCTGTTCAATAAGCAAAAAGAGTGTCTAATTATGTGACTACTTTGTTTTTATACCTTCATACATTCTTCTGTGACATCTGATTATGTAATTGCTTAAAGTAGGTAACCTATTAGCATGAACTTCAGGGTCAAATTAATCTTCCCATGAGCATATGCATGAATGTCAGAAAATTATTGTCATTGCTCTGTCAAATATTTCCTTATACACATAATTGCATCACCTTTGTTTTGTGTGGTTCATAACTTCGTATGAATATGGTGTGCCTTGCTGCGACAGAAAGATGCAAGAAGAAGGGCTGGATGTCCAAACAACTAGAAATGCGGAACACCATGGTGCACTTATCCACCATCTTGCTTTAGTCCGCAATAAACGCTGCCTAATGGCCTATGTGTGAGTGTCTCCTTTAAATATCAATATTTAATTTCTCCCCATCAAGAATAGGCTTTTAATTTGTTCTTATATATTCTTTAACTTATCTCAATGTAGTTACAATCGAGCCGAGACAATACAGAGTTTGTTATGGAAAATTGGACATTTACTTCCTCAGGAAATTGATGAGAAACTTTGTCATCCGGAGGTGGAGTATTTTAAGAAGCATTCAGCAGCTTTGAAATCATACATGTCAAAAATGCAACTTGATCTGACTGTGGTAAATTCTTTTCTCCCTCCCTCCACCCTCCACCACGTGGTTATATCTCTCCATTACATGCACAGTGACACACACAAACCGGTTTACTGATACTTATATTTAGGCCTTGTCCAGAACATGTGGTCACGATTACCAATGATGATGATCATGAGGGTATTTTGGATGTGGTACAGGGACTTGATTTTTAAACTGTTCTGTTGCTCTATATTACCCTGGATGATTCCTTTACATATTGCCGCTTGGTTGACCACTGACCTTATGATAATACACTGCGGCATCCCTTGTAATTTGTCCTTTAAATTTTCCTAGACTGGTGAGGGAGCTGATTTTTCTGATTAAGCATCTGCCGGGGAAATGAACTTGAATCTTTTATCTTCCTAAAATAAGTAATGCCGATGCCTGTGTGAACCTACAGTTCTATTCCCACGAACCACTTGAATACACATTCTTTAGAAATGATGTTGCAGTAATGCATTGCAAGTGACAATATTTCATGTTTATAGAAGTAAACTTGATTCTGTTCTGATTGCTGCTTGATTTGTCTCATCTTAGTTTTGCTATTAGAGAATCTATATGGCAATAAGCTGAAGGTCAGGAACAAATAGGACTGATGTAAAGCTAGTTGTAGTTTTATTAGTCTTTAGGCAGAAAAATGAACATATAACGTGGGTGTCTGCAAATAAGCTGAATTATCCTTAGCTGAATCTGCAATTGACAGGATATGGTGCCACCCAAAGATCCCTACATCCAAGTGAGGGTCCTTGACGATATTGGTGATGGGATTGTGCTTAGCGATGACAAGACTGCCAATTTTGCCCGCCATTCAATGCATTTTCTTAAGCGAACTGACGCAGAGCAATTTATCTCAAGGGTTAGTTATCTCTGCTTCAAATTCCTGTTGCAACATTTCAGTGAATAGCCAGCTGACTTTTACTTTTTCCCCACAGGGATTAATGGAGGAGCTCACAGGCTGACATAATAGATAAGCTTGTTCTTTTAATGTTGTTTTACACATGAAAGAAATGTAGATAATAAGAAAATCAGTGAACATGTGTGAAATTCCAAATTATCGTTATATCATTTTTTCTTTTTAAATATGTATTACTCTATTATCAATAGTGCCCCGTGAACATGGCCCTTGATGTTGCTTTGAGCACATGCGCATGTTTAGGAAGATTAAATGTAATGAGATGAGTCAATTCTGATCCCTTTTTGTCTATTGGGCCACTGAGGCATTTGTGTTCTTAAAATGATGAGCTTTTAGGCAGAAAACATTTTCAAGAATTCAAATATGCCCAATGTTAAAATTATATATTTCATCTCCCAAAATATGATTGGTGCTCCCAAAACATGCTTAAGCTAGTTGAGATCTTGAACTAGGTCTTAAATTTTAAAGTTAAATTAATTTTGTCCTCTAAATTTGTAAAATGTTTCTTTTTTAATTATTATTATCAATTGCGTGATTCAAAGGAGTTTTCATTAGGAAACATTTTAAATGCAAAAGACAAATGTTTTAGAGAAATAACAAATTTTATTAATAAATAACTTAGTTAATTTTCTTAGAAAAATTCTGTGAACTTCGCTACCTGGGCCATATCAAGAAGTATTGTCATATGCTAAAGGATTGTTACCAAGTAATGTTGTAAATAATGAACGATATATATTATGAATATGAGACCCGGACTGGCCCAAACGGTTGGACCGGTCAAACGTCAACCAATCACTCAAGCGGGTTGGTTTCATGTGTTTGCTTGTTCTCCTCTAAAACTGTTTTGGACCGTCATTAAACTATCATTAGGCCGAAACTTGTTTTTGGCCTAGAACCCGTTTCGGGTTTTAAAGAACCAACCGGTCCAATGTCTTTGCTTGAAAAAAAAGAATAGATGGTACTTTGGCATACAATTAAAAAAAATCACCCAGCCCTAATCCTTCGACTCGAAGCTCCATGAATCCAAATCTCTTGCCTTCTTCTACCCCACATGATTTACTTTGTGTACTTAATGTCCTTGATTTAATGGTATTAGCCAACAGAGAAATTCTTGTATGAACTTAGTTTACCACATCATTTGTGGTCTGACCAATTAAAATACAACAACTCAACTGATGATTTGGCATCTTCTAGATATTAGTTAGCATATTAATAAAATTAAAATATTTAACAAGATTCACCTTTTCATTATTTGTGAAATTGTAATTAATGGATTCATTTATTTTAAGAAAAATAAAAATATGAAAATCACAAGCATCCAACTAGGATTAATATTCGCTAACTTGTTGTATTTTAATTAGTTAGACCATAAATGACGTAGCAAAGCAGATTCATACAAGAACTTCTCTAAGCCAACATCCTATTAATGCTATTTTGTTGACTTTATAATCATTTTGTAACCTTGTTGACTTCATATGGATGATATTTTCTGACATTGTTAACCTCCTATAAAGTTATACTAATTGTAGTAAATATATATAATATTTTTAAATTTAATTATTACGACAGCAGCTCAACTGCACGGTCCAACCGTGACCCGCTGACCTTTCCGGCTCAACGACCGGTCCGGGCTTTAAAACATTGATATATATATAATACGGAGCATTCTCAGTTTAATACTTACAAAATAATAGCTGACTAGGTCGTGCCACAGAGAAATGACAAACTCAACAATGCCAAGTCCCTCAATCAAAAGATGCAAGAAGCAAAAGCAAGACTTGGTAAATTATAATTTCCCTTATTGAGCAATTATTTCACTTTTTTACCCTTGATGCAACCACAGCCTCCAACCCAATTGCATTCCCATTCACTACCCTCATCATCCCTAACCTTTCTCCAAAGCACCATGCCTGAATCAAGGTCTCTGTACAAACAAACAGCTTCATCATTTCTCACATACTTGGTACTTTCCCAATTCCCCTTATTCCCTCCCAACATTTCCCACCCCAAGTCACTTGGTACCTTATTTTTCAAACCCCAAACGTTCCCATCTTCATTCATCTCCCAAACACAAGGATACCTACCACTTATCCCTCCGACCAAACCCAAAACACCATTCCTGTTAACTAGGTTCACAAATTCTAACCTCTTTGCCATTGGTACACTTAACTCCTTCTATGTGTTTGTGGAATGTCACAACCAATCACATTGTAAAATCTTGCTAAAGTGGGCCAATAAAATACATTCCCAATGCGTACACTCTCATTTGGTGTCCAAACTGTTAGCCTCACAACAAATTCCATTGCCATGGACCCCACAATCTGCCACTTGTCTAGCTCTGAGTCATACATTTCTTACATCCCTCCAGTGACATTGATTCTAAAGGAAGGGACTTGAACTCCATGGTTCAAAACTACAACTCCCACTATTGGGTTTGTTCCTTTTGTATAATTTTTTTTGTAACAAGGTTGAGATGTGGTTTTTTGAAAATCTCTTGTCAATGACACTGGAAAATGAATTATGACTTTCAATCATTTGGAAACCTATTTGGAAGGGGGTTTTTAGTAACAAAAGCAAGAACTAATTTGTGAAAGGTTCTATGTAAAGAACAATACAAATAAATTATTGAGTTGAACTTGATTTTAGACCCGTGTGTTTTCGATCTCAATTACATGTATATTTCTCCATGACCAATGGTTATTGAGATCTTTTGATCTCACGAATGCTATATTTATATTTTTAGGTGAGATTTGAGTAGGGGTGTAGGGAAGTTGCTAAGAGGGTGAGCCTAGTCCTCTTGCACATGTCATAATTTTTCATACCTACTTACATATGTAATACTAAGAACTATTTAATTATCATTTGATAATTCTATTTAAATCAAATATTGTGAACCATGATTTTGGAAACCATTAGGCATAGTGTTTAATTCATATGTTTGATAAATATGTATAGTTGTTATAGGGTGGAGCCTTGTTGATATGATTTGTAATAATGAATTTGGACCAAGGGCTTTAACAAGTTGTTATTTGGGTTTGTGGAATGGCAGTTGTCATGTTAGGCATTGCAGAGAAGTGATCAAGAGGCATAAGAAACCAAAAGGATGAGCATATATATTAAAGGAGAAGTAATAAAGGGGTAGTTAGAATCTTCGACCCTAACTTATTATGCTTTTCTTGTCTGTTGTGTGTGTGATATGTTTACCATGTTGTGGTTGAGCCTACTTTTAATATTACGATGTGCAATGTTATGTGATGAAATGTTATGAGATGAAAGGTATGACTCATTCACATATGCCTTTGCTATGTGCAAAGCATTCTCCTTATACATAGATGTGCCAAAAGGGAGGCACTATAAGAGAGAGAGTATAACATATAGCATGACATGCATTGCATTATAATGTCATGGTTGTTGATTGATTTTACTACTAAGATTTCCCCAAAAATCTTACCCCTCTCACAATATAGGTAAATGCTCAGTTGAAGGCAAAGGCAGGGAGAATAATTGAGCCTATTTATATAATTTTTCCAACTTAAAGTCATAACTAGTGATTCCAATGGCAATAATATGGTAAGGTAAATGGCCTAGAAAGGAGATGTGATAATGACATATGCAAATCACGAAGTCAAAAATGACAAGTTGAATCACAAACTTTGAAATTATTAACACAACTTTAGAACTGAAGAATAAACTCAATACCTTGAAATGACAGGAATAGATGTAGACTAATCCAAGACTCAAATGCCAAAAAAATTGCACAACTGAGCAATAGAATATCAATAAATATCAATACATGACAATATCCAGATGATAGCAAATGAGAAGGTACAACAAAAAGAAATAAAGCAATACATCAATAGGATCAAATTCCAATAAGAACATGCAGCTAAACAGTTGTATCTATGAACACTCTCTGTATGGCAATTGGGGAAACTAATCAATATGAACACAATGCAAAAAGAAAGCACTCTTCATAGCATACAATGTGAATTAAAAAA
The DNA here is from genome assembly GCA_037177275.1 of Acacia concinna. Lineage (NCBI taxonomy): Eukaryota > Viridiplantae > Streptophyta > Magnoliopsida > Fabales > Fabaceae > Acacia > Acacia concinna. Next base: position 14,273,882 of record JBAGKO010000012.1, read on the forward strand.
TGTGCCACATAATAAGACCTATAAGCAAATAGAATTTTTAGCTCTATTCCTAATAAAAAATCTAGAAGCAAACCATAATTAGCTAAAATGTGAAATGATCAGTAAACTGAGTGCAATTTCAGTTACCACATTAACTGCAACATTTACATGTGTTCAAATTGTACCCCCATACTTAGAGACGACTTAGACCAACTAGCACAAATCAAGGAAATAATTAGCTTGGAATCATAACTTAGCCCAATTTGAGAATTGTTTAGCAAATATCGAGTATCAAATAACAATCAATTCACAATTGGCAACAAAGCCACAAATTGATGTCAGCATACACCTAGCATTATAGAATTGAGCTAAGGGACAAATTGGATAGTAATGACATCAATTTGATAATCCTAATGTACATCCAAATTCACCCAAAACAAAACAAGAAATTCAACAATTTCAAAAGTTTAGTAATTCATAGATGAATTTTAGAATTCGAATAAATGCATAAGTCAAGTTATTACCAACTAACAATAACTAAAGCTTCCAACAAACAAAGCAAAAACTTATTGCACTTTAGCAAACCAACAATTCTAGAAACTCCAGAAACTTCCAAGAGCCCAAAAAACTTGAGATTATCCTCACAGACAGTTGTTCACCAACAAATTTAGAGGTAGCCAAAATCTACCCCATACTCATAATGTGCTTGGTCCTCCAAGAAAATAACAAGCTTAGCAAATCCATTAGCAATCCGGCAAGTTGAAATTTAGTGAACTACCAGAAAATAACATGCCATAGACAAATTCTACTAATTTTTTTCCTTCAAAAACTTCATACACTATTCAAACAATGTTTTCTACACAAACGTGGTATTTTGATGGCAAACAGAACAACAAGTAATGCACAAATGCCATTTCACTAGATTATGCAATTAAAGACACCAAATCTTGAATTCCAATAGTGAAATTATGCAGCAAAATGTGCTTCCAATTGCAATCCAAAACAAGACACAACTTAAAGATTATAGTTAGCACCAAATATGACTAATGGTTTATCACCATGCACAAAAGAACAACCAAGTAAAAGTTTGAAGTAACCAAGTGGTACTTACATGAAGGTTAAAGATTTACCAACCCTAGAAGAGTAACAAGCCATATGACAAAATGTCAATACCAAAAATTCAAACAAACAAGTATTTCCAACAAAATCAAGGTTTAAATCCAGCAACTGCATGGGCTAGTAAAAGTTTGACTAACCAAGTGGAATTCTCACAACACTTTTGTAAAGACCAAAAGTGATTTTCCACACTCAAAAGCAAGTAATAAAGGAGGCAAACTCAGCCTAGCATTGCTTGAGCAACAACGAAGGCTCACCAGTGATCTCAAATTCACCAATGAGTAGTTTGAGTTCAACTTGTCAGCAACCTATAACATAATAGCAAAAGAACTCCAAACAAGCAAACTAACAGAAATAGGTACTACTATGAACAATCACAAGGCAAAGCTCATACCACTTCAGCAAAGGATATGCTTATAAAGTTAGTGAGACCAAGCTAAGCCAACAAAGACAACAAGACAAAAAGAACTGAGTCTAAAAATACAAGGGAAAAGACATTAAGACACTTACCAAAAATCAAAAACACAAATCTACAAAAAGAAAGCAAATCATAACCCACTAATAATGACCAAAAATCATGCTACAAACTATCTCAAATGAAAGATCCAAGCCACCAGAACAAGGAGCAAAGCTCCCCAACAACGATGCCAAAATTTGATATATTAGTCACTTAATACTCAAATTAATACAAAGAATATGTAAATCAAGAGTGCACGATTCATGATCAATCTTAAAGAGCTTAGGGAGTATTAATGGCCTTAAATAGCTTAAGAACTTAGCTTAGGTTAATTAGCAGTGTTTAGGCAATGCTATACAAAAATGATGAGAAGAATGGAACTATTCATGATGGAAACATGCACAACAGAAATGGGCAGAAACAGAGGTAGAAGTAAAGAAGAATTGGATTAGAGATTGAAACAAGCAATTAATGGTATATCTTTGTTGTTTCTAAGTTTAGTCATTATTGCATCACAAAGTTAGGTGGAGATTAGGAAGATTTAGTTTGTAAACTCACAAAATAGCAAACGAATTACTTGGCCAAACAAAGCAGATTTAGATTACCACCATAAACCATTGTTTAATTCCCATTAGCTTTCAATCAAAGCTCAAGTGAGGTGAATCCAATCTGAAGCTACTCCATAAACTTTTTTTACCATCCTAGACAGGTTTTACAAGCTAAAATCATAAATCATAAGTCATTGGAGCTATAGAATGCAAATCAAAACAACGACACAAATCTCATCAGTAATTCCATCTAAACCATAGAATTCCCTTTCGAAGAGAGAGAATTCGTTTTTATCATAAACGTAAAAACTAATCTTTTGCTATCTGGTATCTTCTCATATACCATGTATGGAAAGTTGCATTTATTTGAATTTTAAATAATAATATTAAAATTCTTCTCTTGAGCCCATATATTTCTCATATGGGAGAATTTCAATAAAGGACCGCAGTTGGGAATTAATATCAATGCAGCCCATAAACAAGTGAATGGGTCATATGAACATAGATTTTTCTTATTCATACAGCACATTCACTTGTTTATGGGCTGCGCTGATATTAATTCTCAACTACGGTCCCTTACTGAAATTCCCCCTTCTCATATTTACATAATATTCCTTAATCCACTAAGGGTGTGTTTAGTTCAACTGAGGTTAAGTTAGGTGAGGTTTATTAAAGTTAGGTTAGGGGAGGTTATAAACTTGTTTGGTTCAAAAAG
>JBAGKO010000012.1:14276796-14295640 GCA_037177275.1 Acacia concinna
GTTACTTTTAATGGGAAATGACTAAAAAGGGCATGGATCATATTATATAAATTACATATTTAATGTGATATTTAAAATTTTTAAAAAATGGGAAATAATTTTTCACAAAAATTAAAAATATATAATTAATGACATAGTAAAATTAATAAAAATGCATATAAATTAGAAAGTACTTAAAAATAACAATTGTTGTCAATATTATACCACTGCTCAGATCACATGGACTGTACTATTCAAATGATATAAATTAGTATGAACTAAACTAGTTTTTTTTTTGCAAACAAAATAAATTAGTATATCAAATTATATAACAAGCAATAATCAAGGAATGCAAACATTTTTTTTTTGCCTCAAATATTTATATTCTTTGAAATAATAGTAACGTACTAAATATACATATATATATTTAAAAGAATGTAATGATCACAGTCTGACAGTCCTGAGCAAAAGCATGTTGTAAGGTGGAAAAGTGGTACTGCTTCATGGGATGTTCGATCGGAACAAAAGCATGTTGTAAGGTGCTTTTACTTTTTCCTTCAATCAGGGTTTCAGTCAAATGGCTTACATCGATGGACCAAACATGAGTTATCTGCTTCACGTTTTCAGAAGCACCAATTGGGTCTCAATCGGAGCCCAATTGGTAAAACAAACACACACAATAGCAATTGCTTCTCATAAGGCGTTTTGTGTTTTCTCTTTCTCTTTTTATTATTGCTCTAAGTAGCAATAATTTTTTAATTGTTATTAGATATAACGGTTGTAATTTATTATATTATTAAATTACACCTACAATATTTTTTAGTGTTAGTGATTTATTAGTATAATCGTTTACATAATAATTGCTATAAGAGATAAGGTAATTATTATTAGAGATAAGGTTATGTTTGAGTATGCTCTGTAGTTGCAGCATAGTCCGATATTCCACATCAGAAAAGAATTGCTTTTTGCAGTAGCAGCTATTAAATATTTCGAACAGATGGACAAAATTGAAGAGCCCACATCAAGTGTCAAAAATACATCGTTGGGGTCTCCGTTGATGACAAAAATTGTGTCTAATATTGAAATCTTTGACAGATTAGAACACTTTAGGTTGTGGCAAGACGAAGTTCAAGATGTCCTTTTCTAACAAAGACTAGACGCTACTCTTGTATAAAATAAACCAAACAATATGGGGAGGAAATTTGGAGGATGATGAATCGTACTGCTTGTGGTACCATTCGGCTGTACCTTTCTAGAGAACAAAAGTATCCATACACAAAGGAAATTTCTCCATGTAAGCTATGGAAGGCGTTGGAAGAGAAATTCTTAAAAAAAAAATCAGAATAAGCTCCACTTGAAGAAGAGATTGTTTCGCTTCACTTATGTTCTTGGTATTACGACAAATGATCATATCACTAGCTTTAACAAGTTGGTGATTGCTTTGCAAATATGGACGTGATCTTTGAAGATGAAGATCTGATGTTGTTGTTGTTGTTAGGATGATTTAGAAGAAGAGGGGGAGACCCCCTTATATATACTAATTCCCACTCCCATCCTTAATGTCCCAACGATGTGTGACTTTTCCCATATATACCAACAAATCTTCACCTTGAGAAAAATTCCCACATTCTCAATTTCTCCTTACTAATGTTCAACAATGTTGATCAGGTCCAAACAATGTTGAAATTTTGCAGGAGTCACCACTTTCGTCAACATATCAGTAGGATGTTCAGTTGTCCGGATTTTTTCTATATTATGACTCCACCCTCTTTTATAATTTCTCGTACAAAGTGATAATGAAAGTCAATATGCTTCGTCCTTGCTTGGAGAACTTGGTATTAGATAAAAAGACATCATAATATTTTGTGATAGTCAAAGTGTTATTCGATTAGCAAAAAACCAAGCATTACATGCAAGGATGAAGCATGTTGACGTTCGTTATCACTTTGTACTATAAATTATAGAAGAAGGTAGAGTTATAATACAAAAAATCTAGACAACTGAAAATCCTGCTGATATGTTGATAAAAGTGGTGACTCTTATAAAATTTCAACATGGTTTAAACCTGATTAACATTGTTGAACATTGGTAATGAGAAATTGAGAATGTGGGAATCTTTCATAAAGTAGAGATTTGTTGGTATATATAGGAAAATTCCCATATCACTGGGACACTGAGGATGGGGGGCGGGAGTTAGTATATATAAGGGGGTCTCCCCTTCTTCTTTTAAATCATCCCAACAACAACAACAATTGCCTCTCATTAGGCATTTTGCTCTCTCTCTCCCTCTTTGTATTATTGTTTTGTATAATTTATTTGAATAATAATAATTTTTAGATATTTGGATGTTTCTTTTTTATTGTTATCCTACCTATTATTTTTAGCTGTTATTAGATATAGTATATGTAGCTTATTATATTATTAAATTACATTCATAATATTTTTTAGTGTTGTGATTTATTAGTACAATTGGTTGTGTTCTATAAATTAGGCTTACACAACAAAGAATGTGCGTTTTTGGGTTTTAGATTTGGTTGGTAATGATATCTTGTCAAGTATACAAAGTTTCCTAAGTTATGCAAAAATTGTTAATTAGTGATGATATCTTGTTAGCTAGCTTTTGCTTATCTTATTTTTGGCTGCAAAAATTGTTAATTTGTGTCAACTCATGTGACTTGTCCACGTCAAGTGCTGCTAGTTTTTAGTGGAATCACTGGTATACGAGTTCAATATTATATTGTTTTTCATAATGAAAATATTTCTGAGAGTCTACCATGCTTAAAGGAGAAAGTTAATAATTGGGTTTTGGTCTTTAGTTACTCCTTCACATAAACTATATCTAGTTTTGGCTGTTAGGGGGTTTGATATAATTTACTGCTGGTGGACTTCATATGTTAATGCTTTATGTAAATTTTAATTTAAAAAAAACCAGCTTTTACATTTGCCACTTATAAGCTATGCTGGGATTGGTTTTATAACTAATGAAAAATTCTCCTTCGATTGATAAGTCTCTAGACACTCTACATCAAAACTTGAGCAATTGAGTGCCACGGTACCAACTTTGTAATTGTATTTGTCCAGCAGCAGTTTCTTTTACTAAGTTTTTATTACAAGCGTGGTCTGGTTAACTTGTTAGTTCTCATACAGTTTCTGTCTAGCTTTCTTATGTAATATTTTCTTTTATTGCATATAACATATAAGAAGTAGTAGAGCAGCCGACAAACAAAAAAGAAAAAAGAGTGGGACGACATTGTTTTGAAATTTCTTTTAGAGGCGAATCATCATATCAATGTAAAATATAAAATTTGTAACGTGGCGTAGTATTTATAAGCTGTAAACATAGTGAGTTATTTCTTAAAGTCTATTCAATACGCAAAAAAAATTGTCTAATTAGGTGACCACTTTGTTTGCTATACCTTTATACATTCCTCTGTGAACTCTGATTATGTTATTTCTTCCATTAGCATGAACTTCAGGCTCAAATTAATCTTCCCATGAGCATATGCATGAATGTCAGAAAATTATTGTCACTGATCTGTCGAATATTTCCTTCAACACATAACTGCATCACCTTTAAATTTTCCTACAATAAGAAGGGAGCTGATTTTTCTGGTTAAGCATCTGCCAGGAAAACGAAACTGAATCTTATCTCAGCTTGAAACAAGTGATGCCGACGTTTGTGTGAATGCACCTTCAGTTCAATTCTAATGGACAACTTGAACACGTTCTTTAATTAAAAATGCTGTTGCAATAATGCTCATTGAGAGTGTCAGTCTTTAATCGTTTAGAGAAATAAAATTGATTCAGTTCTTTACACTTCTTGATTTGTCTCATTTTAATTTTACTATTAGAGAACTGATAATTAAAGCAATAAGCTGATGAGGGTCAGGAACAAATAGGACTTGTGTAAAGCTATTTAATTTGTAGATAATAATTAAGAAAATCAGTGAACAGTGTGTAAAAAACCAAGTTACCGTTATATAATTTTTTCTACTTTTAAAAATGTATTACTGTATTATTAATGATGTCCCGTGAAAATGGCCTTAGATGTTGCTTTGAGCACATGCTCATGTTTAGGAAGATTATATATGTAATGAGATGAGTCAATTCTGATCCCTTTTGTCTTTTTGGCCACTGAGGCATTTGTGTTCTTACAAATATGAGCTTTTAAGCATAAATCATATTATCAGGAATTCAAGGATGTTTAAGATTAACATTAGATCTTTTATCTCTCCCAATCCATGATAGGTACTCCCAAAACATGCTTAAGTTAGTTGGGGTGTAGGATTATGTCTTAAATTTTAGACTTCAATTAATTTTGTCACATAAAGTTGTAAAATTTTCACTCACCAAACAGACTCTACCTGGTTATAGCTCTTTTTACTATATTGTTATTATTATTTACACAAATTAAAGGAGTTTTCATTAAGGAGCGTTTTAAATACAAAAGACGATATCTCTGAGAAACTAACACGCTTTTTAAAATAAATAGCTAATTTAATTATTTTTCTGAAACAAATTCTGCAACTTAGTTATCTAGGCAATAGGAGGAGGAATTGTAGTCATGCACCAAAGAATTATTACCAAGTAATTTTGCAAATAATGAATGATAGATAGAAATATTATTGAGCCTTGTCAAATTTATTACTTAACTCAAGAAATGACAAACCCTCAATCAAAAGATGCAAGAAGCACAAGCAAGACTTGGGTGAATTAGAATTCCCCTTATTGAGCAATTATGGACTTTTTTACCCTTGATGCAACCACACCCTTCAACCCAATTCCATTCCCACTCCTCATCATCCTTGACCTTTCTCCAAACCACCATGCCTGAACTAAGGTCTCTGTATAAATAAACAGCTTCATCATTTCCCACACACTTTGTACTCTCCCAATTCCTCTTATTCCCTCCCAATAATTTCCACCCCATTTCACTTGGCACCTTATTTTTCAAACCCCAAACATTCCCTCCTTCCTGCATCTCCCAAACACAAAAATCCCCACCACTTATCCCTCCAATCAAACCCAAATTCTCATTCCTCCTAACCAGTGTGGCAAATTCTAACCTCTCTGCCACTGGCACACTTAACTCCTTCCATGTGTTTGTGGAAATGTCACAGCCAATCACACTGTAAACTCTTGCTGAAGTGATCCAATACAATACATTCCCAATGCGCACACTCTCATTTGGAGTCCAAACTGTTAGCCTCACTGCAAATTCCACCGGCATGGACCCCACAATCTGCCACTTGTCTAGCTCTGAGTCGTACATCTCCGTTGTAGGTTCATAGAGGGCGCCGCCGCCTCGCGCCGCCTCAGACATACCTCCAGCGACATGGATTCTGAAGGGAGGGAATTGAACTCCATGGTTCAAAACTACAACTCCCACTGCAGGGTTTGTTCTTGAGATGTTCAAATGAGGAAGGTACCTGAATTGTCTTGAAAACGGGTTGCAAATAGCAAGTTGAAGAGTAGTGGAGTGAGAGATTTTTAACAGGAGGAGGCTGCCAATAGGAGAAACTGCTCTCACCGGAACTGGTAAGAATTCTAGGGATAGCTCATACCAATTGTTCAGGTCTGGATTGTGAGCATAAAAACATGGCTTATGGCTCCTAATTGGCAGAGCCAAGAACCATGGTTGGTGATGATTGAAGTTAGCGGAGCAACAAGTCTTGGAACAGAGGTGCCAATTCTTGCAGGTTGATCTAGCTCTGGCTAGAGAATCTGGGGAGAGAAAGGAGAAGATGTTGGCCAAAACATCAAAGGGAAGATTGCTCCACATAGATAGATTAGATGCTGGAAACTGTGAAATTGAGCTTAAAGATTACGCCTTTCGCATATCTATTGGTTTGCTGGTCACCTTGCAAATGCAATTATTGGGCAGTGAATAGTTGTATATAGGGATGCGTGACCCACTTCTGAGTTCTGACATCCGATGATGCATTCTCTCACTCACACTCACATGTGAACTTTGTCCTTTTCTCAAGTTTCAATCTTAAAGTTAATACTTCAGGTCAAAAAAAAAATGTTAAAGTTAATACCTTTTCTCTGCTATTTTCTTGCTTCACTGCATTAATTTAAAACACAGAACTGATACCTGTTCTTATTCTAATATTCCTCTTGGAGGCGTCCAAAGGGTGAGAGCTTGTCTCTTACAAATTGCATTTAGTTGCATATGATACGGGTCCCTTTGTGGATGCGTATGATTATATATTTGGCCTTAAAATAATGAATGGTTTGAAAGGGTTTAGAATATGATGGAGAGCATGATGAGCTTTTTTGTGAAAGGTAAAGGGATGAGGTTGATGTATAGACACGCTAAAGTGACAGGTTGAATAGAATTTATGATGATAAAGTTGATACTTTCGTTTGGGGATGAGTTTGAGCAGGCAGGTGGCATATTATGTGTGTGTGTGTCATGTTCATGTCCTACCAAATCATCTTTGAAAATGGAAGCCTGCCCAGTTTAGGCCGTAAGTGTCTAATGGCTACTTTAGTAAGATATACTCTAATAGTAATCGTTTCATTTTGATAAAGATGTTGTGAATAGGGGCATAGGCACAATAATTTACCTCATACGGACTAATACTCTAAGAGCAGTAAATTTTCGAATGAAAGTGCCTTCATTCACATGCTCTTCGGATTGGATCAATAGAAAATTAAGAGGAAAAAATTTAAAGAGAAAGTTTTTAAAAGTAGTAATTTTTTTTATTTATAAATACTTTTAAACTTAATATTCATTTTTTTCTCATTTCTTTTCACTTTTTTCTCCATTCAAATATAGTTTAAATATGTTACGAGTAATAGAGAGGAGATTTGTTTCCCTATGAGAGTTTTTGTTTTTTTTTAAAATACAAAGTTAAAAGGGTAAATCTCAATGGTAAAAACATAATTCAGTGTTATAAAATCTAAAAATTTCAGACTAGTTCTAAGAATATGAAATTTTTTAATCTTAAAATCTTGTGAAATTACCTAAATGCTCCTAACTTTTCACAACTTGAGTATCTATCTTCACAATTTGAATATACATCATCTAAATGTCTTTGAAGTTGTAAAAATAGATACTCAAGCTGTGAAAAGTCAGTGACATTTACATAATTTCACAAGATTTTTAAAATTTTAAAATTTCAGATTTCTGTCAAGGATTGATCTGGGATTTTCATATTTCACAGTACTAAATTGTTTTTTTTACCATTTTTATGGTATTTTTTTGAAATTTTCCCCCAGGTTAAAATTCCTATTTAGTTGTTATACAAAACTTGTATATATTGTAATTACGCATTTTTTATTAACTTCTATAAAGCTTGAAATAAATTGTATTATTTATACCTTATAAATAATATAACTTGTTATAATTTTTATGTTTCATATTGATATTCTCAAAATCATAATATGTCTGTATTTTTAAAAACATGAGGATAATATTTAGATTAAATAAGTTAATTAAATCACTTTAAAGTATTTATATTTATTATTTTTTTAAAAATTAATTCGTGTGACTTATAAACTTATGTATAATTTGATTATATACCACATGTATACAAAATCATACATAAAATGTATTATAATTATATAATTTATTTGACTTATTTAATCTTTATAAAAAATTAATGAAACCTTATATCCATGATAGAATGTATTTAGTATTTATTTATTTTAATTAAATTCTTGTATACTTAGCAGCCAGCAGAAGTTTGGGCGTATCGATGTGGTGAATTAAAAAGCGGAGAGATTGATGGTGGTCCCCTTCTTCCAGATGGAAGTGGGCCCAGCCAGGTGGCCGGTGATGATTGAGTGAAGCTGAGGCAATGATGGTGTCTTCGGCGGAGTTGCTGTGTTTGTTTTCTAAATGCCGAACAATTGTGAAATAAGGAAACTATGTGCGATAAATTTTAAAAAAAATTACGTTGAGGTCCCAAAAATCTACACTAAAGACATTCCGTGAAATTATATATTAACAGTAAAATCCTGTAAAATTATTAATACGCACATGAAATTATTAATGACAACTTCGTAGTAATTTTTTAAATTGTTAATTAAAACTTTACTGTAATTATGTAATTTTATGAAATCTTTTTAACGTAAATACTTTTATTTAGTACCTCAACACAAATTTTTTAAAATTTTATTTATGGAACATACTTCTCTGACAGTAATTCACATAGACATGTACATTATAGAGTATTGACATGTGTTATCTTTAGTTTGTAGTTGTGACTTTACTCATGAAATTTGTTGTAGTATCTTGTTATCTTTTAGTTTGTTGTAGGCTTTAATTTACCTTATTTATAAATCATAATATATATTTTTCCTGAAAAAATATCTCTATGATGATTTTTTTTTTAAAAAAAAAAGAACAAACAGTTCTATCAATCTTATCTTACCCATTTCATTAGACTCTATGCAATTGTTATATTTTTGTCCTTCAAATTTTCTTTATACATTTCGCCATGATTTAAATGGTAAAAGAAGTAATTAGCAAAATATTAAAAAATAATCTTTAAGTCATTATATATTCTGTCATTCTGTGCATATCAAGTAAGCCCGATAAGGAAATTCATGAGATTTTTTTTATAACATTGTTTTGATTATATACACATATGAAAAGATAATCCATATTTTTTCCTGGCAATCAAATATCATTAGTTAGATTAATCATGCATTTATCAGGAATGATTTGTAAATAGTGCTCCCCATATATTATGTTTGATTTTTTTTTTTTCAAATAAAGTAGAAGATTAAATACATCTTAATCTAAATCATAAAGACCGTGAAGATGATTAATGTTCACACTTCACACCATTAGAAAAAAGTGGTTTGAGATTAATTTTAGTGTACATAAAGATGAGCATAATGTTAGATATTTTATTAAATACGATAATATTATATTTTGATATTTGTTCATATATATTTTGGATAATTGATCATATAAAGATATTCTAGATATTGCTAATTAATTGCTTTGATTAATTAAGAATCTGAATAATATCTTATTAATTTAAAACATTATCTATTTAATATATTTTGGATAAAATATCTCCCGATTGTGTCCCGCATGAGATTTGGATAGAGATTTGGTTTAGGGTTACCTGCTTGACCGGTAAAGCTATTACAAGCCTTGATGAGAGGTTATAAATAGCCTAGGTCGGGTCTTAGAGTAAGATCATAGAAATATGTGCTTGCTCCCTTGAGGTTCCCTGACGAGTGACGGCAATTAACAGTTCATCACTGTGTCACAGTCTTCTTGTTAGAAGAATCCTCATCTTATTCTAATATAGTTTCTTTTTTATAGTTTCTCTTATTTCAAATAATGAGATGGATTATTTTGACTAACTATGGCAAGAGATGTTTCACATCAAGTTGCTGCTTTTGTAGAATTTTCATATGGTATTTATATATTATTACCTCGATTATGCCAACATCCATGACTTCCAATCTCTATATTCGGGGTGATAACGTCCATATTCCTTTAGTTGGTCATGATCCTGTGCTATATTACATCTATGCCTTGGAGACCATGTATAGAATCAATGCAGGAGGGGATGCAATTCCAGCCAAATATGATACGGGGATGTATCGCACTTGGCTTGGAGATAAAGAACCTATACATTTTCCTTTCAAAGGATATGAACTCTCAAACATGATCATGCCAATTATGTATCGAGCTACTCCACCATATCTTGCACCAGAACTTGTCTACCGCACAGCCATTGCAATGACACCCTTTCAAGATGGCAGACTCAAATTAAATTATAATCTATCAATCTTCTTTACCATTGATTCTGGTTTCCGTTATCTCGTTAGGCTACACTTCTGTGATGTTATGGAAGATATAACTTCGGTCAACCAAGAAGCTTTTACTATATATCTACATAATCAAATAGCTATGGATGGATTTGATGTGATTTTTTTGAACGGTGGTCCTGTAGTTCCTGTGTATCTAGACTTTGTAGTGATGGTTCCAGAAACTAGCGATGGAAAGCAGGATCTTTGGCTAGATCTTTATCCATCAGTGAAAAGTAAACCTCAGTACTAAACTTCTTTCCTGAATGGTGCAGAGGTCTTTAAACTGAGCAATTTGGATGGAAATCTTGCAGGGTTTAGCCCTGTCAACGGCAAGTCTGAGTCAGTTGTGCCAGTGCGCCATGTAGCAGTATCAGAAAAGCCAAAGAAAATCACATTCATCATCATTGCATGTGGACTAAGGTTATGTTTGGAATAACGGTGAGATAACGGACTTATTTATAATCAGATTTATGGATAAGTCAGATTGTATGTGTTTCAATTGAAGGTAGAATAAGTGACTTATAAATTACTTATTTAAAATTAAAATGTGTTTGGTTAATATTTTAAAAAGTAACTTATTATGACAAATGATTAAAAGGGACATGAATATTAAAAAATATATTGTAAAATTTAAAAATGATATCAAAAAAAAGAGAATAAGCAACTGTTTTAATAAAATAAGATCAGTTCAATCGAAAAATAAATAAATAAATAAGATCAGTCTCTTGTGTGCCTTTTGTTGGCATTCAATGGTTTCCAACAATAACAATAAGTCCACAATAAGCAACTGTTTTCAGCTTATGCAGATAAGATCGTTTTAATAAAGAATATCAGTCTCCTAAATTTTTTTCCAAACACTAAAAAAAGAGAAGTTCAATATGTGCCAAAACGTTTGATAAAAGCCCATAAAAGATAATACCAAACACACACTAAGTGTTGTGACACTAGGAGCATCAACTCTCTTTTACCTTATTGTCTACGTGATGAAATTAGTTGAGCCAAGGAAGATTTCATGGCGTAATCTCCCCAACCTTTTTAGAAAAGCCCACAAGTATCTTTTCGCCATCCTAATTTCTCCATGGATGGGATAAGAGTGGCGACAAATAACTTTGATGAGGCTCTGGTCATTGGCATAAGTGGGTTTGGCAGGTTTACAGTTTTGATCGCGGGTCTACCTTTGTAGCCATAAAGAGGAGCAATCCAATGTCAGAACAAGGTGCTTTAGAATTTGAGACACAGATCCATGTGCTCTCCCAGCTGTGCCATCGCAACCTTGTTTCTCTTTTGGGTCATTGCAAAGAAGATGGAGAGATGATTCTGGCTTATGAATATATGTCCAAGGGTACTCTGTTTGACCACCTTCATTTGCGATCGAGTGAAGATATCCCTTTGTCATGGATCCGACGTCTTGAGATATGCATCGGAGTTGCAAGGGGTTTACACTACCTTCACACTGGCACAGAGCACAACTTCATCCACCGAGACATCAAAACAAGCAATATACTCCTAGACCATAATTGGGTGGCCAGAGTTTCAGACTTCGGCTTGTCAAAGGCAACCAACCCAGCTCTAGCCAGCACCAATGTCAAGGGCAGTGTTGGATACTTAGATCCAGTGTACTTTCGGAGTCACAAGTTGACTGAGAAATCTGATGTATGCTCATTTGGGCGGTGCTATTGGAGGTGGTAAGTGCAAGGCCTGCTCTGAATCCAATTGAAGATGATGAGTACGGTGGTGGCTTGGCGGACTGGTCTCTGTATTGCTGTGAGGGTGGCAAGATAACTCAACTTGTGGATCCTGACCTTAAAGGAAAGATAGAACAGGTTCTTTTGAGATATATATTGAGGTGGCAAAGAAATGCTTGGCCGAGAAAGGCGTGTGGAGCGCCCCACCATGAGTGATGTGTTGCAGGGACTTGTCCTGGCACTGCAGCTTCAGAGAAATGCTGATATGGCACCAACCACAGATGGCAAAAGAACAGAAAATGCCGATTTAGAGAGGAACTCAGATTTGACACCTGGGATTGAGTTCTCTGAGATCATGATACCAATTGGACGATGAAAGTATTTTCTGAACAAGAATCAAAATTGTAAACTTGTGATCATGGCACAAGATAACATATAATTTCTGTGGGAAGGAAATAAGATTGCTGTATTTATATATAATTTAAAATGATAATTGTTCATGAGAGTTGATGAAGGATTTCTACCACGATGCTCTGCTAATTGTTATCCTTGACAAATTGTCTTTTATGAGAACAGCAACAAATTTGACAGTCAGGAGTGGCAAATGTCTCGCTACAATCAGTAGATGGAGCATATCCAAACTTGGAAGATATTGAAGAAAAAAGAAAGCATTATGTTATTATGATTCGTAAGGTTAAAAAAAAAAGAAAGAAAGAAAGAAAGCAAGCCATACTTGATTACCAATGATACAAACGAAGTATTGATCAAATTAGATATTTTATAGCATAGTACAGGAATAATTTTTTTTTTTTGGATGTTTGATCCTCAGTGTGTGCATAAAATTAATTGCTTAATAAACAATTTAAAATGTAAAAATAATATAAATACAACTTATTACTCTTAAACAGCAATTATGTATCCACCAAAAAAAAACCTGCAAATGCTTATAACCATGCTTATTTCAATCACTAAAACCAAAGTTAATTATGATGTATCGAACCAACTATTATTAAAGAAAGACTCATAATTCTAAATAATGATTTTTGCCACCTAAAGGACCGATGCTCTTGCATAGTGATCTGTATTGAGCAATGAACAAAAAAGGGGATGGGACTAGCCGGTACAACTGGTGAACCGGCCCTTGTTCAGTTCAAAATAATTGATTAAACCATATTTTTATAAGATTTTTTTTACCATATTTAGACAATTAATCACAAGCTTTGGATTTAATTGCATTTTATTGTAAGTGATTGTGATTAATTGTATTAGTAATAAATTAAGCTTAAAAAGATAAAAAGTAATCATATATTTTATGATTGATCTTGATTGATTTATTTTTAGAAGTTAAGTTATTACATATTTGATTACTTTTATTTTCAAATTAGGAAAGTAGGTCAAGAAAAATCAAGGAGGTGATTATTGGAGAAGAGAAAAAAAGTATAAAAGGGGGCGAATGAGGAGAGACGGGGAGGAGACCACTACCACCGCCATTGAACTCGCCGTTTCATTATCACAATCGCACATCTGTCAATTTCTTCTCTCTTCCTCTCTCCTTCCGTAGTCTTGTCTTTTCATTCTAGCCAACCTCTTCACCTATAATGGCTGCATTTTGTCGTTCTTTGGTGACAGAAAAGAGCTTTATGTGTAGCTAATCTTCCAACTTTTGAGGATTAGTGATTTGGATTAGGTTCTAGAGCTTCAATGGGGAGTTTTTCTTAATCTTAGTTTCTTTATAAATTTCCTATTGTTATTGTAATTCCTATATAAGACTAAAAGTAATTTCAGTAGGATTTTGTTGTGAGTTATATGGACTCCATAATGTTGAATTAAGATTGTTTATTTTGTGATTGGATTTAGATTATTGCAATTGGATGGTTCTTAATTATTTATTTCTTATTAATTCTTTGAGACTATACTTGCTATGTGATTACTAGTTTGTATAGTTCATTTGGGTTAATTTGAGTGTTGCGATTGTGCACTCATATTAGAAGAAGCAATTGCATTAATTTAATCTATTTCACATATCAAGTGGTTCTTTAATAATATTCATAAACAATAGTTATGAATGCGATAGTGTTTGACCCAACATGATTACTTGGGGTTTTTAATTAAAACTTGATGAATTTTAATTCCCATATTAATAGTAAACTATAAAAGTCATTGAACCAATTTCTCAAGAGATTCATATTTCATTCCATTATTATTTGAAAAATACCAAAAATATTAACTTTAGGATTTTAATTAAATTGCATTCTTCTTTTAATTATTATTTTGAAAAACCCGAAAATCAATTTTCTCTTATTTTCATTGCATTTGCATGACATTTAGATTACTTAAGAATCAATAAAAGACTCTTTGAGAAGAGAGATCGTAGGTTTGTCTATACGCAATCATTGTAGACCCTAATGCTAATGATAAAAGTCCTCATCAATTAAAAAATTAGGAAAAAATCAAACTGGTTGAACTGGTTTAGGTTAAAAAAAAAAGAATGTGCTTTGATTTAAAATTTAAAAATTAATCCCATAATTTATCTTTTGATTTATGTAAAAATGATCATTAATAGGTTAGATAACAGTATCATAATTATAGGCATTATAAATGCTTCTAACATATTTTAAGTATGTTTTCTGTTAAAACAGGTCCTTATACTCTGCTAAGTAATTTCAGACCATCAATTGCTGCAGACGAGCCCAACTCAGTCTTCTTCACTAAGGATTTCTTGGTCAATGTCAAGGAAAAGAGGCTTGACATAATTTTCATCCCAGATTCTCTAGTTTCCAATGCGCTTGCCTACATAAATGGAATTGAGATTTTCTCAATGCCTTTCAGTATTTAGTTTCCAGGTTCCCACATACCTCTTCCTTTCCTTGGGCATCAGGTGCCTTTCTTCATTAATGTTGAAAACGCTCTCGAAATGCTTTACGGGGTTGATGTCGGAAATGATGATTATTCTGTTGATGCTACTAATTTCTTTGGGATATGGAGCAGTGATTTAAGCAACATAGCTGGCTTTAAGCACGGAAGTGTCCTTAATGTTAAGCTTCGTCCAGATATGGTGACTTACAACTTCTCCAAATCCAACAACTATAATAATGCAGCACCAGAAGAACTTTATTGGACAGCCAGGGCAATGGGTATCAACGAAGATAACACAAGGTACAACTTAACATGGTCATTCCCTGTTGATTCTGGTTGCAAATACCTTATTAGGCTTCATTTCTATGAGATATCCATGGAGATAACCCGGGCCAACCAAAGGGTCTTCAAGGTATATATCAACAACCAAACAGCAGAGGAGAGCATGGACTTAGTTGCTCTGATTGGTGTGCCACTTGTTACTTTATATAGACACTACGTAGTTATGGTTCCTATGGGGATTAGGAGGAAGCAAAATATGCAGATTGCCCTTCACCCCAACATGAAGTCAAAGCCCAAGTATGATGATGCCATACTGAATGGCATTGAGATCCTCAAGTAAAGCGACAGTAGCCACAATCTTGCACCTAGTAATCAACTGAAAATAGAACAAAAAGAGAAGAAAACTCGATACAGCATTATTGTTGGAAGCACAGTAGGTGTCATCTTAGGATACATTTTTCATCCTTATTCACAAAAAGGGGAACAAAGTTAAGTGGGGACCTTTACGAATGGTAGACAAAAGTCCCAAAAATTTGCATTTGACAGTGAGCTCAGGCCAATGCTGCCGATTCACATTAGCAGATATCAGAACAACCACAAACAACTTTAGCCAGGATTTGGTTATTGGGGAGGGAGGCCTTGGCAAAGTTTACAAAGGATTGATCCGCGATGGAGGCACCACTGTGGCGATAAAGTGATGTAATCCTACTTCTCGGCAAGGATATTGAGAGTTTCAAAACGAGATCAATTTGTTGTCCTCATTCTGTCACATGAATGCAGTGTCACTGCTGGGCTACTGTCAAGAGGAAAATGAGCTGATCCTTGTCTATGAATACATGGCTAAAGGCACTCTCCGCGATCACTTATGCAAAACACGGAAACAGCCACTGCCTTGGAATCAAAGAATAGAGATTTGTATTGCTGCAGCTCGAGGGTTACATTACCTCCATACAGTTACAAAAGCACCCAGTTATTCACCGAGATGTCAAGTCGGCCAACATATTGTTGGATCACAATCTGCTAGCTAAAATTGCAGATTTTGGGTTATCTAGAATTGGCCCCACCTCCACATCCCGCAACCATGTTAGCACTGATGTGAAGGGTACATGTGGCTACTTAGACCCAGAATACTACAATAGAAGCTAACTGAAAAATCTGACGTTTATTCGTTCGGGGTTGTGCTGTTTGAAGTGTTCTCTGGAAGGCCAGCAGTGAATCCTAGGGCAGTGGAAGAGGATGGTGAGAAGATTGGCTTGGTTGAGTGGGCTTGGCAGTGTCATCTCTCTAGAGAATTTCATTGAATGATGGACCCACATTTAAAACGAAGAGTTCCATCAGGTTGCCTCAAGGAATTTTTAGATATTGGCATCAAGTGCTTGGCCGAAAAGAGCATGGATAGGCCAAGCATGGGGGAAGTGCTTAGTAATTTGGAGAAGCTTCTGCTGTGGCAGGAGAGTTTGCATGGCAAAAAGCAAATGGAAATGCACGTTTATGTATAGGGATGAATGAGAATTCCGCAACCAATAGGTTTGTTGGTGAACAATTCTTGCAAGATGAAATATTTTAGTTGCCCTCTTATTGAAGATGAAGACTAAAATCACTTTATGCCAAATTGATTTTGCATCACAAGAAAATTATTCAGAATCTCTATCTCTATCAATCAAAGAAGGGTTCGAGAATGTGTCGTCTCTCTGGAGAATTTCATCGAATAGTGTTTGGTTGCCTAACAATAAGTTGTATGGCAATAATGATTATCCATTACTATTTTACTGCAGGTTTGAAAAAGTTCAATTTAACTTTTAGTCAATAGGAATGTATCGTCTCTCCGTGGAGTAGTGAGAAGATTGGCTTGGTTGAGTGGAAGTGAATTCAGACAAATTAGGTCACTCTTAAATTGTAAATTTGTTAGCCAGGGAATTCTAAGAATAAATGACTTTAACCCTTGCCTCCCTTCCTTAAATTCAACTGGTAAAGGGTCAGATACTCTCACCAACAGGAGAGAGATCAAAATTCATTTTTAAAAATAATTTTTACAATTTACGAGATAAATATATGAGAGTAGTTTTGTTTCAAAGTTCAAAAGAAGGCTTCTAAAATCGTGATTTCAGTGTTTTTCATTTTCATGTCAGAAACTTTTGAGTTATTCTATTAGTTTTGTTTATTCTACCTTTCAAAAATTGTAAGTAAATACTCTCTAGGTTCCTATTTATGAGATCATATTAATTGAATGACTCCAGGTTTTTAAATAACCTTAAATTTTGTCTGAGTGTAAAAGTAACCTTCGACAATTTTTGGTATTAAAAGTAACTATAAATTCTTAAAAATGGAGCAAAAATAACAACAACCGTTAATGGACTACTCTAATACTCCCTCCAGTCTTAAATATAATACACATTTTTATGACACAAAAATGGGTCTTATATTTAGGACCGGAGGGAATAACATTTCAAATTGTAAAAATAGTCATTAACTTATACTAAAAGTGTAAAAAAGTAACTTTTTTTTTTTTTTGCATGCAGAAGTCACTGAATGTTGACTTCTCAAATATTAATTTATAAGTTTTTATGTTATATATGCAAATTAGAGTTCAAGAGGACTTTAATAATGAGATGACTAGGGGTAACGTAAATGATCTATCCCAATCCTACCATATGTAGATATAGTTTTACATCGCCTTCTAATTTTTCTTTCAGACATCATACCTTAAAATGTACTTAGTGCTGAATTTTGTATTATGAGTATTTTATCAATTTGAGAATTAAATAATAAAAATCAAATAAAAACTTATAAATTAATATTCAAAAAGTCACATTTTTTATTTTACAAGAATGATGAAGTAAAAGAAATTTTTCATTCAAATTTCAAAAGCTAAAATATCTAACATGAATACTGGCCTTCAAAATACTATGATCACAAATGTTAAAACAATCTCACAACCAACACTAAGTATATTCAAAGATAGAATATTTGAGAGAAAAACTAAAATACATTAGAAAATCACATAGAGAAAATACAATATAAAGACGGTTGAATGATCTAAATTCTAATTTGAGTCACTGAATTTAACAAATTATAGATCAGGTTATGCATCACAATTAGGGATTTAAAATTTCAGTCAAATTACATACATATCCCTTATTTTTATTGAAAAGCCGGATCTATTTTTTTCTTGAGAAAAGTAAAATTAATTAATTCCTTAAAAGTATGAGTATATATAATTTTTTATATTAGGATTATATATAATTGAAAAATGTGAATTTTTATGTATTTTAATGTTTTACATGTATTTTTATATGAGACTTTTCATTTTAGTAAAATAATAATCATGGATTATATTCAATATATATATAATATACTGGATTCTAAATTTAAATTGAAGTCATAAAATTTTGAATAAAAATATAAATATAGAAATAAGATGATAAATCTTTATGTAGATTGACTATCATAATATATTCTAATTTTTCTAATAAATTTTTTTATATAGCTAAATATTGTATATAAAAAGAATGTTGCCTATGATTAATGTTTGAAAAGAAGTATAACAAGAATGAAGGAAGTTCTATAGTACTTCTTAATGAATTAATTGATAGAGCAAATAATAGAGTATATTTTTAAGTTTATTATTTTAATAATTATGGGATATGGATGTAATTTGACCAAAATTTTAAACCCTAATTAGGACATATAACTTGATATATAATTTATTAAATTTAGTGACTCAAATTAAAATTTGAGTAATTCAACCGTCTTTATATGAAATTTTTCCAATCGCATATGCATTTGATAGGGTCCACGTCACCCATTGTCATTTCATAATTAAAAACCTTTTAAACTCCAATTTGCATAAGAAACATAAAAACTTGTGAAATAATGTTCAATAAGTCAATTTTCAAGTACTTCTACATGTAAAACAAATTATGGTTACTTTTTACATTTTTGATATAAATTAATAGTTATTATGATTAAATTCTGCTCAAATATATGTATTAAGAATAAGTTGTTTATTCCAACTATTGCTTTTTCTTTTTTTTAATTTTATTTTTATTTTTCTGTTATAGCAAATCGTGCTTCTCAAGAAAAAAAAAGTTGTGTTTGTATCAACAATTTTCAATAAATTAAAATTAATATATAATTAAATATAAACAATACACACAACAAACTAGATGAGAGAAAGGAAAAAAGGCATATAAACAATATGAATTATGTTTATATATAAATAATGTAATTAAACCACCATAAAAATAAAAATAATA
>JBAGKO010000012.1:14295740-14313932 GCA_037177275.1 Acacia concinna
TACAAAACAGACTGATTTGAGATTTTCAGATTTCGCTGTACTGAATTGTCTTTTCCCTATTTCACTTGTCTTTTTTTGAAATTTTCCTTTAAAGTAATATAATTAATTTTTTGATTTTTTTTAAAACATTAATTAAATATTATAATTAGGATGAGATAAATTATTTCTTTGTCATAATTCACGTCCCCATTGCACTCCTCAGGTTCAAACTCGCATCTTCATACATAACATAAGGGGGATAAATCGTCTAATTGATGTCAATTGGGACGCAACATGTGATCGGTATACATACATGCATGCATGCATGCATATTTGTTGCTGGGCTTCACAATGCATATCGCTGAGGTTGAGCCCGGTCCGGTGATGATCTACCAGGCTCACTAGGCCCACCATGTCAACAAACAATCTGGATTCTGGATTATGTTTGTTTCCCAGATATATGTTATATGTAATGTATATACGAATCTGTTGTTTTGTGGAGTAGTAGTTAAATTTAGTTACCAGATCCATTATTTAAAAGCGGCTTAGCTTTATACATACATATAATATGCTAATTTAAATATTTAATTTGTTCCTTACTAAATTTAATATATATATATATATATGTAATATACATGAGGGAAACTGTGGAGCCCTCTGAACTCTGAAGAATAATGAAGGCTTGATTAACATCTCCTTTATAATTTATGAAGCCAAGTAAAACACACTCTACATTAAATTACGCAGATATTCATATGACCCCATATTACGAACCTTCAACACCCCCGGGGCCCAAAAAAAAAAAACAAGAAGAAGAAGTTACCATCGTCTGTTCAACCATGCATCATGTGCATGCATGTTCCATTTTAAAAATCATATGCACTGTACTTTTTTAAATGGAGGAGTTGATTAACTCATCCATCCCCTCTTAAACATAAGATAGTATTGACTTTTTTTTTAGGATAGACTAATAAAGATAAGGGCGAATGAGCAAAAATACTTATTATAATGTTGTAAAAGAGCATTTAACACCATAAACATTTTTTAGGTCCAAATATGCCTATGGTCCATCAAAATGGTA
The DNA here is from genome assembly GCA_037177275.1 of Acacia concinna. Taxonomy (NCBI): domain Eukaryota; kingdom Viridiplantae; phylum Streptophyta; class Magnoliopsida; order Fabales; family Fabaceae; genus Acacia; species Acacia concinna. The sequence continues at coordinate 14,296,801 of JBAGKO010000012.1, forward strand.
GCATCCAGCACCATAAACATTTTTTAGGTTCAAAAATTTATTTTGGGTTCGAACTGTATGGACTAATTTGTATTTGAATCGAACCCTGTTGGAGGATTTGTTGGATAAGAGAATCAAAAAATGCAGTTGCAGAGAAGCATAGAGCAATTGTTTAACTCCGGTTTTTTCAAAAAGAGCATCAAATGATCAAAAACATGACTTTCTATGCCTCATGACGGCCCTCTTTCATGTTTAGGTTTGGCAGTTTAGACATAATTCCTCTAGGCAGGCACGTTTCATCTCCTAAATAGGAAACAGTCCGCCAAATCAGCCTCCACATTAGCATAATTGGTAAAATTTTGCTAAAAAATGTTTGTGGCACTGGATGCTACCATTTTTATGGACCATAGGCATTTTTGGACCTAAAAAATGTTTATGGTGCTGGATGCTCTTTTGTAACATTATGATAGGCATTTTTGCTCCTTTGCCCTAAAGATAAATGTGTTACTTAATCATATCATATATAGTGTATCATTATATTATATATAAATTTAATAACTTATAAGTTAAATAAAATAGTTTGAAGAAAAACAAAAAAAGTAAAATACTTTAAAATAAAATAATTATCTTTTTTAATATTCTTTAAAAAAGTCAATTAGATTATAACCAAATGTAGTAATTCATGCATATTTTCATATTTAGCCATACCCTAAATTTCTGCTTCTTCTGCTTTATTTTTGGGTTAAGGTACAATTTTACCTGAAAGTTGTCAAAAAAGAGTAATTTCGTCCTGAAAATTTTTTGTGGGACAATATTACTCTAGAAGTGTCAAATGTGGGGAAATGTCACCCTAATTTAACAGTTCACAGTCAACTAGTTGACATGGCTTGACCATTGAGATACACCTCACTGTTTATAAGCCATGTGTGGGATCCATGTGGCAAATTTTTCTTCAATTTCTCCATCTTCCTCTTGGTTGCTTCGTTCCATAATTTTTTCAACAACATTCCAAAAATTGTTTCAAACTTTTCAAATTACTTAGGAGAGTTTTGATCAAGAAGGGAGGAAATTAACCACATTCCTACCCCAAGTGTTGCATTGCCTCTAGCGTCGATGATCCTCCCATCATAGCCACCAACAGAGTCCTTCTTCATCATTGCTAGCAGCTACATCAACAGCATACTCAATGAAGAACGAGGTAGCCAAATAGAAGGGGATGATAGAACCCTTCTTAACATGTAAGATGCTTCTCCTCACTTTGTAGATCTTAGCATGGAAGATGTTTTCCCCTTCTTTGAGTGACTATCGAAGCTCCATGGGTTGTGCTTTTTTCCTTCTTTTACTTCGTAGATCTGAATCAAGAAAATTATTTTCCCTTCTTTCACACTGAGGGCAAAAGTATGTTTACTCTCTCTCAAGATGAACAGTGGCTCTCTTGCAAATATGGAGCAATTGATGGCGACAGAGATAACTACGACGGTTGAGTGCATAATTTCTGTGTAGCTAGCGGTTTCATAGGCAAATCCAAAATCTTAAGCATTAAATGTATAGGCGTTGGAGTTTTATTTTAGGATTTTATTTTATTTTTTGAAATCTGATTTGATTATATAATCTCTGATTTCTTTCCTTATTTGACCTTCATTAATGAAATTAATTGATTGAATATCCATTGATTGGCCTCTCTTTTTCTTGTAATCGCCTTCTTGTTCTTCATCGCGTTTAATTTCTTCCCTGTTTATTCCTTTCCCTTTCTGTTCTATGTTTTGCCATGGTCCTTCACTAATATGACGGTGAAGAAGATGAAAGATGTCTTCTTCTCACTGATATTCCTTTACCTTTATGTTCTTTGTGTTTAATTCCTTCCCTTGTTTAATCATTTCTTTAGGTTTTCTATCAAATCTTTATGGATTTTGATTATTTGGGTTTATGTTGTTTGTCGTCCAAAAAATGGATTACAATTTTGTGTTTATGGATATGGTGACATGAAGAAGAGAGAAAGAGGGTGGGTTGAAAAAGTTGTGGTGGTTCTATTGTTTAGGTGACATGTAGAAGAGATTAGAAAGAGATGTGAGTGGAGAAGGAAGGGTAGAGGTCATAGCAGAAAGAGGAACGATGGGGTTATTGGCAAGGAAGAAAGAGGGAGGAAGTGATATGGAGTAAGATGTGGCAATGGATGGTGATGGGGTGGTGGTGCTGATGGTATAATATGGTCGACTTAATGGTCAAAATTAACTATGTTTAACGGTAGGTAAAATTGCTTTACTTTTAATATTTTTGGGGTAATATTGCGCCCACAAAAACTTCAAAGGAAAAATTACTTTGTTTAAAATACTTTTGTGGAAAAAAAAAAGAACTTTAACCCTTTATTTTTTCCTCTTACATTAGTTATAAGTACGTGGCAAAAAGTGAGCCACGTTGCACATATACAACAAAATGGCATAGAAAAATGTGAAAAGCATGTGACAAATTAGACATTCTCTTAAATATAAAATTTAATTGATTTGTTTTAAAAAAATTAAAAAATTTAATTAAATTATCTTAAAATTTAAATGTCCCCTTCCACCCACATTAAATTTACACTCCTTCCGCCTCCATCTTCACCAATATGCTCCATCATTTTTTTCCTTTGCCTAAAGCCCTTTCCTCCTCAATTCTTCATCTTCTGCCCACTCTCTATTTCAATCATTCTAAGTGTCATTTCTATGTGACCTTCATCTTCACGATATTGGAGTTCGAGCGAGATTTATGGCCAGGGATTTTTTTTTTCAATGGTTTGAGTTCTTATCTTATTTATTTCTTCATCTATACCTATTGTTCCTCTTCTCTTCTATCTTCTTCCTTTACCTTCTACTTTTTGTTTGTTATAATAATTCAAAGAAAACATTCCAACGATGTCCTCTTGTTTTTTGTTACTCTTCATCAGATCGAGGATGGCCCAGTTCAAATTGGATAATGAAAGATCAGGGAGCTTGAGGTGTCTAGATTCTATAATATTAAAATTTCTGTTTAAGTTTGATACCCTTGCTTCTTTAGATATATGGAATTACCTATCTTTTATGGGAACTTGTCTTTAAGATCTTTGAGATTGAGGTTTTACACTATATGATGGGATACAGTGATTTTTTGTGAGACTTTATCTGAATGGCTAATCTCAAGTTGCTTAGTCATATTTCTATGTAATGTGTTTCATTCACGCTATTGATGATAGCCAGGCTGAGGACACATTAAATTTATTTGAAAAAAAGTACATCAATTCAATTGACAAAGTCAATAACCACTTGAAAGGTTGCTAATTGTTGGGGTTTACCTTAATATGATTATTGTTGACAGCTTTCTCATATGCAATATGGGATTTGTGATTATAGGCACTGTCAGTTATACCATCAATTAATAGTGAATTTGTTCAACAAAGATTGGATAGAGTCCACCCCTACTATGGACTGTTAAACATGCCAGTTGAGGCAAGTCCACTGAACTATTGGCTTCATATTGTAGCAATTCTCTTCATTCCATCTCATTTCACATCTCATTTCACTAATTTGTAATTGACTTGTTGTAGGCCTTGCTTGCCTTCGTTAAAGAACATAGGGATTTGTTTATCGCCACTGAGTAAGTTGATGCTAACTATAGTTGTTTTTCGGGTTAAGGTGCAAAACTACCCCGCACCCATCACCATAAATTCTTTTTAGGTGGAAAAGTGACCACAAAATTTAAAAAAGAGGGCAAAAGTCACACAATTGGTAAAAGTAGCTAACTTCTGTCAGTTGCACTAGGAAATTGCCAAAATACCCCTAATACACAAAAAAGAAGGTTTCTCTCAAAACTTCTCCGTCTTCTGCTCATGAACACAAATCTTCAAGAAATTCCAAACTGAAAAAGAAACCAGAAACTTCAAATCATGTACTCATCAACAACAAACAAACTAAAAATAAATACCCAGAAGCTTCTCTATTTTTTTGTCTCTATTTCTTAATATTTAATTTCTTTATTTAGTTTGTCTCTCTCTGTGATGATCTCGATATAAAGGAAAAGTTATAAAATATAGATTGCCAAATTAATTGGTGGAGGGCAAAAGCTTAAGATAAACAAGGAAAAGAACATAGATAAACATAATTCAAGGGGTGTACAGCAAGGATGGGACTAGTCTGGTCAAGAAAACCAGTGAAGTAGTGGGGTTAAAAAAAAAAAAACCTAGAGGTCACTTGTGTAGTCGCTAAAAGCCTGTTTGATTTAACTAAGGTTATGTTAGGTGAGATTTATTAAAGTTAGGTTAGGGAAGGTTATAAGCTTGTTTGGTTCAAGAGAGGAGGTTAGGTTTAGTTTCTTGTTTTGTTCAGAAGGGTAGGTGAGGGGAGTTAATTTTAATTGGACAATTATACCCTTTTGTACTTATCTATTTATGTTGTTTATTTTTTTTACAATTTTTATTAAAACTAATAATCAATATTAATTTATGAGTCAAAATTAATAATATTAAATTATTTTTTGACATTCTTTTCTTTCTTTTTGCCACTTTTCGCAACAAATTTTTCTTCTTCCCTATAGCTTTCACAGCAAATAGCTGATACCCTTTAAAAACAATCCTTGCACTTCAAAATTTTGATCTAAAAAAATCCTCCCATCTTCAACTCTGGAAGAATTTCCCGTCCTTCCCAAAGTCTAGCCAGAAGTACATAACTCCAGAAGATTTTTTTCTGGACTTCAAAATATGCAGATGATTTTTTCAATCTCAACGTCAGGAAAAAGAAGAAGAAGAAAATAAAAAAAAACAAAGAAAGGAGTGGAAAAACAGAGGAAGATCAGGAAAGAAATGAGAGAAATGATGCAAAGAGACTAGGATCTACCAGAAAAGGATTTTAGTTCAAGGGTAGACATGGAATATTGAAAAATTGTTATGGGTAGATTGGTAAAAATAATACCCAAAGTTTCTCTCCGTCACAAAACCCTCAATTTTAAGGTTCTCCAACCTAGGGGAGGTTCTCACTAAAATACAAATTTTTTTTACCTCACCTAACCTCCCCTACTCTTAACCAAACAAGGTTTTTTAACCTTCAAACCCCACCTCACCCAACCTAACCCAAATAAACCCCCAACCAAACACACCTTAAGAAATAGGAAGAAGAAGAAAGTCAGCAACTTCTAGGAAGAAAGAATAAGGTCGCCGGCATATGGGAAGAAAAATGGTCGCTAGGATCTACGAAGAAAGAGATCGGTAGGCTCAGGAGGTCGCCTCTATTATGACGTCAGATCTGGGGGAAAAAAGGAGGTCGACGAGATCTGTGACAAAGGGATAAGGATGGAAGAGTTGGCAGCGGTGGCGAAGGAAGATGGAGGAAGAGTTCACACCTTTCTTCTCTTCTCTTCTCTCTAGCGAAGACGGCCCATTGATTTTTGAGAAAGTAGGTCTTCGACTGTCAATTGTTAAGCATGAGGAAGGGAGAGGCACAGAGAAGGAAGGGATAAGGGAAGGGTAGTATAGGAATTTTTGAGAAATTAGGAATTTTCATTTTTTTAATAGTGTGGGGCCCACTGATTTTTTTATCATACATTAGTTATATGTGAATTTTGCCCTCTTTTTTAAACTTTATGGTCACTTTTACATCTAAAAAGAGTTTATAGTGGTGGGTGCACTTTTGGTAAAAGTTAGTGGGTATTTTTGCACCTTAACCCTTATTTTTTTTGTCATTTTGTTTATGGCCCTTTTCTTTTCCCATATGGATCTGGCTTCCCTCAAGTATGATGACATTTTTTTCTTCAGGTATAGTAACCTTCTAAAGGTCCGGGTCCCAGGGAGGGAGATTCCACCTAATGCACAATATCGTGTAATTGAAATTTTATCATTGTAGTATATGCATTCATCTGTGTTTATATTCCAGATTTTTTTTGGGACTTGATGTGTTCTGGCATTAAATGAATTTATGATCTTATCTCTCAGTCTGATGCCAAGTGGATTTATATGTCATTTTTGCCCCTTTGAAGCCATAAGTCAATATCGCCTCCCACTATTTAAGAGTTAACCATGTTTTTGTTTTTTATGATAGTTGTTCTAATGTTTTCCATCATTTGTTTGTAATGTAATGTAATTTAATGAGTAATGTCATTAACTATCTCCATATTGCCTTTCCAAGTGATGCCATTGAAGCTGTTGAAAGTCCTTGCCATATGGAAGCATATACTATATGCTATTGAAAGAGGAGATTCGTAATGCTTATTACCAAAAGGCTTGGAACTGATCTTAACACCTTGCTTTTGGTTTTACCTTTCTTTAATTTCTTTCTTCATTTATTTAATAAGTCTATTAGTTGATAGTTGATCCACAGGTTCTCATCCTAATTACCTTCTCTGGTTGAAAGTTTTCAACTGATTCTACAAGCTTCCTACCATAAAAGCATATGGCAAGAATGCAGCGGTGGATGGTAGTTAGTTGTCTACAGTCTTAAATACAAATTTTTTATCTTCTGTTTTGTATTTTATTTGGGTGTATTTTCTTGCATTGGATAATTGGATGTCTCCTTTTAAATGTGATTCCCATAGTTGTCTAGGCTAGATACAAGCTATGTTTAACTTGAGAGAAGAAGCAGAAGTTTGTTCCACAAATACATGACCAATATTTATCAATGTCCCTAAATTGCTTATTATCCAAGGAGTGGAATGGTTGATTGGAATAATATTATGATTGTTGTTCATCGGTCTCGTAGTCAGATGTCTCTTCCCTAGCAAATGAGGATGTTTAAACTTGGTATGCCTCATCCCCTTAGATTATGTGGAGGTACTTTCAAGTATATTAATTTTAAATTTTTAACTTGTATATCAATGATATATCTACTTGAGTTAGTTTCAATTTTGGAAGCCCCTTCCATTTATCTAAACCTATTCCCCAAAACAGAAAATTGCATCATAACTTTATAGTAGCTTACACTTACACACACATGCTATTTCATTCTAATCTAAATGTTTCCAGTATGTGTGAGAGAGGGATTTAGTTTGTTTTGTTTAGATCTGATAGAACAAAATGTGTGTGGAAAAATTTGGATTGGGAGGATTTGCAATGAGGTCATAATGCGTAAAGCACTTTTTATAGATGAATTAACCCTTTAACTCAAGGAGTCAAAGCACAAAAGACAATAATTTATTTTCTTCATGATCCTTCAATGAAAACTATCATCGCAGGGAAAATACAAAATGGGAAGAAAACAATATATTTTTAACACAATTCAATCTAAGAAAGTTAATATTATAGGAGATTAGCCATATGCCCTAGATGAAGCCTGGTGGCTATATCTTTACTGTTGCAATGAACTTGCATGGTTTTGATGGTACTGTATAATAAAAAGATAAAATTGCAAAACCCAACTATAGTTATAAGAGGCATAAATTAATTTCCTAACATTTTATGAGTAATGAATGGATAAAAATGACGTCTCGTTACTTTTTGAGTTGACCCTACTTTGTTTGAACCTTAAAAGCTTTAGCAACCCATCATTGAAAAGTAACACACATTGCTATGGCACATAGATTTGTGCTATTCAACATAGAATACCTTTATCCTGATGCTCACAATTGATATACATTTCACTAAATCTTACATATAATGCTTCATTGTTGTTTGAGACCCTAATATTTATTAGCGCAGATGCAGAAGCAAAAAATGAGAAGAAGCAGATAAGTAAATGTGGGCAGCAATGTTGATTTGTCATAATTAATATGCTAAAGAGGAAATGTTTCTTCAAAGGACGACTATAGATTAAATAAAGGGAAATTTACGTTTTGGTCCGGATGAAGGGAACTTACGATCAAACAGTCCTGTAAAATCATAGGACTTTTTGCAATATATTTTGGATATCAAATTACCTGATTGCCTGTAATAAAAAAAGTATTTCTCTCTCTCCCTCTAACGCTCTGACTCTGTCTGACATCTCTGTCTCTCTTTCTCAGAGTTGTTAACGGTAGCATATTAGTTGTCAATGGAAACATACGTAATTCTAATGGCATTTATAAAAAAATTGGATGAGATGCACTTTCCATTGACAACTCAATGTGCGTCATTGACAACTCAGTGTGTTTCCATTGACAACTCAATGTACTACCATTGACAACTATAACTTCAGACAGAGAGAAAGAGAGACAGAGACAGAGACATTGTTAGCGTTAGACAGAGATAGAGACAATGTCAAGGTTAACGTCAAAGTGACTGATGGAGAGAGAGAAATATTTTTTTTATTAAGGGCAATGGGGTAATTTTGCATATGTAATTAATTGCAAAAAAATCCCACAAGCTTTTATTGTAATTACGCGATTTCACAGAACCATTTGATCGTATTTTTCATTGGCCAGGACCTAATCGCAATTTTCTCTTGAATAAACTTCATAATTGTGTACCATAGATTAAATAAACTTCTTTGTTAGCCATCTTCAATTTTTCAGCTGCTTGATCCACACACACATGTGAACCAGTGGCCCCCACTCTCCTTGATGTTCACCCCTTTAAGATTCATATTGTATGTAAATGTATATTCACATACTTTTGTTCGTTCTCCCAATACATATGGACGTGTTGTCTTCTATAAGTTATGCCAAATAGCCTTTCCTTCAAAAGTGTATTATATCTGCCTTCTTCATTTACTTTGTGAGTTCCACAAAACAACTTTCAATGGATCACTTAAAGAAAGATTCTTTGGGTGACCTTTCGCCAAGGCATTTTGTTGTCTATCTTTGATACCAGTTTGCGCCGCTATTTATCACTACTACTAAGGACCATTTGGATGAGTGGTGGAATAAATGATTTATGAGAAGTGATTTAAGAAAAAAAGTGATTTATAAAAAGTGACTTGTGTTTAAATTGGGGTAGGAAAAATGACTTATTGGGGGTAGATTTAGTTACTTGTGTTTGGATTTGGAGTAAAAAAGTGATTTATTAGAGGGTAAAAGAAGTGACTTATTTTCATAAGTCACTTTTCCTAACTTATTTTTATAAGTTACTTATTTCAAATAAATTATTTATTTGAAACGCTGATAAAGATTTTTTATCATTAGTCTTGGGGTTTACAATAAAAAAATTAATTAAAGATTGTGTATATGTAGACCTATGATTGTTCTCTCTTCTCGAAGAGCCTTTTATTAATTCTCAAGTAATCTGAATGCCATGCAAATATAATGAAAATAAGGGAAAATTGGTTTGGGATTTTGTAAAATGATAATTATAAGAAGAATGCAATTTAATTAAACTCCTAAACTATTATTTTTTGGTATTTTTCAAATAAAATGGAATGAGATATGAATGAAGTAAATCTCGAGAAATTGGTTCAATGGTTATCCTAGTTTATGTGAGTCAAAATTCATCAAATCTTAAACAAAAACCCCAAGTAATTACACTAAATCTAACACTCCTAATTAATAGCTACTCCTAGGATCGCATTCATAGCTATTTCTTAGGAATATTATTAAAGAACTACTTGATATGTGAAATAGATCAAATTAATGCAATTGTTTCCTTTAACATGAATGCACAATCACGACACTCAAACTAACCCAAATTCACTATACAAACTAGTAATCACATAGCAAGTATAGCCTTAATGAATTAACAAGAAGTACATAATTAAAGTAATCTAATTGCAATAATTCAAATCCAATAACAAAATAAACAATATTAGCTCAATAGTATGGAGTTCAAATAGCTCACAACAAAGTCCTACTAAAACTACTTTTAGTCTTATTTAAAAATTATAAAAACAATAGAAAATTCATAAAGAAACTAAGACTAAGAAAAACTCCCCATTAACCTCAAGGACTCAAGTCAAATCTCAATTTGAAAAGCTAGCTCGTCATGAATTTAATTGCAAATACAGCTTGTCCCGAACACCAGAAATCCATGAGAATTTGTGTAGTGGCAAAGTCAATAAAGAAAGGAAGAGAAAGTGGTAATGTTGCTTCTTAAAAGGAAAATAGAGAAAGATGTGATCGAATGAAGGGTAGGGGCTGTCAAGTTCAGTGAGGGTGTGAGAATAGAAGGATGATGGCGGTGCACAGTGGTTGACGGTGATGGCAAGTCAACAAGAATGGAAGGGCAAGAGAATGACAGTGACAGTGCTTATGGAAACTCTGTTGATGATGGATGGAAAAGAAGAAGATGGTGATGATAGTACTGGTCACTTTCAATAGTGAGAGAGAGAGTAATGTTAGATATTTTATTAAATATGATAATATTATATTTTGATATTTGTTCAAATATATTTTGGATAATTGATCATATAAAGATATTCTAGATATTTCTAATTAATTGCTTTGATCTATTAAGAATCTGAATAATATCTTATTAGTTTTAAACATTATCTATTTAATATATTTTGGATAAAAGATCTCCCGATTGTGTCCCGCATGAGATTTGGATAGATATTTGGTTTAGGGTTACCTGCCTGACCAGTAAAGTTGTTACAAGCCTTGATGGGAGGTTATAAATAGCCTAGGTCGAGTCTTAGAGTAGTAACATAGAAATATGTACTTGCTCCCCTGATGTTCCCTGACGGGTGACGGCAATTAACAATCCATCACTGTGCCACAATCTTCCCGTTAGAAGAATTCTCATCTCATTCTAATCTAGATTCTTGTTTATAGTTTCTCTTATTTCAAATAATAAGATGGATTGTTCAACTAACTATGGCAGGAGGTGTTTCACATCAAGTCTTCCACTACTGCTCTTGTAGAATTCTCATACAGTATTTATATATAATTACCTGGATTATTCCAACACATAATCTTTGTTCTTATCGCCAATTCATCACAAGTCTGCTCTATCATTGATAATTTCCTGTACCATTTTGAGACTAATTTTTACTTGTTCTTATTACAATAATGTGTGTGTATGATTGATATTAATTTTTGTTCTTATCCACAAATGTCTCATTTTTTCAGGGTGGAACATCATGCGTCTCTTTTAATTTGATCATTAATCGTCTCCTTCTCATTTGCAGATGAGTTTGGTGGGGTCATGTATTATTATTATTAGCCTGTGACTAGAATAATAAAATAATATACCAAATGACTGCACTATCATTTGATTTGTCTCATTGTTGCATCATATCCTTATAATGATTTAATGTTTGTATTAGAGATGAATGCCGTGTAAAGATAAAATTTTAAATAATAGGCCGATGTATTTGTTTACTTAAAAAAAAAAGTTGGTTTTAAAAATTGTGCATGCAAACTGAGACAATTTTTTTTTCACGTACTTATCTTATGAAGTGTAAAATATATTTTTAAAAGCTAATCCAATAATATAAATATTGTCACAAGGTTGATCAAAAAACAAGTTGAATCTCTAATACATGGGATGATAATATTTCATTTACAGCTGAAGAAAGATATATATACCCTCTTGTTGGTTAAAGGGTTAGACTTCTCTAATTAAGGGAGGGGTTTAGATTCTTAGAAATGTCGCGACGTTAAGAGAGATATCTTGGTGGTAGCTTTTAAATCTCATAAGCCACACATAACTAGGCCAAAGGTTTGAGATGTTAGATCTAACTTACCTTTAGTTTGGCTTGAGACTAAACCTTCAAGAAATTTTTCTTATTAAGAAAAAAAAGAAAGATACATGGTACCATATAGTACTAGAAAAATGAATTTTCTTACTATATTTATCTCACATCAACCAAGAAATGTGGGCTGAGTCACTAACAAGTTAACTCATAGTCTATAAGGTGAGTTCAAATTTTATTAAGGGTATGCATTATTTGATTATTATAGTGACAAATACCTAATTTATCATTAATGTTATGAGATTCCAACCATTAAAATTTAATTTAAACAGTTTATATTTAAAAAAATTTAATTTGTGATTTTTTAAATGATAAATTCGTTTTTATAAGAAGTGAGAGTTATTAAATTATGTTTATTTTTAATTATGCATATTATAAAATAAAAAAATATTTAAAATATAAGAATCAAATTAAATTAAATATGGACCGTCCAAACTCAATACAATGGTGAAAATGGGCGATGAGCATAAAATGTACTCTTATTTTGCTGCCCACATAAATATTGTTATTAAACTCGCGAGCTGACTCTCTAAATTTGCTGATTTTTATGTTTCTAACTTATAAAATCAAGTCAGATTTTATTTAAATTCATGCTAGCCATAAACTTGGTTAGCCTTACAAGTTTACATATTTGAGTTTACAATTTAAATTTACATTTTTGTTACTCGTTTATTTAAACTTGTAAGTTTAGCAACCATATATTTAAAGATATTTGTGGGCAATATTTAAGTACATACATCAATTCTACTTGAGCCTAGACGTATGCACGAACTCAAATGAACTTGGGATCAACTCATTATTTTATAAATTAGGTAAATTAGTTGATAAGAAAATGATAAATAGTAGGATGAATTGAATAACTAGTTCATATAACTAGGTTGGAAGGAAGATATTAAGATCGACGGTGAAAACAACTAAAGAAGGATGTTTGGAAAATGACTAATTATATTAAGAGCAAGTATACATTTGTTTTGAACTTTTGTACTATAATCACAATAAGGCAAATTACATTTAAGGCACATCAAACAAAAATATGCACAGATATTTAAGAAACACAACTATTGGGCAAAAAAAAATAAAATTAAGAAACACAAATAAACTAATTGAGGCAAAAAAGGGGAAAAGAATGAAAAATTCTAAATAAATACAATTTGAATTTGGAAAATTCCAAAAAAGTAGGTTAACACAAGGTAAAGATAAGTAGATCTCTAGAGATTAATTTGAGATTTGAAATCTTGTCTTTTACTAAAACGCCCTTCAAATTTTTCTTTAAAGGAAAGAATCCTTGCGTTAGAGATCTATTTATCTTTTTTGTGTGTTAAAAGAATTTTTTAGCATGTTTGGATGAATTTTATGAGAGAATATCACATATAATCTTGATACAATAGACCGATTATAATATTTGGTTGGGCTTTTATAATATAAAAATGATTACATTTTGCAATCGTCATTACATTTTGCACTACTAGAACTAATTAATGAGAATGCATACATAATGTAATTAAATGCAAATGACACTATTGACATTATAATTTTTAAATTGACAAAAATGTCCATCCATAAATGTGGGTAGTAATTAAATAATTTTAACTACCACCATTAAATATTTAAGATTTATTTAACAATAAAGAAATTTAAGAAATATTAACCTATATAAATTTTTTTTAAAAATATTCAACAGTTAAAAAATATTAAAACATACTATTAAATAATATTGTCATAATTAAATATTAATAAATTACCATGAACCCAACCTATATACAATGCATAATATTTCCACCATTAAATATTAACAAATTACTATAAACTTAACATGTACATTGTACAAAATAAAAAAAAAAATCATGAATCTAATGTATACATATTATATATATATATATATATGTATAGACTGAGAAATTTTATGTTTTATTATATTATTCTCATGTTTGATGAAATCCAATCAAATGTATTTAGGAATACACAATATCTTTTTTTTAATGACAAAATAAATAAATTTATATAAATATTATTATATTATAATGCATTACATTCCATCACATTATTTCCAATTCTGTGAATTTGGGCTTTCCTGATTAAGATCGTATTCACCTGTCAAAAAAAAAAAAAACAAAGATAGAATAGAAAGGTAGGGATTTTTCTGCAGAAGACAAAGGGAGAAATTTGGCTGTCTAGCAACTTTTCTATTGGTTCAGTGGATACAATTATACATACAGCTTCGCTTTCACAAGTGGGCAGGTTGGGATGTAAATCGTTCTGAAAACGTGACACGCATGGCATCAAGATTCTTCATTTCTTCCTTCCCACTTGCTTCTCTCTTCCATCTCTGAATAATTGGCATCCGTGAAAAGTGACAATGCCGATTATAATATCGATTTTACCATTTCAATTGCGATTACCGTATTCTCTTGAATACTGCTTTTAACTATAGGGATCGCATTATTGGGTTCTTGCTTTGCTCTTTTCTACTGTGGGGTTTTGTGGGGTTTACTGCTTTTCAGGGTTGGTTCTTGCTCATTGAAGCTCTGACTCTGGAACGCAAATGGGGTAGTTCTGGGAATTGAGCATTTAAAATCCCAGGCAACCTTGTTGGAGGAGAATCCTTGTCGCTTGTTAAATTGTGGTTACAATGTCCTGTAAGCAACTTCCCTGTCATTTTTAGCAAAAATTTCAGAGATTTTTTTTTTTTTACTTTGGCTTGCCGGTTTTTCATGTTGGAGATGTTGGATGTAATGGTGACGATGTCTTTCCAGACACTGAATTACCCATTTCAGACATTTTGTTTTGCAAACACACGTAGAAACAAGTACAAGTCAAGGTCTTATAAAGTTCAAGCTATACCTCCATCATCAGTTATTTTGAATGCAGATGAAAGTGGGAAATTTTCTGATAATAAGAAGGTTTATGGCCCAAATCTTTCTTCCAGAAGGACCGAATCTGTTACTCCTTTAATCAGTGGAGCAAGTAGTGTGGGCATACTTGGGGGCGCTTCTGTTGATGCTACCCTAAAATTTTTGAGAAAACTTGTGGAGTTGAGTTCTTCAGAAGATGAAGGTGGAGTAAATTCACTTCCTTTTGTACTTTGTTCTGATCCTCTGTTAAACAAGGAGCTTATGTCATATGAGAAGAGTTACTTCTTATCTGGCAGAAGTAAAGCTGAGAGTTTGAACATGGATACTTCTCCAATTATGCGTAATATTGGGAATAAAAGGAATTTTCTTGAGAAATCTGGGGCTTGTTGCATAGTGATGCCTTGTCACATATCACATTCTTGGTATGATGAAGCTTCTCAAGAATGTTCCGTTCCTTTTCTTCACATGGCAGAATGTGTTGCTAGTGAACTCAAGGAGGCTAAATTGAAGCCGATTGAAGCAGGTAGTCCCTTGCGGATTGGATTGCTCGCAACCAATGCAATTCTAGCAGCTGGCTTTTATCAGGAGAAGCTTCAGAATCAAGTATTTAATCTCTGCATATTACATCTCTCAACATTATTTTAGTAACTTGATTCTCAAAATCTGAGAATCACACACACACATATATTCTTTAATTTAATGGCATGACAGGTTGAAGTAGATTTCCTCTTGCTTTTCCCCTGACACATGTCTTTCTTTATAACAATCTAGTTGGTAGGAATCTGTGACGCAGGTTTGCATATCTTAAGCTTTCTTTGAAATTCCCTTGGTTCAGCTAGATTGTTTGAATTGATTTTTTCAATTATGAAATTTTTAACATATTATATTGAATCTCAAGATGCTTGTAAATAGTACTTAGATTACAATTCGACAGAATATACAATAGCCGGAGGCATTTGCTTTAGAAGTCTTTTAAGCAAGGGATGTTTGAGACTATATCAAACATGAAACATCTATTTTTGCGTTTGACTAATTGCCATACATGTGAAATTTCAAATTTCCTAAATGTGTCCCTTGCCGAGATCTTATATTTTGATTCTCTCTGGATCATAATATATAGTGATTTACTGTATTATATATATATATATATTGTGTTATCTGAAGCATTTGAGCTTTTGTCTTCAGTTATATTTTTTTGGAAGACAACACTTTTAACATCTTGGAGGTTATGTGCATTGGTAGTGTAGTCCTGTTTCGCTACTGATGGCAGTTGAAGAACAAAACAAATTTCTAAGGAGATAAGTTCTAATTATTTGATCGTTCCTTTTGTAATCCAGAACATCACAATCCATAACTGTCTAGCTTAGTGATAGAATCTATCTACTTTTCTTGAAAACCGTTTTGTCCTCTTGTCTGGGTTTAGTTTCGTTGGTGCAGAAATATGCTCTGATATGATTATTTGTCTGTAGGGATTTGAGGTTTTGCTGCCAGATAAAGCAACCATGGAGCATACAGTGATACCTGCAATCGGAGCTTTGAACAGAAAGGACATGGAAGGTGCATGCAATCTATTGAGAATTGCTCTTCAAGTTCTTCTGGTAAGGGCAGTGAGCTCTATTGTGCTTGCTTCTAACGACATGTGGGATCTCTTGCCCCAAGATGATCCCCTTCTTAAGAAATGTATCGATCCCATGGACGCCCTGGCTCGGTCAACTGTCAAATGGGTAAAATCTTCTGTACCAAAAACATAGGAAAATAGAAAGTGCCCAAGTGATTTTACCTTTACGTATTTTCAGTCTTGTGTTATATTGGTGATCACCTGTTTCTTGTTATATTGGTGGGCTTGCAAATAAACCACTATACTTTCAGAACAAGAAGTTAAGTCCTCAAATGCTACAATAGATTCTCCTACACTGAAGTTGTTGGCTTTGGGGACAGATGGAAACTCGCCGGACCTTAATTCTTTTCAAATAAATGGCTTTTGGGTCATATAATATGCGCGCGCGCGTGTGTATACATGTTTTAATCGAAGTTGGCCTATTCGATACAAAGCTCACAAGCTAGGCAAAACCGAAGAGATCATTGGTTAGTTATAGCGGGCCCAATGTTGCAAGGAGGACAATCTTGTCAAAAATCTATTAATTGAAATTTGTGGTTGGATTTCATATTGTAGTTTTTCAGAATTTCAAGGAAAATTTTTTGAGTTTGACTAGCAGGAGGGTATGACATACTGGGGGCTTAACTACACTGTTTCTATTCTATTTGTTGCTGATTCAAGAAAATGGGGAGAATTTTATCAGTTATAGAAGCAAAAAATTTGTTTCAAAATTTTTGAAAGACCAAATATGGGTCCTCTCTGCATGGATATTCCTTGATCCTTGACTCTATTCCTACCCCTTAATAAGCCTGGTTAATATAAGACCTACTCTTTCCATCTAATATTATAAGAAATGTTTAACTGACTCTTGGGATTGGTTAATAACAACAAGTGTATTAAAATTGTAATTTTTTAAATTAAAATACCCTTATTTATTAGGAGATAGGGAATAGAAAAAGAATAAGGAAATTATTATAATAAAGAGTATTGTACGAGAGAAATAATAATAAATACAATAGAATTAAGAATAATAAATATGATTATATAAGAGAGAATATGTGGTATTAATATATTAACATTAATTAGAATGATTAAATAAGGGCATAATAGGAAAGTAAGAAGTAAAAAAATGAAACATTCATGTTTCTTATAATATACTCCATCCGG
>JBAGKO010000012.1:14320077-14332673 GCA_037177275.1 Acacia concinna
GTCTTAAGATAATTATGATGAGGTATACCATTTGGTGGTGGATACAATAATTATTGCCTATATTATTAGTTTGGGAGCATATGCAAACAAAATATTGTATCTATTAGATATCGTTATACATGTATAGCTATAGATAATGAAGTTTATATGAGAATTCTTGAAATATCCAAAATGTTATAAGCATGTCTAAGAAAAGTATTCAATATATAAAATATTACATGTATTAAAATGATTTGAGTTTGATTTTGAAAAAAAAGAATATTTTTACAGATCAAGTGATAACTCTTCATATTTTGTACATTTAACATATATTTTGTGGATATTTGGAGAGTTATCGGTATGATTTTGATGATTTGATTGATATTTGATAAGAAATCAATTGTGTGCATCATTTATGGGATTCTAATTGTAAATATCTTAGATTGAAATTAAAATAGGAATTTTTATGTGGGTAAAAATAATAGTAGTGGTTTACAACTTAAAAAAATATATTTTGTTTGTTTTAATTTCAGTTTTTTTTATTGTTAATGTTTTTGGTTTTCCTTTCTTTCTTTAATAGTAGGTGGCATTATTTGGGGATGAGTAGTTAGTAAGTAATTTAATTTCCTTTGATTCAATAGGATATCATGTGGTGACAAGCTGTAAAAAAAAAACATTGCAGCACCTGCACATTAGTGCGACACCGTTTTGATAAAAAAAAACTAATGGAGAAAAGAAGAAAAGCTACAGTGCATTGAGAGGGAGGCAGCCACAATATTCAATTGAGAGCTTCGTCACTGTTCCACCATTTGTGTGGAACACAAAACCAAAAGGCGAGAAGCAGCGGCGGTGATTTTGGAACGGGCTAAAGGCTGGACCTGGGGAGGCGCCTTTGCTATTGTTTATCTTCTTCTTCCTCAGGTCCAGTGCGAGAGAATAGAGGAGTTTTGACAGCTTGCTGATTCTGAGCTGATAGTAGTACTTTAGAGGAAAAGAGTAGCTGAACCAGAGGAGAGAGAACTAGAAACACGAAGCCGAATGTGTAACTGTGAAGTCTGTGGTTTTTTTCTTCAAAGAGTGATACGTTCTTGAAGTTTTTATCATTTTTATTTGCTCAAATTCTGAATCTGTTCTGGTTTGAGTTTACTGTGGTTGGGATTATTTCGATTGAACTTATGAGTAGTTAATTTCTTTTGCAACCTAGAGTAACTATAAACTTAGTAGGAGATTAATCTTTGTCTTTCATTGATTAGTTGTGTTTTAATGTTAATTTTGGTTATTTAATCTTGTCTATTTTTTTATCTACTTAATGCTTCATCACCATTAAGTATGAATTTGGGTATTAGGATTTTTCTTGACGAAGGGAATTTTAATTAGGCTCTGAGATTAAATAATATGAGATTAGATTACGATCTAATTTGCGATTAGGATAAACATATACCTAATAGCCCCATATAATTGTTGAAGATTGTGTTCGAACTTTTTTGCCTCTTAAGTAATTATGTTAGACATAACATTTTATACTTAAGAGAGGGTTGTAAGTGGACCAAAAAGCACTTATAGCTATTTATACTCGAGATTAACAAAATTAATATCAAGACTAATTAAATTAGTGGAAACAAAGTTTATGAAACTAATAAGTGATTAGTTACTCTGGGTTGCCATTTTAATATTTGTGGTCGTTAGTTTATTTTAATTTGATTTTAGATTTTATTTTCACTTACATGAATTAAATTTTGATTTGCTCAAATTAATTGAAAGTGTAAAATCAGTGTTCAACCAAGTTTAAGTACCAAGTTTTTGTTGGGAACGATATCTTACTCACTAATTTATTACTTGATACGACCTGTGCAATTGCAAAGTTGAGGATTACAAATTTTGCACCCATCAAGTTTTTGTTGCAAACCTTAAGGATTTTAAAATCATATATTTTTTCTACCATAATTTTTGCTTGAAATATATATATATATTTATATATTGAATTTAATGATCTAGATGGTTCATCATATTTGATGAAAATATTTAAGCTGATATTGTATTTATTATGATTTTATTTGTAAAGTTTAGTTTTGATAGGTATATATTGGTTTTTTCTAATATATCCAGAAAATGTGTTAAAGGAATACACTTTAACAAAACATTTGGTGACAATGCGTCACTCATAGCTTGGTGGCTAAAAGAAATATATACTTGAAAATACATTACAAGTAATGTTATGATCAAGGGAGTAAATTTGATGTTGCTATGAGAGGGAGTAAATATAATATTATCACGAAGGGTAGTCGACACCATGCTACACTCTTTTCCTTAACCAATGTTTTATTCTATTGGGTTTTCCTGGTAAGGTTTTTAACGAGGCAGCTTTAATATATATTGTGTACTCTTTTTCCTTTACTAGGTTTTTGTCTCATTGGGCTTTTTTTAATAAGGTTTTCATAAGGCACAATATTAGTTCATGGACATCCAAGGGGGAGTGTTGTAAAAATTATGGAATGTGGATGTCTACAAACTCTTAACTTTTGGCTTTTTATATGCTTCACTCTATAACCTCACTATTTAATAGTTTTTAGGAGTCTTTATGTTCATAATTCAAAGGTTCAATTTGTATACTCATGATGATTGAATTGTCTATTTACTTTATGTAACTCTTGGTTGATGATGAAAACCTATAAATAGAGTACTATATACTATACTTGTGGTAAATAATGAAATAAAAATCACTCCCTCTTTGCTCTTCAAATTCTCTCTTATCTTGTTCATCTTTTCATCCTAAATTTCTCTATTGCATTCTTCTTATTTTTATAACAAAATCTAACTTTTTTTAATTTTAGGTTTAAATTAAAAAATTACTTGTGGGAATAAATAAATAAATAAATAAATACAAAAATACAAAAATATATTAGTATTTATCTTAGAAAGTTTTATTAAACAAAAATCTCATTGATTAAGCTGTAAGTAAGAAAGTTTCCATTAGTAAAATTTTTTTTTAAAAAA
The DNA here is from genome assembly GCA_037177275.1 of Acacia concinna. Taxonomy (NCBI): domain Eukaryota; kingdom Viridiplantae; phylum Streptophyta; class Magnoliopsida; order Fabales; family Fabaceae; genus Acacia; species Acacia concinna. The sequence goes on from JBAGKO010000012.1 coordinate 14,323,051, forward strand.
ATGAAAATGAAAAAAATTCAATAAAAAGGGGAGAGCATTTATGAAGGAGATCCTAATTGGAACCCATAAATAGTAGAGTAGGGGTTAACAAAGTCTGAATATTCTTGTCCAATTTTAAATTTAAATAAAAGTTCTTTCTTTGCTCCTCATTTTTGCTTCTTTTTGTTCCTTACCTTGTTCATTGTGTAGCCCCCAATTACACAAGGATCATGTCCACCTCTAACTATTATCATCTTTATTATACCTTAGATTATTTTTCTGGATAATATATTAAAAAGTTTTTCCTTATGGGCTGAATGATTAAGTGAAGGTTTCTTCTACTTTTTTTATGGCCAAACTCTTTCTTAAAAAAATAATAAATTTGATAAATCCCCTTTTTAGTCCCTAGATTTTTAGGTTGATTAAAGGTAATTTAGTAATCAACAAATTCATTTTTAATTTTAGCCCTTCTAAATATTTATAATTTTTTTATCCTTTATAATAAATATTTTCCTTCCTTAGTCCTTCTCCCTAATTTTTTCAAGAAAAAAAAAGATTGTTTCGTCTACTAACAATCTAAGATAAGAAGAATTTAAATTAAATCAATATTAGCTAAATTATACCTTTAGTCATTTAAGTTTAATTGAGTTCCTCTTTTACTCCGTTAACTTTAAAAAAGTGTGTTTTTAGTCATTTTAAGTTAACGGCGTTAACTTCAATGATGGAAAATACTGAGCAAAATTAAAATAATGACATATTCTTATATTTAAATTATGTGTAAATAGGAAAATAATTAAAACTCTAATGAAGTTTTAAATTGATGTCAACATTAAAGTCTCAATTAAAATTATATCAACATTTTAATTTTGTTGAATCATCATTTTTCGTTAGTGAAGTTAACGACGTTAACTTAAAATGACTAAAAACATATTTTTTAAAGTTAATGGATTAAAAGAAGACTTCAACTAAACTTAAAGGACCAAAAGTATAATTTAGCCATAAATATTTTAGTTGAAGAATATATTAATAATTCAGAGGAGAAACGTTGGCAAAATTTTTTTTAAAAAAAAAACAGAGAGAGGAAACAAAGGAACGTGATAAGCAATAAATTAACAAATAAAATTTCATTAAAATATTAATGTATGTTTAATTGAAATTAAAACCAACATTTATTAACTTGGCTAAGAATATATGAATAGTTCAGAGGAGAAAACGTTGGCCAAATTTAAAAAAAAAAAAACAGAAAGAGGAAACAAAGGAACGTGATAAACAATAAATTAACAAATAAAATTTCATTAAAACAGTAATGTATGTTTAATTGGAATTAAAACCCACATTTATCAACTTGGCTAGAAATCCTCTTTAATTAAAGACTAAAATACCTTTTTTTGCATTATTCTTCTTCTTTTTCTTCTTCTTCTTGTTTTGTTTTTAAAAAAAAAAGTCATTTGGATTGATTTTGAGGAGCCCAATGCGTACCTTGGGGCGAAGTGTCAGCCCAATACAGTTTAAAGGAGGCAAAACGCGGCTGTGACGTGTCAACGCAAGCGTTGTTGGATGAGATCTGAAATGGAACGGTGGAGAAAAAAGAAGAACGGAAGCCACTCCTTATCAGAGCCAGGTTTCGATCCTGGGACCTGTGGGTTATGGGCCCACCACGCTTCCGCTGCGCCACTCTGATTTGTTGAGCAATGGTTCGTACAAAATATATAAGTAGACTTCTAAGGTAAAATACTACCCATTTACTTTGCCTTTTTTGGGCCTGATACCCATTTACTTTCCGCCCCTAATATCCCTTCTTACTTCATAAAATAAATCATTCTAAGTTCTGAATAATTTTTTTTTTGTTATTTTATTTAATCTTTTTTTTTATGACATTTTATTTAATCTTTCGTTGGGAAGATAGCCACTTTTCTTTGAAATTATTATTTATAAGGGGGAAGGGAACTAAAAACCAAATTGAATGCATAACAACGAATACTTATTATTTTCATTCAATTTTTTTTACGCGACAATCTTAACACTCGAAGCAATTTTCCTTAAAATCAAATCGAATGTTGAACAACGAATACTTGTTATTTTTTAAATAATTCTTAAGCTATTTTATCGTTCCAATTTTATATTAATTTTTTTTATCAAAAAAACACTTTTGGCTAATATACAATTTATTTCCTTTCATTATATTTAATTTCATATTATCCACATTTTTCCTCTCTGTTTCCCCTCATTCATCCAAACAGGATGAGTGATGTTACTGTCTGTCTGTATTCCTCTTCACTCCATTTTCTTTGCTCCCAACATCTAATCGGAGCATAAATGATGACGTATCCTAGAACCTGAGCTTCAAAATCACAAAATATAAGAAAAACATATGGGTTCAATAGCAAAAGAAAACAACCAAACACTGTCCGTGTTTCTCAGTTCTTGAGACCACCAAGGCCTATAGGCAAAGTTAAAAAAGCAAAGAATTTGCTAACAGCTAACAGCTAACAGCCATCACTGAAACAGACAACCAAGGATAAAACAGAAAATTTGATCATCTTGATCAGTATACACAAATCCCAGTTTATCAAGTAATTCTAATTTCGTAAGAAATCAACCATCATACATAAATAATGTCTACTGAAGCTTTATTCCGGGAAATGAAGGCAAGATTGCTATAAGTGCGTCACCATATCCAACAGGCTCTGTAAAAAGGCAACAAGAAGACAATCAAATTATGAAAACAGACATCAACACAACACTTGTTTATATTCCAATGTGAGTTTGAGTTGTCTAACCTCCATCTTCTCTGAGAATCTTAACGATCTCCCCTGATACGTCAGACTGGAAACAGACATGAACAAATTATCAGACATTGCAATGGTTATTATACTTTGTCATGGTCATCACAATAGTATGAAAACATCTCAAGTTGGGGTGCCAAACCTCGATTGGCAGTTCACCACCAAGCTGTTCTACATAACATATGGGTTGGCCCTCCTTAACTATTTGCTTCTGCAAATCCCCAGGTATGAATGTTGTTAATCATAATCTAGCATGTCAATCCTGTTATCTTCAATATTATATATGGGCGTGTGCGTGTGAAAAATTAAAAGCTGATACCCAGACTTTCAGTGATGGGTGCAATTTTCTGAAGATAGAAAACTTTCACTATGAAATTTAATTTCTGATTCAAATGAGAGGAAAATCAAATATCCATATCTACATAAGCTCCCAGCATGTAAATAAGTAACGTTACCTCTGACAATCTGAAAAAACTAAAAGGGAGAAGAGGGAGCAAGAAGAGAACAACAAATGAATAACGGTACCTCTTTACATGCAGCTGGAGCACGCTTTCCCTTGATGGTTCGAGATGTCCTAAAGAAACCAACCTGCTAAATGATTGACGAGTTTATGAATATATGTTGTAACTTATAAGGAATGGATATAATATGAAAGGTGTGTTATTACCCTTGGGGAAGTAACTATAACCAAGCCTTCGTCTGCAGCTTTATCCAGAAATCCCTGACCCCCTGAAGGAGCTTCTGGTTTGTAGATGGCCAAAGATGATGTCGAAACTGATCTATTGAAGTCAGGTGATTCTGTGACAGTGTTTGCACTAACAGAAGGGGATGTTGGAGGCGGTACAGTTATACTTTGCTCAGTAAAATTCCGCACTACATGCAGGTGGAATCCAGCAAGCTGATTGATAACATTAGGGAATTATGCAGGTGGGGGTGAAGAAAGGAAAATTCAACAAGAACAAAGAGCTTTAGAAAATAATATCCTAATTTCTGATTGAGAAAGAGAAATGAATAACATTGGATTTTCAAGATTTTCAAAACTCATAGTTCAACTCCATTTTGCTTACCTTCAAGTCTAGTTCCTGAACTGATTCTGTGTCACACACTTCATTGAGCAGAAATTCTACCTACCAAAATGTTGATGAAAAATATGTTTCAGAATTTAAGAGCAATAAAGTACGCAAGCATTATACAAGTTCACTTGTTGGAATAGAAGACTATGTGCTAACCTCATTTAAATTAGGAATAAGTTCACTTGTTGGACCAGAAGACTTGACATCGTCAGAGTCATCTTCTGAACTCGTAGCAGCTGTTAAATCATCAATAAAGGCTTGTGACAGAAGCTAGATTATTGTGTTATTCTAACGTTAATGGACTTTAAAATATGCTATGCTTTGCTTGATATGATTTGACTATTTTAAGTAGTTTCACTCTAAGCATTCCATTGAGAATTTAGGTTTCTACGTATTGTTTTAAATGCAGTTTTTCCTGGAATTGCATGACAAGGTCAATTTCCAGTTGTACCATAAAATATTAAAATGAACTTCATAAATAGCGCATCTTACAGATTATACAGAATATATATATATATATATAAATTTAAAAATTTTAAACTCAATATTTCAATCTTAAAGTCATCATTGAGCTAAATTAATTCAAATTCGAAAATGTACTTTTTTTGCTCTTAAAAATGTAGTTTTTAAATATAATTTGAGATTATGCACTTTGAACAATTTTTGGTATAAGAATGAACAAAGTAATATAGCATTACCCAGTTCCAGGCAAATGAGCTGGCTAGTTTTTGTCTTATCAGGTTGCCAAAAACCAAAAAAGTTGCACTAAGGTATTTAACATTTGCCCAATGTTATAGTATGTAATATTCAGTGTAAAATATTTATATCCACATGGATGTGATCTACTATTAAGCTTCCACATATATTATCTTTGAAACTTCTTAATGTTAAATGACTAACCTCAATTCATTATCATGTGCATAATTTATTCAATTCATCATGTACTTGAAGGCATTTTTTTATAGCCAACAGATTTACACTATGAGATGCAGACCCAAATTTAACTGTATGATATAGATTCTTTGAAAAAAGAAAAATCTAACTATATGATCACATCCCAACCCCAAACTAAAATAGGAGTAAACCAAATCAACTCTAAATTAATGATATTAGAATCTTTTCATTCTGGCTAGAGAAATTTACAGAGTCATGACAGCAAACTATTTTTAGTCAAAGAAGCATACTTACACTGGATTTTTAATGATGGGCCACTGCAAGCAGTTAAAAATTTAACTGATGGTTGTGACATGATCAAATGGGCGTTTTGTAGTGACTTTCTACCGGTCCAACTTTTTATGCCATACTGTTGTGAGATTCCAATTCTTTTACTAGTTGCGCCTAAGTTGAACAAGTTAATATTTGACGTCCCTAAGCTACCTGCAATACAATTCAAGAAACATGAATCTCCCAACATTGGCATGGTCAATGGCTAAATATTAGCACAATAAAACAATTTCCAAAGTAAGCATATGGAAAGAGTAGCTTTTGGCTGATATCGAGTTTAACTAGTGTATAGAATTTAGAGGAATCTATCATCTAAAGTATGCAAAGTAAGGAAAGAAATTGTTTTGCAATGTTAAACATAAGAATGAAAGAAGAAAAGAAATAAACAAAAAACAGACTTCTAAAATATACTTGTACTTCATGGCAGCATCCTTGGTACAGTTTACTTAACAAAGTGAGTGAAATAGAAATGATCATGGGGCTGTAAAGTTTCATTTTCAGTTCTCATCATAGTTTATCCTAGTTAGCTTCAAAATATTGAAGGTAGACAGATATTTTTTGCAATCATTTGTCATAACCCAATTGCAAGGCCATCTGCTGTTTACTATGACACTCCGTCAAGTATAACACAAATTAAATCACAACAGGAATATTTGCAAAGCCTGCTGGAAGGACAAACTATTCTAATGCGGCATCAATAATGGATTTAATTGATTGAGGGCAAAGATTAAGTCAGTGAATTCCCGCTAAGCAGCCTCACATATCAGTGGAAAGAAAATTGCAGAAACCTTACATTGTTTGTTAAAACTGTAATGAAAATCATTCAAAAAACAATGTACTATACTCTTGATGCTACATTCTAACCAAAGAACACTTTAGTGTCAATGCTAATTTATCAAGCGAGACAAACAAACTAAGCTTGAATACCAGTACAATATCTACTCTACCGTTTCTGATTACTCATTATGCTTTTAAAAGTTCATTTAATGGAAAAACATGATGAATATATATATATATATATATGAAAATTGATGCCTTTGATAATAATGGGAAATAATAGTATAACTGTTATTTGAATTGTCTGCTGTGTAATTTGACAACAGTCTGATTCTTTTATAATTAAAATGTATGTAGGGATGTACAATATTAGATTTGATATTTGATATTAGTATTTTATATTGAATTTCAAAAATTATTCTACAGTTGAAGCCTTCACATAAAAAGCTAGTTTCTTTCTACTCAAACTTTGTTAATCGTAAGGTGGCTCTGCAGTTTTGCATCACATTTTCTTTGGTAGATGAAAGAGTAGAGGCATGGACACAAAGAATTTTTAAATTCTCATTCTATTAATATAAAATTCGAACACAACATATTACCTTACTTTTTCTATAGACTCTACTAGTACCGAGTTTCAGACATCCCTATACTACATTGATGCTTTTTGGTAAAATAATTTAGGCTAACCAAATTCAGTAAGTGAGCACCTCTTCTATATAGAAATAGAAATTTCCCCACTCATTATTGCCGAAGGCTTGTGCTCTCTAAAGACTTCCCTGTCTCTAAAAGAGGGCACCACCACCACTGCCTCTAATTGTTCACAATATTAAAGCAGCAACACAAAGAAAACACAAAGGTTGAGTTCAACAAAATCAGCAGAGAAGAGAATAGTAGATTAGCATAAAGGTTAAGTTCCACATTCTCATAAAAATCAGGATGATATATCCCAGCCCCATTACTCAGTGATACTGAGGAAAAAGCAACAGAAAAACAGAAGAAGGCATAAAAGATTAGTATCCGACCAGAATTAGAAATTGTAAATCTTTCATCGAAATAATGGAATCACCTTCGTCGTCACCAAATAAGAGTAGAACGAAGGCAGGAACGAAAGAAATACTCACATGAAGCCATTGGAATTCGACCGGGAGAGCAAAGGGAATAGAAAATCGTGCAAAGGGTAAGCGATTATGGAGTCTGAGAAGCAAGTGAAGAAGGTTCGAGAACAGAATTTGAAGACTCAAAAGCTCATAATAGCAATGGGGAAAGTACCAATGCTGGTAGCTCAACAAAAGAGAGAGAAGGAGAAGCAAGCACAGCCGATAAACCCCAGAATCGCTCAACTAATATTGCTACCTGAAATCTAGAAAGAATTGAATCAAGGGTACACTGTCCACTTCAATTCACAGCCGAAATCGCTTTGGATTAGCTGGCACCATCGTCTCCAAAATTTTTGTTTTACCTGAAGAGAAGTTTAATGTAGCTTCTTATGGTTGGCAAAAGAAGGAAATGTCCCACCCCACCCAAAAAAAAAACAAAAACATCAATGTTTTATTTCAACAACCGTTTTAGTTAAATATTAGTAAATAATAAAATACTATAATTTAATTAGAAAAACCAAATATTAAAATATAAATTTAAAAATACTAAATTACTCCTAGGAAAACCTCTATAATTTTCCCATCATCCCATGAAATAATCAAGATTTATCCAGACTAATTTAAATTTTAAATTAAAAACTAATTATAGTCAATTAATTAAAGTTGTTTTTTTTATCATTGTTTTGAATAATAAAATAATGGAAAAATTATAAGATGGGGTGATTGAAAATATATAAAGTTTTGTTGATGGTAATTTAGTGTTTTTAAATTTATATTTAAGTATTTAATCTTTCTAAGTAGTTATAGTTTTTAAAGTTTTCTCCAATTATTTTTACTAGGTTTTCTCTCTAATTTTCCCAAAAAAAAAATCCTTCACTTTTTTTTTTTCAATACATGATGAAAGTTAAGAAGTAAATAGAAATAAAAATATTATTGCTAACTTAGTTTCACGTGAACCAAGTCAGTGTCAATCTTATCTACTAAGTAGCCAAGTTCTATATTGAGTGCTCTTTTCGTAAGGTTATTTGCAATCAGGTTTAGATTCCTTGGGATGTGAAGAATCTCTACCTCTCAAATACACTTCACTAAGCTTCGAATCTCCAACACCAAGCTTCGTTGCATGTGTAACTCGGTACATCCTTCTCGACATAGTCTCCAGGCGTCAAGACAGTTTGTAAGTAGAACCACTTTCCTTATACTCATGTCAATAAGTAAATGATATTTCATTTTTGACAAGCCTAGGTAAGTTTTTTGGTTCTTCAAGTGGTGATAGATCTCAAGAGATATAATGTTTCTATAAGAGCCGATGACACAATCTTTTATAGGCTATGTTTGGGAGGCCGACTGGGCCTCCCAATTGTACTAGCTGATGCTTTTGCAGAAACAAAAGTAAAGTAAACAAAAAAGATCATGTTTGGCCCTTCAATTCATCCTACTGTGAACATTGTAGAACAATGCCGTGAACAGTAACAATTTTGCAAGCAACAATTTCATATGTTTGCCTTTGATTGCATTGTTCACCTGTTTTTCCAATATAATTTACTCTTTTCAGTCTTAATTATAAGACTCAGTTAACTTTTTAAAAAATCATAAAAAAACTAATTACCTTATTTTAAAGTATTAAAATTTATCCTCTATTTCAACCTTTTTTTTTTACTTACGAATTAATATATAATATGATAAAACACAAAATATGATATAATTAAATAACCTATTTTGCTTCCTTCACTTTTCTAAAAAAATTTAATTGGATCTTATAATTAGAACTGGATGTAATATAAATATTATACTATATTTACATGTAATAAGACTCCCTCCATTCCTAATTATAAGACCCATTTGATTTTTTTTTGGAGAGATTAAGGAAACTAAAAGAGTCAACTAAATCTTATAATTAGGACTAGAGGTAGTATAAATATCATACTATATTTACGTGTAATAAGACTCCCTCCGGTCCTAATTATAAGATCCAGTTGATTTTTTGAAGAAATTAAGGAAGCCAAAAGAGTAAACTAGATCTAACAATTAAGATCGGAGGTATTATAAATATCATAATATATTTAGATATATGTGTGTAATTTATAAAATATGATTCATGTCTTTTTCAGTCATTTCCCATAAAAAGTTACTTTTACAAAATTTGAATCAAACAAGCTTTACTTTTGTATGAGGAACTTATAAGTAACTTCTACAATATTTATTCTAAACACAAATTAAATTACACAATCTTACTTTAACTCAATCTTACTTTTCCAAAAATAGCGATTGCAATCTTTAATCCAAACACACCCATAAAATCATTTAGAGGAAAATGCCAACGTTGTGAAGATTAAGGGACTGTTTGTTTGAGGGGTGAAGGAAGCGATTTATTTTTTTAAGTAATTTATTAAAAGTGATTTAAGAAAAAAATTAACATATTAAAAGTAATTTATATTTAGATTAGAAAAGTGACTTTTTTTTCATAAGCTCTTTCTCCCAACTTATTTTTTCAATAACTTTTATATATAAGTGAATGTCAGTAATAAGTGATTCCCAAATATTAATTTTGGCATATGCACTTTTCCAAATGACTTAATGCGGCTTAAAGGAGCTTTAAGCTCTGGACAGAAGATTCACAAAAAATTGTGTAGCCTGATTAGTATCTGAACATGTGCGATAAGTAAAAAAATCCAGGAGAGAAAGGATGA
>JBAGKO010000012.1:14335919-14346274 GCA_037177275.1 Acacia concinna
TCGTCGTGAGCGTTTGATGGACACTATTATAGATAATGGTTGATTAGTTAGTGTAGTTTCCTTTTCTATCAAAAAAAAAAAAGGAGCTTTAAGCTCTTCCCAAACAGACCATAAATGACACAGGCATACTGTTTAACACCACTAAATGTTTTTTTTTTTATTTGCGCCAGAACACTAATAAAGGTATTTAGGACTACTAGTATAAGCTAATATTTTATGAGTGTGGCATAATAGTTCAGGATAAAATAAAGCATACAGATCAAATAAATATGACTAATATATTAAAATATTAATTGCATTGCTAAACTCTCCCCTAAAAAATTAATATATTAAACCAAATTGCAAGTAATTACATATCATTGATATGAAAAATTATTACTAAAATATACGTTTTTTCACCATATGCTAAAATATATGTCTGATTCTTTACATTTACATCAAATTTTATTTTAATCTCTTAAAGTTATTAAAACTTAAGTGTATTTTTACTACCATTCACAGTTTTCTTAATTACATACTTGTCAGTAACTATTTTAGTTTATAAAAGTTTAGATGAGATAGGTTTTAAAAGATAATATAAGCAAATCATGCTTCATAACTCAAAAAACATTTATAAATTATGATAATCTCAACGCATATCTTTCTTGGACAAGGAAGCCAATTGGACCAATATAATATTTGTTTGCTTTGTATATAGATGTCACGTATACTTGTTATATTTTTATTATACTAGCATACTAATTAAAATATAATTGTAATAAAATATTCAAATAATAATACAATATAAACATCCTCTGGTTGTAAACATAATATCCATTTGATATTTTTCAGAGAGATTGAGAAAAATAAATAAGTTACTTAATTATATCATATGCATTGTATTATTATATTATATATCAATTTATAAATTAGATAAAATAGTTTAAGAAAATGAAAAATTTAAACATATTTTAAAATAATGTAATTAATTTTCTTAATTTTTTTTAAAAAATAAATTAAGTTTTATATTTAAGACCGGAGGTAGTATCAATTAAATGTTTGATGTTATCTCCTAGTTGTGCCATAAAAAGGATCGGAATCGATATTTGATTTTGTAATTTGTGGTAGGACTAAACTTGGTATAAATTATAAGGACAAATTAACTTATTTTCCAAAATATTACCTCAATATTAAACAAAAAAGAATCCAAAACATGTATCCTGCAAAAAGAAAAAACCAAACTTTTTTTTTTTTGGATTTGAAAAAAGAAGCCAAACTTAACCAAAGAGTTGTCAACTGCTTCTGTTTGTGCCCAAAATAAAAATTAAAGTTCTAGAATAATTGAATTGGAACTGGGCTCATTTGAATTCCACTATCCGAACCCTAACCTAAGTGACCAATTTACAGTATGTAAGGCCCAACAAATTCAATTCATTTTTATCATGGAAAAATAAGTTATATGTAGACACACACACACACAAATAGAGATTGAATTTAGTGGAATGAGTTAGTCCATTACAATATAGCTAACTATAATTAGAGTCCTCAATAGGAGAGGTGCCTCAAGTTAATGCTCTACAAATAGGAGGATACTTATAGGCTATAGCCGGCAACAAAAAAAAATCATATACTCTAATGAGTAAATATTAAAGGAAATAGGGGAAAAATATTCCATTGCAAATTTTATTGCTCACGAGGACTTAAGTCAAAGCAACGTTATTTCTTGTGTATAAAAATTTTCAGGTTCTTCTCAGCCGTGAAATTTTTTTATTTCCCCAATTTTCCACTAAACACAACTATATTGAACAATTTTTAATCAAGACTAGTATCAAATAATTTAAATTGAAAAATTTTAACTTTATTTCAGTACAATATTACTCCCTTCTGTCCTAATTAAAAGGGCTAATTGACTCTCTTTTTTGAAAAAATTAAAGAAACAAAACTAGTTATTTAATCATATCATTTGTTGTGTTTTATTGTATTATATATTAGTTCATATGTCAAACAAAATAGTTTGAAGAAAAATGATAAATTTTACTACTTTAAGCTAACATAATTAGCTTTTTTACGATTCTCCAAAAAAGTCAACTAGTCTTTATAATTAAGACTAAATGGAGTATCTAATATTGACTTTTCAACCATATCCGATCCGACATATTTTCTCATTCCATAAAATCAGGAGTTAAAAGATATGCATAATATTTAATTAAATTTACAGTGATAATCATTTTAAAGAAAAATTAAATTCTTAAAACAACAAATTATTGCTACGTAAACGATAACATGTACAGAAATACTTAATAAGCATATGTTGGCCAAAAACATTAACATAAATATTCTCTACCCCTTTTACCAATTATATAATATTTGATGATGACTTAGTTGTTAAAGGTATTCAACGAAACTATGGTAAGTTGATAACATATAGGGAGTAGGAACCTATATAGCCGTTAGGTCATGCAACTTTAGACACAGATAACTTAAACATGGTTTTTTAAAACCATAGTTAATAGCTTGAATATGTATAATAATGCTTGCCTGAAAGGGAGACCAAAAAAAACGAAAAGGAAAAAAAAATCTTCATAAAAGCAGAGCTTATTATTTAATTAATAGATAGAGTTAAAGTCATCTTTTGAATCCACAATATGCAGCCCTTTTTAAAGGCATATACTTTAAGTCAGTGAATGGAATCCAAAGCCAAAATCTGTCTTTCAAATATATACACAAAGTATATATTAGGGTGTGTGTCCATAACTCACGTATTTATTACATCATATTTACAAAACGTTTGATCTTACAACCTCACATTTAAGAAAGACTTAAGAGAGGTGCTTGGTGTATAATTATATTTTAATGATGTTCCCTTTATAATGTTGTTCTAAATCTATTAATATATACTCTTCTATCCTAAATATATGACATAATTTATAGTTGATGCCAGAGTTTTGTTTTGACAGAAATATGCCATTTAGGAAGAAAGAAGCTGGAGATGGGATAATTATCTTCATAGGAAAAAACCACGCCATATATATATATAGCACGTAGGATTACAAAATATAAAAACTGAGTTTAATTAATTAAAGCACCAAAAGAACATTAATTGATGTTGGTAATCTGGACAAGAGAGATCGATACAGTGGCTTCCACAATCTTTTAACACCTACTATACGTGCATGGCCTCAAAACCACATCCCAATATATATTTGCTTTCACAGCTTATCCTTTGATGATTAAATCAAGAAATCAGACCACATCTCTCTCTTTCTCTCTTTGCTTGAATATATCCATGAAATAATACCTGCAAGTTAATTAAATAAAATCCATAAATATATATATATATATATATATAATTAATTCTTTCATGCATCAGAATTTGACATACCCAAATGTACGTGGATATATGAACTCATATTCTAGTACGTGTCCCTCGGGGCACTGCATTTAAAGCATTCCATTCTGCTAGCAAAGTTGTGTTCGTTGCACCCTGACCTGTATTCACATTCGCAACAAATAATTTTTTTTAAAGAAAACACCAAACACACATTGTTAACTATAATATTGTACAACAATAGTAAAGTACTCGAGTTTGTATTATTAAAGCAGTCAACACATATATTTCTGTCCAAAGGCAACAACAATAGTGACATCATCAGATTCTGTCCTCTTGTCAGTGTTTTACAAGGAAAATCACACCCAAAAGGTTAGATATTGAAGATAGTAAACTCAAGGCCTTACAAAGGCCATCTTTTAATATAGATCTCCCAATCATAAGACAAGTTATAGTGGTTAACTCATTAACTTTATTTAAAAATAAAACATTTTTCCAACTTTGCCCTTATTAATTAAGACCATAGAGCAACACTAAATTATGGCTCAAGAATCTCTTATAGAAGGTGCCCTATATTTAGGACGGGGAAGTACCGTATGTATATGTATATATATGCCAGTGTACGTATGGGTAATATGGATTTTAAAAAAAAAGGACCTGTTGCAAATCCAGTCGCCAGATTTCCATGAAGGTCTAGAGGAAGCAGAAGAAGCAAAAGGTCTAGAGCAAGAGAAGGCAGAAGCAAAGTCATCTTTGAAAGCACCACACTTGAAGCAGCTTGATCTGCTGGCAAAGTTATGAGCTCCACAGTTTGCAGCAGAACAATACCAGTCACCGGGACGAACATCAGAACCTGCACTTCCATTATTACTGCTAAACCCAAATGAAGATCCCATCATCGCCATTCTTCCTCCTCCTCCAAACCCTAAATCTCCATACTTCGAATCCCCACATCTCTGACACATGTCCCTTCTCTGAAAGTTCAGATGCTGGCATGACCTGCAAGTCCAATCTCCAGGCCTGCTCATTTCGATCCTCAATTTAATTCCTTGCCCTGCAAAACCACTGTTACATTACAATGCAACACTGATATATATATATATGATGTGTTTAGTGTATATGTAATGAAGAGGAGAGTAGTGAGAGACTGACCTTGGGATGATGCTAGAGAGTGAACTAGGTAGGGATATGGTGGTGATGAGGGAAAGTGATGAGAGGGGAGGCTTATATACACACTTATACAGTGGAGAGATCAATGATATGGGAAAGAGAATAAATGGAGGGTCGTGAAGTAATTACCCTTTTTTGTTGAAGTGTTCATGGAAGGGGCAACCTTGATAAATGGAAACGATGAATTCTACGAAAGGAGGAAAAAGAGATAAAGCTAAGAAAAAAAATTATTCTTGTGAGCTGCACAATTCTAAAGAGAGACTAAAATACTTTGAACTTTGAACATATTTTACTTTAATTTAGCAGTCTCTCTGTCTCTCTTTGTGAGCTAGCTTCAACTTTGTAATTTGTTTAAATTTTTAACTGTACGGTTCTGGATGCTAGAGTTTTAACAGGAAAAAGATCAACATCTTGTTCTTAATTCATTCTCATATCTCATCATCTCTCTCTCTAAAACGATTAAAATTGAATCAGGATGTGTATGTGTGTTTTTTTATTATATGACAAAGTGTTAACTAATTATTGAGAATGACATGCATATGAGAATATATATTAATTAAATTTATGACAAGAAAATTAAACGAAATAAAAAACTCAAAGAGACAAAAAAGAGAAGAGCTTGTTCAAGTAACGTTATGGCACAACAGAAATAATGGCAAACATCTTATCAATATCAAATCCTCCATGAACCCTAGAAAGTCCCTTTGACCATAGCATTTGGTTCAATTCGAATTGCCGCAGCCCCACACACAGAATCTATATCAGATTATTGATAATAATAATAATAAAAGAAGAAGAAAAAATAAATCAAAAGCTAGAAGGAAAATAAAGGTGTCTATCTGCTATTGGACAATGTGGAATCCTACTGAGCAATAATATTGCCGCCATATTGTGAATTGTTGAATATTCGTACCATTAAAACCATACATATACATATATAGGGTTAGGCCCACAAGCTATATATCCCAAATAACAATAACAACAAAAGAGGGGATTCAATTCAAGTCTCTTTCGATTACTAGCTCTCTTTGGAATCCACAGAGAGATTTGACAGTCATAATGCTTGAGAAAATAGTTGCTGCTTTCCATTTTGAATATTGTTTTATTCTCCATACTAAGGCTTTTTTAAAAGAAAGAGTCAAACTATGAAAAGGACTTAGAGATTGAATTCATCAATATATAACTCAAAACCTAGTCATTGGTGTTGGAGAGAGCACAAGGCTTGATGAGGCCCTTGCTTGAAGGTAACGTAACCTTCTTGATCGGGGACTTATGACTCTGTCCTGAGATTGGGTTTTATTAGAATGATGAGTCTAACATAAGTAACATGGATTAGAGAGGGAATTATGAATGAATGAATGCACGAGAATTATATTGAAGAGAAGGAAAAGATATTGAAAATAGGAAAAGAGAAAAAGAAAAGGGAAGGGAGGGAATGGTGAGTTTCAATAAAGAGAAGGAGAAAGGAATAACAAGTGTTGGAGAGGCGTGATTTTGACCATCTTTTGTTGTGTGAGAGAGAGAGAGAGAGTGGTATGTGTTTTGTTGTTGTGTATGATGGCGTCCATTCTCTTGGGGAAGGGTAAAGAGAAGGAGATGCAAACTGTAAAGAAGAATAAAGTGAGATAATAATAAGGGAAGTGCCCTGATTCGATTCTCCTTGGGAATCCCTTCCATGCAACTCTCTCTCTCTCTCTCTCTCTCAGACACACACACACACACACTCTTCCTCTTTAATTTGCATCGTGTGCCTACTTTTCACAACCATACACACACTCCTTACTAAATATCCTTACCTTGCTTTCCTTTCTTTTACTATTTTGTAGCACATGCATTTCTTTTGTCCTTCTTCTTTTCTTTTCATTTGTGTTCACTGTGTAAATATCAAAGATAATCTCTCTCTGTCTCTCTCTAGTATAAACAAAACTTAGTCGGTAAGCATATTATTGATGTTAACTGATAAATGTTTGATGATATAATTGTGTTCTTAGTCCTGCCTTATATATATCATTGTTTTTTAACAGAAGAATACATTTTGTTATATGAAATTCTTAGTCATTTGATTTATTTCACTTATATTTTGACAAATTTTTGGTCCCGTTTTTCTAGGAATTAGATCTTAGATCTCAAACTCTCAGGTATTATTGTCCCGGCTGATATATAGGTTGAAAATTTTTCTGGTTATCATCCCATTTGTGTTTTTAAGGAAAATAACGTATAAATACAACTGGAATTACAAAACTCAAAATGTCTACTAAATTAGTAAAAGGACATATATGTAATTTGATAGGAAAATGAGATTTTGAGGTTTGGGTAATGACAATTTACATATAGGAATTAACAATATAGATACAGAGATTGATAACTCCAGTTTGCTAAATTCACACCATATATATTTAAATTATTAATTGTTATACTCAAGTTGTTATTGCTTATATTTATGTTGTAAACAACCAAATTTCAAATTTTCATATTCCTATCAGATAAACTCTTTGTCATTTTGCTAGCTAATTCAGTAGACATTTTGGGGTTTTTATAATTCAAATGATAATTTTTTATTTTCCCTTGTTTTTTTTTTGTGTCTTTATACATTTTCCATGCCAAATGATTGTATGTTAATAAAACTTTTTTTTTTTGATCTTTTTTTAGAAAATAAATGTTAGGCCTTTGAGAGAGCTTGAAGAAGAAGATCGATTTGGGGAGACAACAACATAAGCTCAAAACAAATTAAGCCAAAAAGTCAAAACAAGAGATCAAAGGTAGCTTGATGCATGTCTCCAAAATCAAATCTATCTTCCCAAATGATTTCATAATGTTTTGAACGCTAAGAAAATATTTCCAAAATGTTTAGATTGATCTCAGAGGCGGAACCAAATTATCAAGTGTACGTGAGGGTCAAAGTTTTAGAAAAAAAAAATTAATCTGATTCTTTATTAATGTCTGTAGCACCCTTATTTCATAATAGACCATATAGGTTAATTAGTAATGACTTTAAACCACTAAACTATGTTTGATCTTAGGAAGTAAAACATTTTCGTAAATGGTTTAGTAAACTCAATCCAAACACAAGGTTTGAACCTGTAAAATAAATGGATTTTTTTTAAATACTTTTATATATTTTTAAATCAAATACAAAAATGATTAAACAGTGGTTTAAACTCCTTATTAATAACATACCCTTTATTGCATTAAACTACATTTGGTAGTAATAACGTTCCTTTCCTTTAATTAGTTTATTATATTTTTCATTTTAGGCTTAATCGTTTATTAAGTTATGGGCTTGTTTCATGCTTGAGTCCATAATTACCTTATGAATTACGTATAGTACGTAATGGCAATAATAACTCTACTATACTTATTGAACCACTACTTTGCACACTACTTTGTGCATGTTGCTACAATCATTAAGCGGCCATCAATGAAGATGACCCTTACTTACTGCTATCTGAGCATTGTTATTCCTCATTAATGAGGAAATTAGAATTCAAAATCCTATGCAATCTCATTTACAGTTATATTTATATATAGACAATAGCTTTAATTATAAGGCTAACCAAAATATAAGTATAAAAGGAAAACATTACATGGACAACCAACAAAATAAAGCTATCTTAGTTTCACCACCTTCTCAATTATTAGCAATAACAACTCCCTTGTCCTTCAAGTTGCTTGCCTTTGTTGTATGTCAATTGAGGAAAGGGGTGAGATTTTTGAGAATCCCAATAGTAACTATAGTCTATCATACAATGTGGAAGTTCATAAAGTTTGCAAAACAAGCCATTCCATAATAGTTATTTAATTCCTCACAGTCAACATTCATTATGCAGCATAATCAGTCATTAAAGCACATACAGTTCATAATCCTTATCAGTCAACATTTATTATGCAACATATTCAGTCATCATAAAAATCAGTCATTTATCACATCAATTGTGCAGTGGGACTCAAAGTCTTCCTTTCACCTCGACTATACATTCATGAAACGAATATAATCGATGTCACATACAAACATGCAAAACAATTGCATAATATTGATAAGAAAAAGTTACTAATCTTTGACCTTTCAATTACTTTACCTTCGTCAATCCCCTTTTCAGTTTGTTGTCTTTTTTAGCTTAGACAAATGTCAAATCCTATATTTTATAATTTCATATAAAGAGAGGTCAATTTCTATTATAATCTTAATAACATAAATGAATTAATGTTATTCTTGACTTACTCATAAATCTTGTCCTTTTATTTTATATTGTTGGTTGTCATTAATAATCCTTTTACTTGTATCGTACTACATACATACTATGATTCATTTAATATCTACTTTCTCTATAACAAATAATCATTTTATCTCATTGTTATACTTTTTGGTCATTAACAAAATCTACTCCAATTTTTACTAAATTTAGAAAATTCATAACTTTAAATGGGAAGTTCCAAATGACATGATTTATGTCTCTAATTAGCCTTTACTAAGTTTATTTGACATGAAAAATATCTAGTATTATCCACTTATAAAAAAAAATCTTGAATTTTATGCATTTCAATCACTATCTTACTGGACATAGAAATTTTCCAGATTCTTTGCCCAAATTTGCAAAATTTATAACTTTCTCTAAGAAACTCTAAATAAGATGGTTCTAGATTCTATATAATTATTGTCAAGTCTAGTTTATAGAAAAAAATATTTTACAGTATTAAATTATGAAAATAAATACAAAAAATGGGCATCGATTCTGACTGCTCATACTGGACCTTAGAGTTTTCCTTATTTCCTAACCTAAATTTCCAAAACTCATAACTAATTTTCTAGACATCTAATTGGTATGTTCTTGGGCTCATATTAAAGCTTAAGAGGTGTACTATTATTATACAAAATTTCATAAGAAACAAAGGTCTTTTACCCTATCAAAGCCGCACACAAATTTAACTACTCTAATTCTCTAGAATTGACAATCTAGAAGAAAATCGTAGTTTAACTATAGGTTTCTTTTTATAGGTTCCTTTTCACTTTCATATTATAATAGACATAATTATACTTCACAACCTCAAAAATTTGAACCACAATACAACCCAAATCCTCAAACTTCATTTCAGAGATTACATGCATGCTGGGATTGCTTTTCTATTACCCAAGATAGAAGAAAAGAAGACATGCAACACATGAAACATAGCTAAAACCAGCAGTAATTCAACATTAATGCATCCTCATTGCATGCTCTACTGTTTCTGTAGTCCAAGAACAGAACCAAAGAAATCAAAATCATCCCCTAAAATTGGCATGCAAAGCCATATATCATCTATAAAAGCCACAATATAATCTATGTCTAGCTTTGATTATTTCTCTTGTTCATCATATTTCTGTCCCTAAACCCCAAATTTCATACACTTATAATCCAGCCACAATTTGATAGAAATAAAGATGGGAGATTGTTTTAGAGTCTCACCTTAACACAAAATCAAGTTTGCATGTGAGTGGAAGCACCTTCTTCTTCCTCCTATCTCTCTCTAGCTCTCAACTCTCTTTCTCTGTGTTTCCAACAGCTGAATGAGCTGCTCATGCGTGCTGGAATGTAATAAAAGAATGCAACATATGTGTGAGGGGCTAGAATGACCATCTTGCCTTTTCTATGTTTTTCAATTTCTAACTTAGTCCTTACTCTATTTTCTAAATTAATTAAAATAAATCCGTGTGTTTAACCTCAATATTATTTATTGATTTTATTTGTCCATTAGCTTCCTTGCCTCAAATACAACAACAACAAAGCCTTAATTCCACTAGGTGGAGTCGGCTACATGGATCGCATGACACCATTGTGCTCTATCGAAAACCATATTTTTAGAGAGGTTGTTAACCAAAAGGTCCCTCTCAATAACCTTGTTA
>JBAGKO010000012.1:14352858-14372493 GCA_037177275.1 Acacia concinna
ACATTCCCATATTTAAATTTTCAATTGATGATTTTAAAAAAAAATAAAAATCATGTTTTTAAAATGGGAAAATGCCAGAAAAAGATCAAGGAAATAGGTAAATGATGGATCAGAGCTGCAAAATCCGGAAATCTCAAATCAAGTTTTTTTTGTACTTTTTTCTGAAATTACAAAAATACAACTGAATTTTAACAACATAAGACTTTTAATTCATAACAAGAGTATCTCAATGAATAACACAAGAATTATTTATATAATACGTATTTACGCTGTGAGTTGTTGTACTAGTGTTGTTAATTAAAATAGTCTTGTTATAAATTAAGAGCCTCGTGTTGTTAAAATTCAGTGACACCTTTGTAATTTCAAAAAAAAAAAGTACAAAAAGGCCTGATTTAAAATTTTCGAATTTCACAACTCTGATCCATCCTTTACCTACTTCCCTAGTATTTTTTTGGGATTTTCCCTTTAAAATACCAATATTTAAAAAATCTTACTTTAATTTATATTTTATTCTGTACAGATTAGAATAATTTTTATAATAATAATTTAATTTGGACTTTTCAGATTAGATTAATTAAAGCGTTTAGATTCAGTTGCTCATCATCCTTTCCACTCTTTCCACGTCCTAATCCATCAAACTATTCATTGGGACATGCATTAATTGACATTGTTCCCTTACGTTCCTTAAAGATATTTTGCAGACTCATTTATTTTCTGTAGCAAAATATCTGCCACATAACATTTTTTTCCAGATATTTATGTTCCTATTTACACATACATACACTAGCCTTCAACTCGGCCACTCCTCAATCATGGAATCACATGCATATTCTTGCTTATACAAACAAACAAATTGAGTGTACGTTCTTCAAAAGTTTTTAATATAATATATATATATATAACGTCAAATCTACTCTTATTATTTTGTGCTATATTATATATGTTTACAAATAATTTTAGAGACAAACAAACACATATAGTTAGTAGTTACATGCATAAGCTGCTATATATATATATTGGGGATTTTAAATATTGTTGTTGATCATATATAAAGACGTACACTTTGGACCAAGGGAAAAAAAATAGAGATAAAGACGTACACTAAGACAAATATATAAACTATAAGAAATACGAGGACAATTAGACTACAACTTTACAAAGAAGAAAATATTTATAACTTTAGACTATGACGTACAATAATCAGACTACTTAATATATATATAGTGTGTGTGTGTAGTATGTGTATCCTTCTCTCTTGCATATTCACAATTTTGTCTTTTATATTTAAGGATATGTATCTAAATTATTCCTTCGTATACGGACCATACTGATAGCTGAGAATTTATTATTAAAAACGACAGCATTCTTTCTATTTAATTTCTTTAAAAAAATAAGGAGAAAAAGAGGAATTACATCATGCAAAATTGTGCTTCCCTATTATATTAGTTTCGTTAGCAATTGACATATTAGAAACCCAAAAATGCTTGCAAAGTAGACGAATAATTGAATTTGAATCCCATCTTTATTAGAAAAGGCTCGTGTGTCTCAAGATCCGATCAAGAGGCATTCTAATCTCAATCCGAATTAATCTATTGTTAGAATGTACCTTGTAATAATAAGATCAAAATAAAGCGCCGGATCTAAGTAGCCCCAAGTGTCATAAAAAAAGATTGACATGTTGGAATATTATATGTATGTATGTATGTATACTTGTATAAAAGCTGGCAAATACACACACACACACATCTTACTCAATACTCTCATATACTCCATGGTCCTAATTATAAGGATTCGTTGACTTTTTTTTTTAAGAATCTTAAAAAAGTTAATTATATTACTTTAAAACATTAATATTTGTTGTTTTTCTTTAAATTATATTGTTTGACTTATGAACTAATATATAATATAATAAAATATAATATATGATATAATTAAGTAATATAGTTAGCTTTTTAAAGATTTTTCTAGAACTTTTCAAAAAAGTCAACGGGTATAATTTAAAAAATGAGTATATTGTAACTTAAAATTGTGAATAATATTTTTATTTCATAGATTTGTAGTACAACATTGATACATACACAAACACACATACAACTACAGCTAGAACAGCAAGAACTATTAGCCTTGCATTGTAACATAGTCGTATTACCTAATTTGCGTTTCAGAAGAGATCAATCTTAGTTTTGTCCCTGACCAAGTCCGCTAATATTGATACATCAGTATAATTGGTTTGTTCTTTAGGGACAACAGGAGGTTTATTCGATCTGATTAAGGCCCAGTTCGTGGCTTGGAAGAATTCATGTCTCTTAATCTCACAAGACCCTCTCGTAGATCCTAATCTCTTCTTAGGATTCTTCACCAGAAGCTGTTTTATCAGATCTTGTGCCTTCCCTATCTCTTCTTCTTCATCTTCATGATCTTTATCGTCCTTGTGTCTGAACTGAGCAGTTCTTGTCGGAAACCTCACCGACGACTTACCTATAATGTTCCTCATTGTCTTCTCGTTGTCTTTGTCTTTGAAGGGTGTGATCCCATACAGCAGCTCGTACAGAAACACCCCATACGCCCACCAATCCACTGCACTCCCGTGTCCTAACCCTAATATCATCTCTGGTGCCAAATATTCGTGGGTCCCAACAAATGAATTGGACCTTGCGTTTATTGGTTCTGCTGATAATTCCACGACGCCATCATCATCAGCAATACACGATGCTTTCTTCTTCTTCCTCCCCATTCTTCTGATTATGACACCTTCTTCAACTGAGTTTTCACAGCAGAAACTTGCATTCTTCTTCTTCTTCTTTGTTATGGTTGCAGTAAGGTCTTTGTCGAGTCTTCCTTTTAGAAGCTTGGGATGAGACTCACAGTGAAGTAGTGAGAGATCGAAGTCAGAAAGCATGATGTGGCCGTCTTCTCGGATAAGCACGTTCTCTGGCTTTAGGTCTCTGTAAATTATGCCCATCATATGAAGATATTCAAGAGCTACAAGCACCTCAGCTGCATAGAACCTGTCACATATATAAGAAATATTAAAAATCACTCTTCAAAAGACTTCATAGGAAAAATTACCTTTTGGCCTGGTGCTTATAGTTCTCACCCTGTTGCAATTCAATTCATAAATATTAACTTTGTGCAAATTAGTCTCTACAATTTTAATTTAGTTGTAACTAAGTTCTTAAATTTTAACTCAATATAACGCACCTCCTATAGTTGAACTACTTAAAATACCATCCCTTATATTTTGAAAGAAAATAAAAAATATATACTTTATAATGATTAGAGATTGAGTTAAAAATATAAAAATTGAGTTCCCATAAATAGAAGTTCAATAATTCACTTTCAACTAAGCTACTATAGACTGAGTTGTAACAAATCAAAATTTAAAAACTGAATTACAACTAATTAGTCAAAATTAAGGGATGAAATTAAAAGATTAATTTTCTCAACTAAGTAAAACGACTTCCCATATCAAGTTAATATGTCTGCTGACACTTGACATGTACAAAAACGCACGGAAGTGTTGTAAGGATCAGGATGTGAATTGTATTCTAAAGAAGATAGTGATGAGAATTGAAATTTTTATCAGGAACTTACTTAGCAGCAGAGACCCTAAAGCGAAAGTTAGGCTGGTTTTGTTGAAGCCTGAACAAGTCACCGCCATGGCAGTAATCAATAAGCAAACATGAGTAGTGATAAGCATCAAACTTAGCATATAGGGTTGGAAGAAAAGGATGATCAAGAACACTCAAAACTTCTCTCTCAACCTCAGCTCTCTTTTGCTTATTCTTCATTCTCAGACACTCTCTATCTACAACTTTCAACGCATAGTAACCTCCACCACCACCACCACAACCACCAAGGTTCATCGCTGTGTGTTTGATCTCACAGAGGAACACGTTCCCAATGTCGCCGGAGCCAAGCCGGCGTAGGAGGTGGAAGTGGTCGAGTCTAACTTCACCGCTGTGCTCTGAGCTGAGCCGCTTTATCGCCTGCCAAGCTGGTTGGTTCGCTCTGTGTGGCCTCCTCTTAGTATGGCTCTCGCCATGACTCAAATCACACATAGCTAGCTATAATGTTCTTGCAAAGTTTAATTGCTTTGGTTTTGCTTGTAATTCGAATATGGTATGCTTTTTGTGAGTTGGTCTATTTATAGGAGAGATATATTATATGAAGGGACGTTTTTTGATGATCAGATCATG
Organism: Acacia concinna; assembly: GCA_037177275.1. NCBI lineage: Eukaryota > Viridiplantae > Streptophyta > Magnoliopsida > Fabales > Fabaceae > Acacia > Acacia concinna. The sequence goes on from JBAGKO010000012.1 coordinate 14,357,058, forward strand.
TGTTGAATATACTTTTAATAGGAGGATGCTGTGTGGGGGATGGTATATAATAACAAAGCCAAGTCTAATAAATGCCTCGAGGAATATTATTGAGATTTTTTTTTTTTTTGCTGCATTATCTCCCTAGTTTGTTGCTACCTTCTTATAACTTTCTAATTTTGATTGTTAGTATTTAACAATTTTCCGTGGTTTTAATAGTAGATTAGACTATACATGGCCTCATATTCAATTATTCATTTCATAATATCTTATAAATTCACATGTTTAAATTATGATATATCGACTTTGCAAATTAAATAACTCAATTTTATTTTTCAAATTAGAAAAACAGTTCTCCACTAGAAGCTTTATTGGTATCTAAACCAGGGTATTGGTACCCTATGTGTCTGCAAAATCTGTAAAATACCAGTACTTTCTGTGTATAAAAGTTTACAAGGTCATTCCCACCGATAACATTGTTAATGAAAGACTTTTCTCTAAATTTCTCAAATAATTATTACACAGTACATATAGTTTGCTCTTTTTTATTTTTGTGTTTGTGTCTTTTTTCCTGCTAGGACATGTATAAATAGGGAGAGATAGAGGAAGTATATTTTACAGTCAGGTTATTACAATATTTAATCTTTAAAGTTTACCGCCATTTTGATTTTAGTCTCTTTAATTGAAAATAACAAGTTTTTGTCCCTTAAGTTTCTTTTGTTCTAAAATATTGATCTATGTATTTTAATAAAAACTAGGACATCTTGTCCCTTGAGGGACCGAATATTATACTAACCCTTTATAGTTATTATTATTATTATTATTATTATTATTATTGATAAGAAAAGGTTTAGGTAGGGATAGATGTAATTATTATTATTTTTAGTAAACATTAGTAGCCTGAGGTTATAAGACATGATTGAACCTGTAATCTTATACTTATGAGGGGAGCTATCATGCCACTAGGTTACAAAGTCTTTGGTAACCTTTATGATTTTACCATCAAAATATTTCTCAATAAAGAGATAATTTCTATTAAAATACTTTAGGAGCTAATGAAATGTGTTTTTCCATCCAATCGTATTTAGAGGAGGGCCTCTGTGATCCTTTTCTGCTTTTCATAAGACATCATGTTGATTATTAATTACAATTTTTATTGTTGGTGCAAAAAATGTTAAACAAGAATTTTTAAGAATTATTTTTAAAAAAAGGATGTAGTATTTAATATAGGCAAAGGTAACAAGGTTTTTTTTTTAGAGTTCATAGTTTTTTTAAATATTCTTAAGTTTTAATAAACATGATGATAATGACAAATCGGTGTTAGATTTAATAGAAGCTTTAACTATTTAAACATAACACCTTGAGTTTAAATCCATGTGAAACTATAAATGCAAAAAAATAAAAAATTAAAAAGCCCTTTTAAAGAAAAATATCTTAGCTAGACCTAACAATGCAACCTAATTATATAGTGATGTAAAAAGAAATGATGAAAGTGAGTTATGAGTTAAATAGGAAATGTAAAAGATAAAGAGAGGAACAAAAATATCTAAATGTAGGTAAAAAGAAAAGAGGTGGGGGCTCATTTAATTTAATTTAATGTGCTATGTGCAGGGTGTTGGCTGTGACCAAGTTACTATCAAACTCCCCTAAAAGTGCATGACTTGACCGACAATTTGGATTCGGATATTTTCCATTTAATAACTAAAATAAATATAACAAACAAACAAACACAATGCATACATGAATTTATATTATTTTGTACCTTTTCAAAAATCTTGAGACATCTAACAGAAAATTTTCTCTATACAACAACAAAAATCTACAAACAGTGAGTGAGTTTTGGTTTATTTCCTTATACAATAAATTATACAAAGAGCCAATCACTTTGAAGATTTTTTCTTTTTGGGGTGAAAAAAGCACTGGCATGATATTGAAAGTGGGGTATAGGGTTTTGAGTGGAAAAAAATAAAATAAAATAAATAAATATTGGACTGATCTGGGTTTAGCATAGGAATGAGACTAAACATTATCTCTAAAACACTGTGGAACTACATAAATGTCCCACGTATAACAACATCATCATCATTTTAGGAGGCAACCTTCCCTTTCACCTGTCTTTTCCCCCCAACAAATATTACTCATTGGATGTACTGTCAAAGAGCATAGATTGATTAGTATGAATTATCTTAAAAAAAACAAAAGAAAAGAAAAAGTAGAGTAAAACCCAAGGACAAAGTTATTAAACACAACTTTTTGTTTAATAATTTATTTAAGAATTTAGTTATTGATTGAATGCAAGTAATATCCTATCATTCATGTAACTTATCTTACCTAATTAAAAAAATAAATCATTTTATTTTAATCTTACATGGCATATGATTCATAGGAGAAATTCAAATTCTATGATTTTTAAAATCCCGAACTCCTTAATTTAAAGGCGAATTGTGTTTTTTGTTATTTTATAAATTAAGAATATTATGTTAAAATCATAAAATTTGAATTTCTGTAGAGGACTCATCTGCCATGTGAGATTAAAATAAATTGTTGTATTTTAATAAATTAGAGTACAGATGAAGTGACACTTCTGGAGTAAAGTATTTTTCTTAATCCCCCTCAACCAAAATTTTTTGGTAACAATTTCACACACGGATGCATGTAACCAGCAAACAACAGTTAAGTTGAATGAGATAATTTCCCTCAAGTTACAGTGTTCAAACCTAACAAATGACTGAAAAAAGCATGTTGAAAACACTACCCCTAAATGAATTCAACAACACCCAAACCTTATCCAATAAATTCGGTCCACCTGCTAGGGTTATATGGGACCATATGAAAATGAAATTCCATTTAGCAGTAACTTTCTGGATTCTCAAAACTTCAAATTCAAGACTATAAATGAGAGACACAGGATGAGGATGGAAAATACAGGTTCGTGCAATTGTCGAACAAGAAATATTTTGAATATAATGCTTTTCTTTTGCCAGACATGAATGAAATGTTCCAAGCATCATTTGTACACACTAGCTGAATTCAACATTCACGATCATTCCCAGTATAGCAATCTTTGAGAACTCAAAACCATTTTTCTCGTACATCATTCCATAATATGTGGATATTCCAAATTTCTTGTACCAAAACTAATGCCAATTGAAGCAATAACCTTTGAGTGAAAGAGGCTTTCAAGGTTAATAACCTTTTCTGCTGCGGCTCCCGGGACTGGGTACATTCCTAGCAATAGGAGACTGAGCTTGACTTCCAGGACTGAGTACACTCCTAGCTATAGGAGACTGCGCTTGACTTCCAGGACTCGGTACACTCCTAGCAATAGGAGATTGAACTTGACGGGGAGATACCGAACCTGCTTCGCCGTGTTTAAATGCTTCCACTTCCAGACTTGTGGCCTCATCACTTAGAACTCCTAACTGTTACACCCCAATAGTAGATGTGTCAGACTTCGTCAGAATGAGCATCATTGACTTATGTTACGTGCAAGCTGAACATAAGGGTTGGATGCAAGTTAGCCTATGGTGGGAAATTAGGCCTGTCCCTTAAAGAATATTAAGTTTGTAATGCAACCTACATGATCTAACAATGAATAACCCACAATAATACTTGTTAAAAAAGGCCAAAAATGAAGGTTTTTTTTTTTTTGGGGGGGGTTTGGGATGGCAGCCCCTGGTGAGATTCCACTCCTGTGGGCCCCATGGATCCTCTCTCTTTCTCCAACCAGAGGCTTTCCCACATGGGAGAGAAAACCTCCCTTGATTGGAAGGCATACCCTGTGTTGATCGCTTGAGAAACGTTGAACAAAGAAACAGAAAGCAACGGTCATACATAGAGTAGGGCAACTTAGCTTCCAATCCAAACTAGGGTCTTTTGAAACGCATGAAACAAAAACAAAAAATTGATGGCAAAAGGGAAACAAGAATGTAATATATCCAAGTCCTCTGAAAACCAGGGAATGCTTCAACATTGACATCGGAATTAAGAGATCATTATATACCCGAATTTCATTTTCTCTCAATCGATCTTGTAGTGCTTGGATAGCAGGACTTAGACTGCAATGTCAAAGAGATGAAATTATTAGAAAGGGAAAACCAAAAATTATAAAAATGAAAAGAAATAAAAAGAAAATAGAGAGATTTGTTTTTATTTCTGACCAATATTCAATCAATTTGCATAATGAAGCCTGGTATGTTGAAGTATGGTGTATGAAAGTGAGCGGATGCACCTTCCCATCCCTGAGATTGTGAAAATTACAGTCACCAAGGGCGTGATATTAAACATTGCATTCTTCAGTAAATCTTATATGCATGAATTTGATAATAGCATATTGTATATAGAATTTTCACCTCATGTTTTGTAAAATGGCCTGGTTATATGCAGTCCGCTCCTCATCAAATATTACATGTTGCAAATCCGTATATGAAGATAATGGTGTATCAATGTTGATAAGGGATGAGGTTGGCAAAACAGAAAGAGGGATTTCTTTTCTTACGTATTCAGCCCCACTGTCACCAAACAAAAACCAGATGAGGTCTAAAGATCAAGAACAGTCTCTTGTCAAGCTCTTCAAAGATAAAACTGTAATTAACTCGTCGACATGCATTTTCATAGAACATTAAGACAGAATGATACACGTAGCAGGACCCCTTTTACATTTACCACTATCTACCTACGGTTCCATCTAATCATCCAGAGCTAAAGTTTAAACCAAAAAGGTTTATGCTCAACTATAGAGATGATGAGAAGCATACACCAGAATGTTTGTGTTCCCATGAACTACCGGATTGTACTTCTCACTTAGTAAATTTGGGTGCATAACATATTATAAAGATGTAAATCATAGAGACTCTGCAAATTAGGCAAACAAATTGGCTATAGCCTCTCATATGATAGCACATTTCGACACATGGAATGTGTAAAAATTACAGTTGAACGATCCATCTAGCTATTTGCAAAGATGGGGTTGGTTAACCGAAGGAGTGTGCAGGAGAATTATCACTTTGCAGAGCCTTAAAGTTATTTACAGGGATTTATTCAAAATGGTTGCAATCTAAATTACAAAAAATAGGTTTTCATTTGCAATGATAACCAGCTATCTTGAACTTTATCTTCATCCTCATAACACGGGGGGTTTGGGGTTGAGGTCTGAAAAGCACAGAATACAGCTAATAATGATTAACAAGACATTATTGGCCACGTACATACTCATCTGTACCTCATGTCCAAATTTGAACGGTGCATAGCTTCCTGCATACTTTCTGACATATCCATGGGGTCAACATCAACAGTGGCAGTGTCCAAAATGTTGGAATTGTAGTTTCCTCCACCCTTTTCTCTTCCAAGGTGGCTGGCAGCATCAGCATTAGCAAAGAAGTTTCCCAAGTCTGAAGATCTTCCCCCAACCTAGCCAAGCAAGAAATATAGTCAGAAAAATGAGGGCATCACAAAATCTTTTTATCCTGTAAGGCATACATATATAAAAAATATTGATAGGAATAGCCTCAGCACTCAAAGGGCTGAATTCATCTCTCATAACACTGACCTTGAGCATTTCTGTTCAGCCATACTTTACCATACCCAAAAAAAAAAAAAAACCCCCAACAACTCAGCTATTCAACTGTTACCATATGCCCCAAATAACATTTGCAGAAATTAGGGGTTTCATTTTTCTATGAACTTGTTTTATTGATTAGATATGATGTATATTTATATTGGACATATATAGCCAACCCAAATAAAGGAGGAAAACCTATACAAAGTTATCCAAGTTTTTTCAATCCTTACTGTGGTCCCCTAATTTTTTTCCCTTCCTCACCTCACCTTGCTGTGAAGTGCAGCAGGTTTGTTTATCTTCTCACTCTTATAAGCAGTGAGTGGAGTTTTTGGCTTCCTCACCTAAGTGATATGCATTTTTTTTCACCCCACCTTGTAGCAAGGTATAATATACTATGTTTTCCTCTTCCTCAGATCAATTTGATTTAAGGGTCTTCGTTTTGGGTAGCCTCGCCCAAGTTTGGAGCAAGGGTCATGGTTTTTGGACATCTTCACATCACCTCTGTGCGATTAGAGTCAGGTTTCACTAACATAAAAATTGGTTGAGAATTGCAGTGGTTTCTTTGTTATTGGCATTTTCTGTCACGGTTTTGCCATCAGGATTGGAGTTTCTGTTCTCAACCCCATGGCTGTTTATGGTAGCCATTTTGAAGAAAATATTACCCTGTTCTCCATTTGTTACAATTGATTGGTCCATTCTGTCATGCAAGGTGCACAGATCATTAGAGCTCTGATTCCATGTGAAAAATTCAGGGTTTAAATCTATCCCTTTTTTTATTGAACAACTATAAACGAAATCGAAGTTAAGAGAATGATAAAGTTCTCAAGCAACTACGTGACAAAATCTATCTGAACGAAGCAAAATTAACAACTAAAAGATTGAAGATAAATTCAGACTAAAATGGCCAATGATTTTGAAAACTCAAAAAGAAAATAAAAAATCCTAAATAAAGTAGCTACAATATAGGGAACAACTTTAAATGCTAAACAAATTAATAACTAATGGTCATTAAAGTTTTGGATACTTGATCTACAAACATATGTTATCATCTTCTCACTAACCTTAAAAGCCTTTATGTTTATAATAATTCTTATATTGCGGTTTTGTTTGAGTAATTTCTACCCAAAAAAAGACAGAAAGAAAACTTCACTATGCATTCTATATAACCTCTCTTGCCAGCAGAGACATATCCACTACAGATAGGGATGCGTTTTTTATTGACAGTAAGCTAGAATAAAGGAACTCATCAAATAAAGCATTGGGCATAGCTGACATGACAACCAGTAAAATTAACAAACAAAAACACTGTAGAAAACAAGATGTACTCCCCCCGGGGGCGCTGGGGGGTGGGTTCAAAAGATTCAGTCACATCAGGTTTTATGGTCGAGAATATTCTATATTAGTACCTTAGTTCCAGAAATCTTCGAATCACCGGTATCCTGATCTGGACTTTCAGCCTTGAAGGAACTAGATCTTATTGACGCATTCTCTGAGGAACTAGGAGATGGATCAAGATCAATAACTGAGCCTCTATTTGCAGGAGATGCAGTTATAGACCTTGACATTTGATTCTGCTTCCTGTCAGATGACTGGAAAGCAATTACTTGAATTCTTCCAACCTATATACAGTTGAAAATTATTTTGAGTTATACTTAATGAATAAATATAGCATAAAAGACGCTTCACAGTAATCACACGTTCAAGTCAAACCTTGTTTGCATCTTCACTGTAACAAGAAAATATCAATCCAATAAACCCAGAATCAAGAAGTTGATACATGGCCTGTGTTCGCACATCTGCAATTGTCAAGACGTGACATGGTCTTTGAGCACAAAAATAATTATAGGTAGCAGGAACAAAATGGAAAGAAAGAAGTTCCACAGAAGGCCATAGTAACCTCCAACTGACTTCAATATCTCTCACCAAGCGGTAGAATTTTTCTTTTCACATTACTTGTATGCACGGCACAAAGTCATACTTAGCTATAGTGAAACGAAAGGTAATTATTTCTTCCCAAAAAAAGGAAATCAAAGGTAATTCAGATTTGTGCCTCATGCTCATCTAGTAATTGAGCTAGTAACAAACTCAAATCTTCAGTTTGACTTAAAATAGAGAGTAATATGATTCCAAAAATATGGCAAGTCATGTAGCGCTTGAGTTACATATGTTCCTTCATGTCTAAAATTTTCATACAATCTCTGTTAAAACAGATTAGTCACACCTAGCCACTTGAACAAAATTGTCATTCCGTACTTAAGAACATATTACTACTCAATGCCATACCAAAGACGTATGAAATATGAACTTAATAATGAATAATCAAGTATGTTCATTGAAGAAAAGAAAAGACAATTTTCTCATACATGTTCATAATCTTTGAGACTGTTGATGATTAAACAAAGAGATGAAAAGGAAAGAAGTTGAAGTAATTTAAACGTCCAGCACTTACCGACATGAGAAGGAAGAACTGTAATATGAGGATGTGAATGGTACCAACCAATCACCCTCGTTGTTCTACCAGTTGACAAGCTCATTCTGTGTTACAAAGTTAATGGCACAACAAAAAAGCGATTGCCGATCATGATCAGCTAGAAGTTAAAAGGTCACTAGAATGAAACATGTTTTAAAAGTTGATTGAGTTATTGGGAAGGGCCAAAGAATATAAGCAGCAGTGTAAGGACAGCATAATGTAGAAATTAAAACCAAAATGAGATTATCTAAAATAGATATTACATGCACAAAACCAACAGGAACAAATCAGGATATATCAGCCAGTAACGATGCAGCAGCCAACTGTTCAGGGTTAGTCTCTACTCGGTCCTTTCGTCGATCAGACCTCGTCTGAGGAGATGCTCCCCATATTAATGCTGTCACACTCCCATTTTTTGAATGCTGGATCCACAAAACTAAAAGTTAAAACACAGGCTAAAAAACATCCTGGTTAATACTGAATATAGGACGATATGAAACAACCATGCTGCTCAAAATAAATCTACCAGGCGTACTCAATTATTTACAGAGACAGGTATGATATAAGCTAGGTTTAAAAACCACAAGAATCTTGAAACATGAAATAACTATATAAATTCTTGGTTATTGAACAGATATATCAGGAATTCACCCATGTGTATCAAAAAAAGAATGCACCAGTCTCAAGAGTCACAACTCAATCACTGCGCTCTACTCTGTGTCATTTAGTAATAATCCAAAGGTATTAGGTATTATCTCACTGAGCTGAATGCTCTGTTTTTATTAAGGATAATTATTTATGCTATCATCAGCACTTCATACATTCTTCAAAAAAGAGAGCTTAATTAAAGAAAACTGATCAGTAACAATCAAATTACCAAACTAGCAATAACATCAACTTGAAAATGTAAGACAATGAATAGAGATAAAAGTGATCATAGGCTGATCACTCACTTCATGCATACTGTGGATCTTAATAACACGATAAGGGGTTGAACTGTAGGAAAGAAATGGGTTTGCCATTATGATAATGATTTATTCATGAAAATGCGCTTACTACATCCCTAAGAAAGGAACAAGGAAATGGAAGTCTCCTGAAGATAGATAAGGATGGCTTGAACATAGCATAAAGAAAGAAAATACAACAGATGATGAACTTTCTCCCATTTCAATATATCTATCACCCCTAGTATGATTCATTATGACTCATTAAGTTTTCGTTTTCACAACTAAAGAAAAAAAAAAACCAAAATAACAATTCAGATCTGAGGCAAGGTACAAACTACAATGCCTGGAAATGAATAGGTCAGGCCATTTTGTCCAGTCCTAAGTGTTCAAAATTTCTAAACTTGCAACTGTCTTTCAAACCAAAGGCAATGTATTAAGTAATTGAAACCCAATGTGCTGATCCTCAAGCAAAAATACATATACAGTAGGTCATGCGAGACAGCAATATCGTTAGAAAAAACTGAAGAATATCTTCTAGAATCAAGAACATGATTTCACAATAATATAGACAGAATATTGGAAGTAAAGGGTGGGCCAATTATCACTTTGTGTTCCATGAAGAAAAGCGCGAAACAAACAAATATCTTATGTTTCTTCTTTGGTCTCAGGCTGTTCAATGTTGTAGAAACGGCCAATTTATAACCCATACTCATTCTGCAAGCAAGCTTCTGGCTCCCCAGGAGCCAGATTGTTGACCTGGGATAAAAACTGAACCCCGTCTTGTTCAGTTAGAGTAACTGTAAGAACCCACTCCAGCCTTTCAGCATAATTATTACTAACCCACGTGACTAAGGAGCAAACTCGTATTAAATCTTCCAGAGCTTCATTCAATATTAGTCTCATTAAAACATTGCACTTAACTTGCTAAAAATTACCCTCCATTTCACCTCATTGACCGGAAAAAAGGAATACAAGGAACTGCTTCCATTTCCCTACCTAGAAATACCAAAACAATACGCAAATCCCTCACATAATGAGCCTTGCTATGATGATATCAGAGTTTGAATCTTGAATTTAAAAGAGCAAGCGAATACATGATTAATCCAGGGTATCCCAGTACCCCCAACAAGAAATACCCAAACCCCACCCAAGAAGCATCAAGAAATTGATGCATAGATCAATGCCCATTGAGCTCAAAATGATTACCGATCACAGAAAATAGTGAATTTGAAACATGAATGACCTCGATATCGCCCAGGAGAAGACCCATGATCTCTTCAGTCTCAGTGGACAGTGCATGGGTGACACACGTTAACCAAACGTCTTCCGACATTTTCACGCCAGTAAGAGACATTTTCGATATCTCTACCTTCTTCTCCGAAGAAACAACACGAAGACTGAGCCTTTGAGAAATCCCAAGAGTCCGTCGACAGGCAAATTAAGGCACCCTTTAGGGGCGATGATTTTCCTATTCTATTTTCTTCGTTTTCGACGGAGGAAGGTGAGGGATGATTGATTAAAATCACCCAGAAGTCAAAATTCGCTAGAAGATGTGAAAGTCGGTAACAGTAACCAATTTAACTACTACTGCTTAGTGTAAATTTTACAACCTATGTCTTTTACTTTTCCCCTACTTTAACCCCTATATTTCGGAAACTGACGCGTAAAAAATTAGTTAAGTCAGTTATTTATTATAAATATATATTAATTTATTTTAAAATAGTCCATGTAAGAATACTAATTGAAAGTTTGGAGCTACTTGTCACGCTCTAAAATGAGATAGCTCCGTGACATACTGTTAAAAAAACTTTTTTTTTGGGTCAATATTCTTAAGAAATCTTTTATCAGTGTAATCAATAGAAATATATTAAGAAAAACTATAGGTAGAATTTTATTAAAGCACTACAAGACTAAATTTATTTTTAGTAAGAGACTAAAACATTTTTAAATATTATTACAGAATCAATTACCAAAATAAATATAAGTCTAGTAGGTAAAAAGACAATAATGTTTTTTGTTTTATGAACCAATAGAATTCTTTTATAGACAAATATGTAATTCTTTATAAATAAGTGGAATCTTCTTATGAACAACTCTTCATAAGTAATGAATGTGTTGTTCATAAGAGGATTCCAGTTGTTAATAAAGAGCTGCATACTTATATATAAGATGATTCAATATGCATAGAACCGGAGGCATTATTGTCTCTTTTACTTAAAAACTTATTTATAAGTAACGGATGTATTGTTCATACGAGGATTTTAGTTAATGAAGGGGAAAATCTAAAAAAAAAAGATAAGGGAAATAGAGAAATTATAATTCAATATAGCGAAATTAGAAAATCCTAAATCAATCTTTTTATACTTTTTTTGCATAATCACAAAAATGCCATTGAATTTTTAACACACACGAGTATCTTAATTCACAATAAGAGTATCTCAATTAACAACATCAGCACAAACAACTCACAGAGTGAATACGTAATACCTTAATGCTTATAATGTTGTTAATTTAGATATTCGTGTTATAATTATGATACTCGTGTTGTTAAAAATTTAGTGACATTTTCATAATTACGTAAAAAAAGTACAAAAAAACTTATTTAATATTTTCCGATTTCGTTGTATTGAATTGAGATTTCTCTATTTCTCTTATCTTTTTTTAAGATTTTCCCTTAATGAAGAGTTACATACTTATATATAAGATAATTCAACATGTTTATAAAACATGAGGTATTATTGTCTTTTTTACCTAAAAACGTATTTACATTGTAATTCTTAGTTTTACAGTAAAATTTTATATTATTTTAGTCCTAAAATAAATTTGGTCCTATCCTCCTTCACTGAAATTTCCTATAATTACAATATTTTTAGGATTGGAGCGAGAGGTTTTTTAATATTTGATAAATTAATTATTTAATTCATACTTTTTAAAAGCAAGATATTTATATCTTTGGCAAGTGGGTATGAATTTTTTGGATCATAATTTTCTTGGACAATGGAGATCACTATTTTCTTATTTTCACAATTGACAGTCTATGGCATATCATATCACAATAATAATTCGTAATGGTAATTAAAAAAATATAAGAAAACGGATGACTGTAGTGTCTATATTTTAAGAAAACATTTTCTTTGTTTTTTTTTTAATTCACAAACGTGTTTTATCCCCTCCCCATTATGAATCCGCCAAGTGTAAAAAATTACAGAAAAACGGAGAAAAAATGTCAAAGCAAAATGGTTGATACTCTCTGCGATTGAGCCCCGTCCCAAAATGTTTTTGTTTCATTCAATTTTACACAAAATTTAATTTTAGTCTCTTATTATTAGATAGATGTATTTTCACTCTTCTAACCTTGACATCGTTAAAACAATTAGAGTAAAATATATTGACTATCCATCTGTTTCATCTAAATTACATAAACAGTCCCTCTATTTTGAATACGTATATATATCTCCTTTAAAATTAAAATGCATGTTACAGAAACCTCCCTTATATATCTAAAATTCTACTTTTATCAACTCAATCGTTAGTTTACTGCTAAGTTTAATTATTAAATATTGGCATTGACCAAAATACCCTTCTTTCAAAAAATAAACAAACATTTATATTTTCCTAATAATAATTTTCTATGCAATCAAAAATAATTATAATATATGGTCAAAATTTCTAATATATTATAAAATTCATTAATTGATATTGTATTAGTAAATTTTATTTTTTTCAAATTTTTATCATATTTATTAAAACTTATATATTCATTATTCTTTTAAATGACTAATTCTTTCTTTTGTTTTTGGTCATTACACCATGATTAAAAACATATTTGAAAGGAATATTTTTTTCATCATATAGTATTAATAGTATAAATTCGAGTTGTTACATGACTTAATTTAATTTTAAATTTTAATTTCTTAAATTAACTTTTTCAAAAAAATTATAAATATGTTTATTTAAGCATGCATATATTGAAAGAATTAATTATACTTTTAGTTAAGTTTTCATTGAGATATGGAGAACATTTAACAGATAACTATTTATAAAATTAAAAAAATAAATTAAAAAAACTCTTAAATTACTCAAACAATCTTAGCCAAAATTAAGAAATTATTAATGATGAAGGGTAAATTAGTAAATAAAATTTATTTTAATATAAAGATTAATTAAAATTTCAAATTCTTAACAAAGTTAATGGTTTGGATATAAGTGTATGTTTTTAAAATAGATGGGAGGTCCATACAATTAAGGCAAAACGTAAGGGAGATTAGAGTATTTTATTCAAATAATTAATATTAAAGTTTTGAAAACATGAATTGTGTTCACGAATTAATTAAAGATCAAATTTTAGAACTCAAGAGTATAATTGAAAAGTGCTGAAAAAAATTACACTAAGGTCCTAATAAAAAAATAATATCTGAAAAATTTTATAATCTATTATCAGTTAATGAAAGAGTTACCTTTAACAAATTGTAAGACTTTTCTAACGTGTTTTTTTAACTGAGACTTTAGTGTGATTTTCTTAAAAGAGTAAATACAAATATAAATTACATTATAGTAAATATCAAATTCTATTAAATATGTGGGGTACATCAATGCTTCAAGTTCCCAAAAATTTGATGATACCCTCTTGAAAATGTACTTATTGCCGCTCACCAAAGACGAAAGTTTGATTTTGTTTTTTTTTATCTTTGATCATATAGTATCTGACGTTTTTTTTAAATCCTATTTATTTTTAAATATCTGAATAACTAATTATTCTGGATCTGCAGTAATATAGTCCCATTATGGGGCGTTGCTTACTCTTACCAAATAATTATCTCGGTTGCGTACTTAAGGTTCAAACACAAGACCACTAATATGTGTTGGTAAAAAATTCCATGAAAAGAAAATTTGATTTATGCCTCCATAAAACAGTACTTCCCTTTGGGGGTGGGGTGGGGTTAAAATGAAGAGCTCATACATACGACATTTTATCACATTAACATACTAACACACTCACGTTCACTGTACAGGTTCAAACCTTTGACATCAGCCTCAAAAATTTATAAAAGAAATAAATAAATAAAGAATGAATGAAAGCAAGCTGTTCTTGGTAGCTTCTGAATTATCACGCAATTTGATAAACCTTCCAACTCTTCTTAATCATGTGCAAGTCCAATCAGCAGTAGCAATACGCAAATAAAAAATTGATCTGAGTCATGCCCAAGAATACTGTCCTAAAGAGTTATTCAGTAACTACCTGCAAAAGAAGTTGTGGTATTCCCCAGAATTAAACGAATCCTTCCTATGAAAATAGGGTAAGTAAAACTACAGAAGGTGATATAACTCAACAAATACAAAATATGCTAGATGAGAAAGAGAGGAGCTAAAAATTTTTTAAGAGCCAAGTAGATGTTTAGAACCTCTTATTCAAACTCCTTATATAGCCTCATTTTATTTTACAGTTGGGCAACATATCAATTATCATTAAGTTTGCAGTTTCCAACGTTGGCTTGTCAGACCGTTTCAATATATATAGTCATAAAATTCATTTAAGCTGGTTTAAAGAATCAGCTTTTGGAAACAGTAAACCCAACGTTCATTTTCTTTTAGTAATCGTATTAAAAGCAATTGAAAGAATTAAACAATCAGCCCAATGTCATTCAAGTCAATAAAGTATATTCCTAAAAATTGTTTAATATCTATTAGTGAATCATTTATAGATTTATTTAAATAAATAAATTTGATTTTTCAAGAGATTTCTAATATACACAAACAGTCCACTTCTAATTTACACTTAGAGGAAATTGCTGAATTTTCATGTGACTCAATATTGTGTGAGTTTACTTCTCCTCTTAGCTTATTTAATAGTCAAAGATCACTCATTATCTGGACCCCATAATTCCAAACAATGTGGGACTTATTTCTTATGACACACTCACTTATTATTTCCAAGAATCCCCCACATGTGTCAAAAGAAACACTTTAACTGAGTTACACACATGAATATAATCATTGTATCTTGTGGTCATTTGGACTATGAACCAGACCTAAACCGATAATACTTAGTACACAGATATGTCAACGAAACATGCTTCTATGAACCAACAAATCTTAATGTGTACTAAATGCATTAAGGGTCAGATTATACCCCCCACATTTCCATTGTTAACGTCGGTTTTGCGCTTTAAAACGGCCGTGCACATGCCTGATGCATAACGAATGCTCTAGAAATTTTGCCATAATCTCATAGGAGCGGCCCCACTCCACATTCATAGAGGTGATTTCATGAAATGTACATGCAATAAGTATATAAGCCCTTGGGATTATGAAATCGTTAAAAGCTTTCATCTAGCCTCACCAAAATGCATTCTAACACTTTCCTGTATCATAGGAATGGACTAGCAATTAATTTAGTGCTAGCAGAACTAACAAACGACTTGTTTTTACCCATACGAACCTTCTTCACGGTATCACCAATCACAAAGGTTAGGCTGACCA
>JBAGKO010000012.1:14372593-14393311 GCA_037177275.1 Acacia concinna
TGACTATTATACCCTTTTTGTAATTATTTTGCGTGATATCTTTTTAATTCCAAAACTAACATAATAATAACATAAAAACACAATAATAATGATAAAATCCCATAAAAAGATATGAAAATATGTAATAAAATTGGGACTTATAAGTTTTTCATCTAGTGGAGTATCTGCTAAGAAGTTTTTTAACCACTCAGCCTCAGTACTAGCCAATTCCATTGCAATAAACTCAAAATCCCTTGAGGAACTGGTTATAATAGTTTGTCTGGCTGACTTCCACGTTATGACACCACTACCAAGAGTGAAAACATAACCATTAGTGGATTTGGTCTCCTCTAAATCTGAAATTTAGTTAGCATCAATGTATTCTTCTAGTACAACGGGAAATCCATTATAATGAATATTATAATTCATGGTACCCCTTAGGTATCTCAATACCCTTACCAGAACCTCCCAATGTTCACTGCTAGGACAATAAGTATATCTGCTCAATCTACACACATCATATGCTATGTCAGGCCTGGTATAGTTTATTAAATACAAAAGACTCCCAATGATCTGTGCATACTTAGATTGAAAAATTGGATTTCCTTTATGTTTTCTTAAATGTACACTAGAATCATAAGGAGTGTTCAAAGGAGATTCATCAAATTGTTCAAACTTTCTCAGAATGTTTTCAACACAGTATTCTTGAGAAAGTAAAATACCATTTTCACTCCTTATGATCTTAACACCTAGAATTACTTTTGTTTCATCCAAATCCTTCATATCAAAATTAGAAGTGAGAAAGTATTTTGTTTCAAGCACAACATTCATGCTAGAAACCGATGTTAACAACGGAAATGTGAGGGGTATAATCTGACTTTTAATGCCTCTAGTACGCATCAAGATTTGTTGGTTCATAAAAGCATGCTTCACTGACATATCTGTGTACTAAGTGTTATCGGTCTAAGTCTGGTCCATAGTCCAAATGACCACCAGATACAATGATTATATTTATGTGTGTAACTCAGTTAAGGTGTTCCTTTTGACACATGTGGGGGATTCTTGAAAATAATAAGTGAGTGTGTCATAAGAAATAAGTCCCATATTGTTTGGGATTGTATGGTCAAAATAATGAGTGATATTAGACTATTAAATAAGCTAAGAGGAGGAGTAAAGTCACACAATATTGAACCACATAGAAATCCGACAATTTTTCCTAAGTGTGAGTTATAAATGGACTGAGTGTATATATTAGAAACCTCTTGAAAAGTTAGATTTATTTATTTAAATAAATCTATAAACAGTTAACTAATAAATATTAAGTTTGTGATCAATTACCATTAAGTTTGTAGTTTCCAACGTTGGCTTGTCAGATCGTTTCAATATATAAAGTCATAAAATTCATTTAAGCTGATTTAAAGAATCAGCTTTTGGAAAAAGTAAACCCAACGTTCACTTTCTTTTAATAATGATATTAAAAGCAATTGAAAGAATTAAACAATCAGCCCAAAGTCATTCAAGTCATTAAAGTATATTTCTAAAAATTATTTAATATTTATTAGTAAACTATTTATAGATTTATTTAAATAAATAAATCTGACTTTTTAAGAGGTTTCTAATATATACACCCAATCCACTTCTAACTCACATTTAGAGGAAATTGCCCGATTTCCATGTGGCTCAATATTGTGTGAGTTTACTCCTCCTCGTTGTTTATTTAATAGTTCAAGATCACTTATTATCTGGACCCCACAATGCTAAACAATGTGGGACTTATTTCTTATGACACACTCACTTATTATTTCCAACAGCTACTTCTATTTCACAATTTCTTTGACCGTACTATAATTTATGAATAAAATATTAAAATCTTGAAATAAAATGCAACTCTCATCCTTCATTTTGGTTAAGTACTGTTACGAAGATAGTAAAGATAAAAATGTTGATATGGATGTGTGTTCATGCAATAAAATATAAGATGTAGACTGATCACGTGTAAGATGAAGGGTAAGTGTGAAGCCTATTAAAGAGAAACAACAAAAATAACAAGTCTTATTCCACTAAGTGAGTTGTTTGTTCGCAAGATCCCATAGCGTTATTGTACTCTATCAACAACCAAATCTTTTAATATTCTCTTTGAACCTAAATATAAGATATAATTGATTTATTTTAAGAAAGATTAAAGAAAGTAAATAAGTTATTTAATCATATCATATTTAATGTATCATTACATTATGTATAAGTTAACAAGTTCGATGAAATAGTTTTAAAAAAAAAAGAACAAATCTAAATGATGTGCTCGTAGTAGATTATAAAGACGTGCTCAATAACTTTGTTAAATGTTCTTTTTAGTCTTTATTTACATTTTTAGAGGGCTTCATGTTGCGTAATCTATTCTCCTCACCAGCATATCCAACCATCTATTACATGACCATTATATAAATGATATCATTATTTATTATATACATTCATCTCATTATCCTCATTTTGGTTACCTACTCTAGGCTCATGTTGTGCCTTAAAGGCCAACATTCACCACTAACATTGCTGGTCATAACACATAAAATTTCTCTTTTACTTTATCAAATACTTTATGATCATAAATAACTTTGATAACCTTTCTTTTATTTAAATCATTTAACTTGAATTCTTTTATTAACATTTCCATCAATTTTACTATCTTTTTATATAATTGATATAAAAAATCTAAACTTTGCCACTTTGTGATGATCTGATCACTCCATTTAACCTTCAGATCACTTTTAACTTGTCTCTACACAAAATTACAATACATATATTCTATCTTCCTTCTACTTGTTAGAAATAATGAGTGGCGTGTCACAAGGAACAAATCCTATAATAATTGTAACCATGGGAGTCCAAGTAATGTGTAATCTTGAGATAATAAGTGGATTAAGAGGAGGAATGAATTCGCATAATAATAAGTCATATGGAAATTCGACAATTTCTTTTGTGTGCGAACTAAGCACCTATTATTAAAGACATTTTGCAAATATACAAAAACAGTTTTTTAGAACAAAAATGCTTACCGTTAAAGGTCAAAATGGCTTAGCCTTTTAATTGTGAAATATTTGACGTTGCCATGATTAGTTCTCATGGTTGTCAACCTTTATAAGTGGAATATGTACACTGGAACATTTAAAAGATGAATCAGCTTTACTGCTGTTGTTTTGTGAATTAAATTTATTGTTTTAAGGTTTTACATTAATGGTTATAAATTCTTTAATGGGTTGTCATTAGTTTAAACGTATCATCATCATGTTCATAATGGGATTTAATAACTAACGTTTGCAAATGTCAAATTTATTGTCTACAACGTTTGAAACTGTGAATTTAATCACTTCAACATGATTATTTTTGTGCTCATCACTTGCGTAATGGTTTGTTGCCTATATATATTATAGGTGCTTCATGTCATAAGTTTGAGAATATATACATCTCTTGAGTTATTGGATTCTCCAAGACTTCTCTTTCTCTTCTTTGAAGCTTTATTTTTTTCTGAATTATATTATATTTTGTTATTCTATTCACCTTGTTTTTATAAGAATGATTCGTTTTATTTTAGGAAGTGTCTCTTCTTGTTAGCACTTACAGAATACTCCATTCGGTTCTAATTATAATACCCTCTCTATAGACTACAAAATGAGCTTTATAGTTAGAAACGGATGAAGTAGTTCTTAAGGACAATGTCCTTGAACACGACTTAAAATGTTTATTTTCTTTGCAATTATGTTGTTACTGCCAATAGAACTTGCAAAACACTATAGAGGAGTTGAAAGACCCACTATGTTGCATGACAATTTAGAAGTTGACGCTAACGCTATTTAGGTGAAAACATTTGGCTCTAGGATCATGCTTCATAACTCAAGTTTAAAATTAATTTCTTATATTAATTTAGCCAGATGAATGACATCATTAGCAAAATACATACACTTAGGGACACCTATTGATAAGATGGTAGTTTGAATATTTACGAAAAAGGTCATTGGAGACATCAATAATAAAGATGTTACATCTTTCTACCCTTAACTTTGGTCAAGGGTTCGATTCCTGGTTTTGGGTATGGAGCAGTATTAAATCTCTTGGCCAGCTGTCCTTCCCATAAAGGAACCCACAATGAGTGAAGGATTAGTCCTTAGCCTATCGGGCTGGGGATACCTTGCGAAAACAAAAAAAAAGATGGTACATCAAATAATATGGAATCTTTTAAATAAGGGGAAAAGACAATCAAAGAAAACACTCAATAAAATTATTAGTGGAAACATTTTGATTACTAATTTATCTAAAAATTTAGTTATTGAAAGGGAATAATAGCATCGTACTATCCAATTAACCAATCCTATATAGTAGGATAACACTTGTTTACAAAGGGCACACAATGAGATTGCTGTATTACAAAATTTTCTTTCATTAGTGTCTGCCATAAAACGTGGCTATGTACGCTGAACTGCTGAATGCTGCTTACTCTATCAGATCCTCATCAAGTTCTGAATGGGATCACTATACCCCGAGCCTGACACGTGTCCTCAAACGTGTCATGGAGTTGCACACGTGTTTGTCATACAGTAATTATAAAATACTATAAATATACCCTGCAACACACCCTATCCCTCCCTACAGACACAAGCAGTTCTTCTTCTTGACATCGATCACTTAGAACAGAGGCTCTCCAACATCCCAAGCAGACACAAAAATGTCGTCCCATGAACAGAGCTTCAGAGCTGGTGAAACCAAAGGCCGAACTCAGGTAAACAATCCATCTCTACCTTTCCTTTTCTACGTGATTAGATTTGATTCTCAGTTACCATTAGTTCTATATAATTACTGTCTAAAGAGAATCATAAATAATACCGCTTCAGTTTCCAAACATGACAATATATAACTGATTTATAAAGATTAAGGAAGTTATTAAGTTAGCTACTTATAAATAAATGGAAAAATTAGTGAACAGTCTCACAGTTTAATTGGGAGAACCTACATATGAATACTCATACTTTCTCTGCATGAAATCACAGAAAATCTGTGTATGAAATCTTACATAGTATCCGTGTACATTTTATTCGTGAGAACAACATGATCTCAAGTACTGGTAGTTTTAGACATATAAAGTTTTTCTAGTTGTACTTGTTATTAGATAGAAATTTGATTTAATCCTAAATAAAGATCTCTATCTACATTGCCTCCAATTTTAATCATTTTTTCTCAAACTACCCCTATCAATAATTTCTTAATTATAATTAGACACTTCAATGATTTAAATACATACACAAATAACACTTCCTTTCCTGCTTCCTGTAAATACATATAAATTAAGGGTATTTTTGAAATATCAGATGATATTATAACAATTAACTAATTTCCTTAAACCCTCTAAAAAAAGTTAACTGAGTCTTATATTTAGGATGTCTTATATTTAGGATAGGAGCGGAGGAAGTAATTTTTTAAAATAGAGACTTTTCACCCACTTCCTTAAAAGAATATATATTGTCTTTCTTAAAATTCCTTTTCAATCATGATCATGTGTAGTGAATAAAATCTCATTTTAGGAATGCTAGTATACTACCAACAATAAGACTCTTGTGTGTGTTGGGGGTTACAGGAAAAGGCCAACCAGACAATGGGGACTATTGGGCAGAAGGCCCAGGATGTAAAGGACAAGGCCCAGAATGCGGCCCAGGGTGTAAAAGAGAAGGCCCAAGATAAAGGTCATAGACCAAATGAGAGGGGGTGGGAGACGGCCCAGTCAGGGAAGGATAACAGTGAAGGGTTCATGCAGCAGGCAGGGGAGAAAGTGAAGGGCGTGACTGACTCTGTCAAGAATAAACTCGGCATGGCCCACAATGATGAAAACACCACCAGAAACTGATTGACTCTCTTCTTCTTCTTGTTACTGTTCAACTTTTTTAATTCTGATGTGAATGTGAAGTGAATTTCCTAGTATGCAATGTTGCATGTTTTTGTTTTTTGTTTTTTGTTTTTTTTGTTTGGTTTTTCAACTCTCAGGTCTCAAACTATGTTGTAATGTAATGTTTTGTCTCATGAATAATTGATGTGTGGTGTTATTTTCTTGTGTGTAGATTGTGTTCCTAAGAGCTTCATTTCACTTCAAAAAATATTTGCTTACAAAACAGCCCTCAAGGACATGGATAGGTAGGTAAAAGAAGAACAGTTTGATAAACCAGAAACTTTATTCACTCCCACCCTTCAAAGTAAACTCTCATGATAGATAAGGAGGCCAAGCCTCTGTATTTGTTACAATAATCAAAACTTCAGGCAAAAAACAAAACAAGGAAAGAACTTTCTAATAGTACAAGTAGCTGAGTCTCTAGGTAATTCAATAAAATAAAAATATGATAGAATAATACCCCCCCACAAAAAAAAAAACACATTCAGAAAATTAAATCTCCTATACCCTATTTACCCATGAACCCTCCTCCACTGATGATCTACCTACCTAGTCCCTTGTGACCATATGTCGCTTCTTCTTCTTCCTCTTCCATCTCACAACTGGTACTGAGATCATGCCATTTATGGGGTTCCATCAAGACCAAGCCTTGAGTTAAGCCAATTACAGACTTCATCCATCTCTCTAGGAACTGTGTAATGACCAAGACTACACCAGAAGCCAAACCAAATGGTGAGGTTCAGACTATTGTTTTCTAATTGATCAGTTCAAATTTGATGATTCTTGCTTAAAGAAAAGAAGTGTTACCCATCATAGCACTTGAATGTAATGTATCGAAATCCAGCTGAACTTAGGGATTGGGCTGATTTCTCTCCATATTTGTACAGGACCACATCATCATCTACACAAAAGTTAATTCAACTTTAGGCTTGTTCAATTAGAATCTTAGTGCTTCTGTAATAATTATGACTCCGACAAAAAAGAAGCGCAAATCAATGTTAAGTAGTATCATACAACAAGTGAGTAGTATGCAATCACAAGTTTTGGTGAAAAAAATGATAACAGATACACTCTCTTATTGTGGGACTTTTTAGTGATTAGATTGCTTATGTGGGAGTATAAAGTTACGCAAAAACATACTGTTTCCATGGCACATCAAAATGGGTAATGAAGCAGCTCGCCTTCTGGCTTCATGTGACACTTCAATCTTGTTCCTTAGGCTCCTACATGTTAAATATCAACTCACTCTTTAGCAAATGATGATTGCAAAATTGAAACTAAAAGAGCATACAATTTAAAGTGCTATGTATATATCATACCTTGATCCTGGAAGCCAGCCACTTAGTCCAACAATTGCTCTAATGTTAACAGGATATGGGATTCCGTTTGAATACCTTCCCATAGCAAAACAAGTAGCAGAATATAAGGCTGTTGCTGCTCCCATGCTGAATCCTCCAATCCCAACTTTCACTGTCACAAAAAAAACTGATATCAATACTGAATCTAGAACAGATCAGACTAAAAAGGGTTATGTAACTTGATCTGTATTGTTTTGATCTCTTTTTACCACTGCTAGTCTCTTACAAAGAAGGATGGTTATAGATAAAGTAGTGAAAATGTAAAATTATTGAAGTGATGAGTAGTGATCCTATAAACTACCATCAGCTGGCTCGGTAGACAACAAGTTAGCAATATGTGAAGCTGAGGCATCTAAGCCTTCCCAATCATCTGGCCCTTCATCTGAGAGTTCTCCAACATCGAACCCTGATTAATATCAAATTTACAGATTTGATAATTTCATTATTGGTAAAAGTACTAGTAACATGGTGCTGATATAATCAACATGAGCAGGAAGATAATAAAGGTTTGGTATTTACATGCAGTGCAAGGAAAACCACCAAGTATCGCAACAGGACGGGTTGGAGCAGTAGGGCAAATCCATTTTATCTGCATATTAATATCAGATCATGAGAAACATCATATGTGTGGAGAAGATGAGAATATGTGTGGAGAACAGCAAGTTAGATAAGGTCAAACAAGGTTAAGGCATAAAAAATCTCACATTTGGGAGTGGAAGGGATTCCAGGAGTTGAGATGAACTGCAAAGAAACAAAGCAGAAAATCATATCTCTGGCTAGTTGAAAAACTTGAGTCAGTTACCAAGAACTTGACAAAATCATCAATATTCCAAGAAGAAGAAGAAGAAGCGATTGTCCAGCATAACTTAACCATGCATTTAAATGTTCAAATTCAAGCTACTATTTGTGATCACAGTAGACTAAGAGAATAATTCTGATATGTAATAGGTTGCTGAGGTTCTTCAGTAAAAAGTCATGCCTAGTGGTTCAATGGGTTGGAGAAGCATATGAGCATGTGGTCCCCAACAGAGAACTTAGTATATGCTCTTAGAAATTGAACATCAATCAATTAAAATCATATTATATGTATATATTTACCAGTTCACAATATATAGTTATATACCACAACTTCACCCCACAGAATTTGTTCCATCTAGAATCTGAGCAGGAAGAGACAAAACATCAAACATCAGAAAACCCAAATTTGGAACCTGTCAAAAATTTTCACATTCTTCTCACAAAAGTTTTATCATTAATGTACGAGTCATGTACTTGATGCAAAGAACAAGAATATAATCATGTCCTTTTCTTGGAAGAGAAGAAGTGAGTGCTAGATACAGACGATAAATTTATTTTCATCTCTAACCGAATATTACTAGTTGAATTTACTTAGCTCAAAGCTGTTTACTTCTTGATCCCTCACATACTGTGATGAACATAAATAAGAAGCATGACAAATTAAAGAATACAACAAAAAACTAAAGATTGAAAAATAAAAATCCTCAGGAGTACAGAAAGGTCAATAAATAACGTTGAGGAGAATGAATGGCTCATGTATAGTTATGATATTGTGAGGAAGACAGATAACAAAAGTGAAGACAGATAAACCATACCTCAAACCATTATCACCAAGACCATGCAGCCAAACAATAGTAGCCTTGTGTTGTCCTTTGGGCCTCACCACATGTGTCTTCCCAAACTCAAAACTTCTTCTAGCAGTTCTACTACCTGCAATTGAACCCAGAAAAGCTACAAGTCAGTGACTTGTGTGAGCTTTAAAGATAGCTTGGGAGAGTTTGAAAGGGAAGATATGAAGACTCACAAAAAACAGAGGAAAAGATTATGGGGAAAATAACTGATTATCTAACACAGTACATGGCACAAACAGTTAGAAGACAAGAAAGTAAAGAACAAACCAGAGCCCATTTGAGAATGTGCATAGCTCATTTTGCCTCTTGCAAAGTGTTCTGGAAGCACCTCAGGTAGGTATTGAAATATTGCAATGAAGAAGATGCGGAATGGTGATGTTCCTTTATACAGATTACAGAACGTGTGAATATGGAAGCTGTGTGTGTGTGTCGATACTGCACCTAAAACCGCCTAGAAGAGCATCTGTGAAAAGGAGAGGTAAAGATAGAGACAAAAGCAGAAAGCCTTTTATGAGAGAGAGAATCCTAGCAGAGGAGCACATTCATCCGCTCATAAGCTTCCCAGCTAGGAGAGAGAGGTCTCTCTCTCTCTCTCTCTCTGTCTCTCTCTGAGTACTCGCACAAAGAGAGGAATCTATGCTGAGAGGCAGTGGCCAGAACATAAAGCAAACCGCGGCAACAGCTACTGAAGAATATTACTGAAAACAAGAAAGAATAACCTCAGTTTGCTGATAAAAAAAAATATATTTATGCATATATTTTTTTCCTAGCCAGTAGCTACAAATCATTTGTTTATACATTTCTGCATGATTGATGGATGCCAATTAATCTCAAACGTAAAAAAAGTTTTAATTTTTTTGAGGACAAAAGGGAATTCCAGCTGAACAAAATAAATAAAACTAGTGAATATTGTTGGAAAAAGCAAAAGGAGTAGGCTTCTTCTAGGAAATTCCTCCTTATTTCTGTAGTTTGATAAATGGGAAAATAACAATTAAGCTCTCTCTCTCTCTCACAGTAACTTGGATTTCCATTTTAGAATTGACAAGAACAAAGCGTGTACGCTTTTCACTCTAACTTTACTCTCTCTCTTGCTTTCTTGCTTTCTTGCTTGCCACTTAGCTCATTGCTCAAACCCCACTATGAGAAAAGTTTTGTTTGTTCATACTCACGAGAAACTACATATAAGTACAAAAGCTAGGCCTCCTCCTAAACATAGTGACAAAATAAAAATGTAAACTTTAAACCCACTAGTTGTGAAACATACATAACGGCTAAAAATTATTGTTTTTCTATATAGATAATTTTTATTTTGGAATCTTAATAACAAGCTAGCATAAATAAAGCCCATTATTTATAAAATAAGTATTCTAATTTATTAACAGATAGCTGCACACCTTTTCTGATCTCTGCTCTAGATATGGCTTTAGTGGACTCCAACTTGAATATATCCCACTGCCCCATCTTCTCTCTATTTGATTTTTATACATAAATTAATTTCCCTATTTTAACATCCCCAAGTTGTGCAGATTTTTGCTGCTTTTTAATTTTGCCTGAAACTGAATACCACTTTGACAAGACCTACTAAAAAACCATAAAAAAACCTACGATTCTACATCAATCTCCTCTCAATTAATGGGAAGATGGCGGTTGTTCAAGTAAACAAAAGCTATCTTTCAGATTATGGGCAGTCTTAACTAATCTATCAAATATATTGATCGATTCCCTAGGAACCTGATGAATCACAACATCCCAATTTCTATGAATAATTTCTATGAATAAGAGATCTAGCTTCATCAATGATATACTTATAAGGATGGTGATTTTGCTGCTTTGATTCTCACAGTAATAGCCATTCTCTGATTTTTAAGATAAAATTGAAAAGGCCTACATCCCATGTAGCCTCCCTCAAGAAGATAAAATTTTAAAGAATCTTCAGAACATCTTTTTATTGTAAAAAAACTTGTAAATTTTGAAGAGATAATAATATAAAACGTGTAAGCATCATTTCCTCTCTTACTAAATTACAAAGAAATAAACAGAAAAAGAAACAGTTTCAGATAATTCAGAATCACTGAAATAAAGGGGATGAGGCCATTCACTATGCATCAACTGAACTATTTATTGCAGATTGCTTGGAAACTTAAAAATGGTTTATATGCCTTATCTTTTCCCCCTTTCTTATGGATAATATATTTATATATATATATATATATATAAAAGCTTTTGGAAACATTATTCACAAAGCCATGAACAATACAGCTTCCCATCTAGAGCT
Organism: Acacia concinna; assembly: GCA_037177275.1. Lineage (NCBI taxonomy): Eukaryota > Viridiplantae > Streptophyta > Magnoliopsida > Fabales > Fabaceae > Acacia > Acacia concinna. The sequence goes on from JBAGKO010000012.1 coordinate 14,383,781, forward strand.
CGTTTAAATAATTTATATGCTTCAGCTTCAAAAACTAATCCATATTCAGTTAGTTAAACCTCCCACTATAGAGTCTGTGCTTTTTCTTAGTTGCAATGTATAGGGTTTCTTTTTCGTTTGTTAGGTGACTAAGGAATGATCATAATATTTTAGACTCTTAACATGAGAAAGGTCCCATTTTAAAGTAAAGTGAGAAACATGGATTCTCATCAAGTAAATTTACTTTCTTCTTATTATTATCTCAAATGATATGCTTTATAATAATGTTGCGTTTGAAACCTAAAAAAGCAGCGTCATGATTATTGCAAGAGGGTCCTATTTGGAAACCAGAGAAAAGCATGATATGTTTTTGAAGCTTTTGATGATTAGAGGAAATCTCAATAGTATAAAAACTCGTTGATATCGAAACATAGATAATAGATTAATGTGAGATTAGCAATAAAAAACAATGGAAAAGTTGAAAAAGGATGGTTCTTTTTAAGAATGAAGATTTTTGGGAGATTTCAATATCTTAAGAAAGGAGATCCACTTGCATAAAAAGATGTAAGAATTTTAGGGTTTAGTCTTATAATAAGACACTGTGTCAGGAAGCAAAACAAAAGCAGTGGCATGAATTATTATTATAAGGTTGACTTAAACTTGACGCATGTAGGTGACGTGGCAACATTTGATTGGTTGACAGCATCTAATTAAGGTCAAAAATTAAGGGGTAATAAAGGGGAAGTTAAGATAATTAACTTTTTTGGTTTTTGTCAACTGCTTTGATGCTCCACAATCAATATGTATGGAGAAAGAATATAGAAAGCTACAAATAAGTCACATCATTGCATCAGTACAAATAAGTGCCTTTATTTATGAGCAGACAAGATATATGCTTTTAGCACTATATATCCCGTTGGCAAAAAAAAAAAAAAACTATATATCCCTCTTTTTGGAGAAAAATAAATTTATAAGTTAAGTGGAGATTAGTTTAAATTAATAAATTTGAAAACTCCCGAACCTAGTTATAAGAATTAGGAACTAGTTGGAAGGTTAGTTTTAATCATAAATATAAGCGGGAATTACTTATAAGTTCTGAAAGAGAACAAAATTACAAACAAGTTCTTCAAAGTAATCAATTTGTATTGAAATATGAGTTAGATTAATTCGAATTGAGGAAAACAAATTATTTAGTCATTGTTAATTTGAGCAACCAATAATAAGTCAAGGTGCCATAATAAAACAAGTCATTGAGCAACTAGTGACAAGTTTTCAAGTTATTAAATGCATCATTACTTGTTACTCCTTCCTTCCATGCCTAATTATAAGACTCTATTAATTTTTTTTGAGAATCTTAAAAAAGCTAATTACATTATTTAATCATATCATATATTGCGTTTTATTACATTAGATATTAGTTCATCAGTTAAACAACATAAATTGAAGAAAAATAATAAATGTTACTGTCTTAAAATAATGTAATTAGCTTTCTTAAAATTCTCTAAAAAAGTCAATGGGGTTTTATAATTAAGAACGAGGTAGTATTTCTGAATTGTTATTGTTTGCTCAAATTAATAAGGGTAATGTTATTTTTCTCATCAATATAAATTACTCTAATCCAAGTCCTCTTCATTTATTTTGCTCTATTAGAACATTTAACCCTTACAATTTTACTCTATTAGTATATTGTAGCCCTTGTACAAGAGTTGTTTGTGTTAACAGAACAAAGTAAAGATTTGACTAAGAGAGGAAAATACATAAATATCAAATTAAAAATTGTGGGAAAATATAAGTACCATCGAAATAAATTTGCCTTAGGAAAAAATTACAACAATTTTCTTGGTAGAGAATTTATCTTGATCCTTAAGCTTTTGCATGTGTCTTATATACATGTGTGTGTGTGTGTTTGTGTTTATATATTTATGTATGTAATGGACATTTTTGAACTATGACATGTTTATTATTAACTTGCGCTTTATGTCAATCTTGATAACAGTTTTGGATACAACAACATAATGATCTCCATCTGCCTCTAATTAAATAACGAGTAATGACTTCAAAATATTGAGATCATATTTTGATTTGATGGGACACAAATCTATACACAAGTTTTAGTCACTTTGACAAGAAATATATTCTTTATATAACATGATTTAATGTTGGATTAGAATAATTTATTTACGATAATAAGATTTTATTTGTTGAATATAAAATAAGTATGTGAGAAGGGTCTTTTTCGTACTGTGCATAAAATTTTATTTATTTCAAATAAGTTATAACAAACAAACCATTAATAAGAGTGTAGTTATATTTTATTATTTTCCAATCTCCATCTAAAATTCTCACAAATTTGAAATACAGTAATAAAAGTTCAAATAGATAATGTTAGGATTTTAAATTTTTTTAATAAAAAATAATTTGTAAATATAAGAATATGTAAACTAACCATTTCCATCTTCTAAATTACTCAAACTTATTTGTAACAAAAATTCTCATATTTATAACTGTTTGAATAAATATATACTCATCTCTCAACAATTTTTTTTGAAACTTTAACGGATCTTTTAAAACTTGGGTATGGTTACTAGAAACTCTAGAAACAAGAAATAGGAAATTTTAATAGTTGATAAGATGAGAAAATTTTAATAATAATACTTGTTTTAAATTATTTCAAAAAGAAAAAAATATAAATTATATTCTTATACCTAATTCTAATAAAATATGTGATAAATATATAATTTTATTACATATTATATGACACCAAATCGTTAAATTCAATACAGGCATTATAATTTTATCAAAGGATATTTTAATAAAAAAGATATTATAAATTATATTCAATTGAAATTATCTTATTTGAAAAAAAAATCATAATTAAGCTTGTTGAAATATTTTGGTTAGTCTTGAAGTTGCACGTTGTGTTACTAGACCATAATTATTGAACTTTATGAATACGACAATAATCATTAAGACCAAACCTTCTTTTGAAGTAAAAGTAAAGAGGAAAGAAATTAAAAATCATCCGATCATTATGAATAGAGCCAACTTCTATAAAAAGCATAATTAATTTGATTATTGCTACCAAAATTTCAAAATTGTTTTGATGTTGGGTTTGATCTAACTATGATTAAAATAATGTACTAAACATAACCTGTTATATTTAAACTCATCATTTAGAGTCAAACATAAATGATGAACTACTTTGAACTCATATCCATATTGTACTTTATGTTTCATCATTCAAATTCTAATAAAATCTTAATTTTAGTGGTGGGCTGATGATTTAGCAGATATATAAACTTCATTCTATATGATTTATAAATCATGCTACTTTTTTCAGTTTTTACATTATACTCCTCCGGTTATAATTATAAGGTTCATTAACTTTTTTAAAAAATCTTAAAAAAGCTAATTACATTACTTAATTATATCATATATTGTGTTTGATTACATTATATATTAGTTCATAAGTCAAACAATATAATTTGAAGAAAACCATAAATTTTAATGCCCTAAAGTAATGTAATTAGTTTTTTTAAAATTTTTCAAAAGAGTCAACGAGCCCTTATAATTAGGACTGGAGGGAGTACATAAAAATAGATATATAAATATATATCTCAACTTTCAAGATATTATAATGAATTTCATGTAGGGAAAAATGAAATTATTAATTATATAAAAAAATAATTAAAAATATTTGTTGAGTTAGTTATTTATTAAAAAAAGGGAAAATTTAATTATTTAATCCTTATATTTTTACTAAATTTGTAACTCAACACTTATACTCTAACTCGTTACCAATCAATCTCCGTCTTTTCCAAAAAAATAACAGGGTCCCTTCCATATTAGGCTCACTCTGCTCAAACTCAACCAGCAACTAACTTTCTCAATTATTTAAATTAATTGCCTAACCTTTTTTTTTTTTGGGGCAACAATTGCCTAACTTGTATATTAATAACAAAAGTACCAATATATTCCCCATGTAGGTGCCATTGTCACATTAAAACACCAAAATAAATTTTTTTATTCCAGGTTCTATATAAACTAAAACCATTTAATAGGGTTCACAAACTCTCTAGGTTTCTAGATTATTCTAATTACTTTCTCAAAATATTTTCCGGGTCCGTACATTGAACCCCAAATTCAGTGCGTCTGAAATATTCTTCTTTTGGTTTGTGTGTGTGTGTGTGAAGGCAAATTAAACATGTTTATATTGAAGAAAAAGGGATTCATGTAGAAGGAATTTGCTTAATTAATAATATCTTTTTACTGCCTTTTTCTATTATTTCATCAATCTGAAAACAGAGTGACATCTATCTTTTTAATTTCTTTTTTTAAGTTTCGTTATTATTGGAAAGATTGGGACATGATCTCTTTGAATCTATTCTATTCTTATTTCACTTACTTGATTTAGATTTTATCAGAATCATATTGCATTTCCTTGAAGGGCTCAGAAATGGACCTCATAATATATTTATTTATTTATTTACGTCATTTCAGCATATTTTAGTGCATTAATTTTTTAAATTCTTCCTTTGTCTATATTCTTTTTTCTGGACAGGAGGAGAATACTAATGTGTTACACGTATATGTTTATCCTTATTTATATATATATTCATATGAAATAAATTCCTTTCCTGGCTCATCAACTAGTTTCATATTTTTCTAAATAAAGCATTTTCGTTGTCATTTTAATAATATATATCTTTATCGACATTGATGTTTTATGCAGGATTGGTATGCTTCTATTGATATATTATAGTATATAGTATTCACATCCTTCTTGTGTATCAATCATGGTTATTAAAAAAATAATTTAATGACTTCAAAAATTCATATTTAATTCTACATATTTCTAACAATTATAAATTAAGACTTTATGAAAAACTTGAGAGGTATACTTTGTAATGAAAAAGAATCATGGGAAAAATTATCAGTTGACTCTCGAAAATTATCAAATACCAAAGCTATTCAAAAACCCTCGGATATCATTTCCAATAATTGTCATTAGTGTTTTTAAGTCTCAAACATTAAAATTCCACCTCTCAATATCTCAATGTCATTAATAATTAAATTTTACTTAATTCTAAGCCTCAATATTAAAATTTAGAATGTTATTATCGAAAACTTAAGTACTGCAAACAGTGATTATCTTACTCCAGAGTTGCTTAAGTTAACTTCCTCGTCGGTTTGACTTTGGTTATGGGGTGTTTTTTTGCTCTTGCACCCTCACATCCCTTCAAATAAATTATTTTTGCACTTGGTTAAAAATAAAAAAAATAAAAAAATTATTAAAGTGGGGCCCACAAAATGTCTTTAGACACACATGTGGAATTTGTAAATGAGTATTTATGCACCTGTGCTCTCAAAATGTTATTAAAAAATTATTAAAGTGGGGCCCACAAAATATTTGTTAAGTTTAATTAACAGAGTTGACATTTTTGCTCCATTTTTTTTTTTAATGTTGATAGGTATTTTTATACCCAAAAATATTAAAGGTGCTAGGCGCACTTTTATAATATTTACATGGGTAGTTTTGCATGTTCACTTATAATTAAATTTTATTTAATTCTAAACCTCAATATTAAAATTTAGAATGTTACATTGAGAATTTGAGTATTGCAATTAGTAATTACCCCACGTTGGCATTGTTTAAGTTCACTTTTTCACCAGTCTAACCTTAATTAGCTCCAGTTTGGTTTCGATATAACTAACTAACCCTTGACCTACTAATTCAATTGGTTCAATAACTGATTTGAGTTTAATAACCTTCCTTTCAATGCTATATTGCTAACAATTTTTATCTTACAATTAATAGAAAGCGGAATTGACGATACAATTTATTTCCCTTGAGTAAAGTTAATTTTGTACACACATAAAATTGTAATTGTATTTTTAGGATAAAACAAATCCATACGATTTGAAGGGGAAAAAATAAATTATGATATGAAATTATGACTTTATCATTAATACAGTAATATCTTTCAAGGAGAATGGATATTTTTCTTAAGAGTTCATTTTATAAAATACTTAACTTAAATTCTTTGTATCTATTTAATATTACAAAATTTGACACAAGGAATTTAATTTAAGTAATTAAAAAATATTATAATATATTATATATCAAATATCAGGAGCGGAAAGTAATATTCTTAATAAAATAATACTCTCAGGTGCTTTAACGCAATGAATTATTTATTAAATTAAAAAGATAAAAAAAGAAGAAGCGAGTTGTAACAAAATTCCATACTCATTTTTCTTTACACCAATCATGTTCATGATAATAAGAATTGCGTCTCGTTGGATATCCATCGCAGTCGTAAGGGGGGCCATTGAACCAAACAGGCCCAAATCTTCTATAAGTCCACATCAACTTAACCATCTTTTTTTTTAGTGAAAAGGGGAATATATTATTTTCTATGCTCCTAATTATAAGAGTTTGTTGACTTTTTTAAGAATCATAATAAAGTTAATTATATTATTTTAAGATGTTAAAATTTTCACTTTTTTTTAAATTATGTTGTTTGACTTGTAAATTAATATATGTGTAATAAAATACAATATATGATATGATTAAGAAATATAATTAACTTTTTTAGAATTTTTTAGGATTTTTTAAAAAAGTCAACGGGTCCTTATAATTAAAACCGAAGAGAGTAATAATCAGAATTTACAATGTCAGGAATTTATACTGTCAGAAAGTGTTTTAACTTAACCATCTTTTTTATGTATGCGGACCCCTTTCCTCAAACTAGTTTATTCAGCCAGACTCCCATCCCGGTCCTACTCAAATAACTCATCACTCCAAAATTATTACTTCCTTTTCTCTTGTTTTATATTTTAAGAAATAGTTAATTAAATCTCACTATTTAAAGTGGCAGTTAAAAATAATAGGTATATAAAAATCATAACTATTTTTATTTATGAAGATATAGAAAATATGAAAAAAAATTATTATGATAAAGAATATTATAGAAGAGAGAGAATAATATAGTAAAAAAAATAATAATTATAATTGTATAAGAGAGAGAATGTGTGGTGTTAATATATTAAAATTAAACAAAATAATGAAATAAGGGCAAAATGATAAAGTAAGAAATAAAAAATCAAACATTCTTTAAAAGTTTTTTATAGGGGTGTTCAAACCTGGGACCGGGACCGGGGTTGGGATTTCAATCCCAGTCCTGGGAAAATCCCGGTACCCCGGGACCAGGAAATCCCGGTCATGGATTTTTTTTATTTTTTATTTAAAAAAAATTTAAAATTTTTTTTTATAATATTTTATTATTAAAAATAATCATTTAACAACTAATAAGACCATAATAATTACATAAATTGATCTAGAGTTTAGAAATTATGTTTATTATTGTCATTTTTATCTTCATTATTATCTTTATACAATATATAGTTAAGCTTAGTATTGCAATATATGAGATTTAATTCCAATTAAAGATATTATACACATATTTTGAAAAGATAACTTAATTAATATGAGTAAGAACATACAAATAAAAGGATAATTTTAATTTATAAGATAAAAAATTTAAAATATATATATATAAACCGGGACCAGGATTATTCGAGATTCCCAAAGGTGATCCCAATCCCGGTTCCGGTCCCGGCCAAGATCAACATTTTTGATCCCGGTCCTGGTCCCGGCCGGGACCGGGAAATTCCCAGGATTAAAATCCCGGGACCGGGCCAAGAGTACCGGGATCAAGATCTTTTGAACACCCCTAGTTTCTTATAATATGAAACAGAACATGTGTCACAAAGAGAGTACATTACTCAGCCATAAAAAACAGTGAATATTGACGTTCATATTTATAGAACATAAATCCACATTGACCATTCATTTTTTTAAGTATTGAAAAAAAAAATACGTATGAAAAATGTAAATAATCCACGTCAGGGTTATGCAAACGGCTTCACTTGAACATGATTCCGTCTAGTAGACGATCCCTTTCGTTTCTTTTGGCAATATGGCTCAGAAGGTTCGAAAATTGAAAATGGAAATAAGAGTTGCTATCAATTATTTGACACCGCACAAATGATCATCTAATACGGACCTGGTAACACCAGCCTTAAGTCTGAATCAATAATCACAGAGACGTATCTCTTTTCCCAAAAGATGAAAGATCACAAGAGGGTATAGAGACCAATCAAAAAACAACCAAAAACACAAAAAAGCCTCGTCATTTTTTAAAAAGGCTTCAATGTATGCTAAACATTGTCTCTCCATCTTTCCAGAATTTATTCCAGAAGGAAACTTTGCACCATCATATCAATGGTGCTCATCTTCGTCATCGTCATGCCCATCAGGTGGTCCACCGGGTCCCACCACTTCAAGCTGTTTAAATACCAATTAGAATAATTAGTGGTAGCAGATTAAAAAAATCATATTCAGGTAGAACTTTAATCGATTAAGGAGGTTTAAAGACTTGTTTGTTTTGACTTATTTTAGCTAAATAAGATCTTATGCACAAAGTACAAGAAACGCCCCTTTCACATACTTACTTTGTACTCCGCAAATAAGATCATATTATCCTTAAATAAGTTATTCCAAACAAGCACTAAATAAAGTTGATTCCATCACTATATTGTACGACATAAGGCCAGAAAGTTGCCGACTTTTTTCCCTTGCTTTCAGGGGTCCTCATCGGAAGCAGATTTTCTAATAATCTCTTCTTTCCTTTTCTTCTCAGTATCCCATTTCAGCCTTTAGATCAAAAAATAAATGGTCACTCTTTCACTTCTCTCTCAGAAACTGATAGCTGATATGGGATACTGAGAAAGCATGGAGAGAAGAGATACTAAGAGAACCCGGACCCATCATCATCCAGGTTGACCAGAACATGAGACCAACAAGAGTTCCGAGCGGTAATCAACGTGAAAAAACAAAAGGCACTTGAATTACACTCTACTAGTACAAGCAAGGCAAGCAAGATTGTGGAGACACTTAATCAGGGGGGGCCTCAACTCACAGCCTTCAAAGACTTTGCAGGAGAAGCCAAGTTTATTAAACTCAAGATAAGCAGTGACCCTTGGCATTCAATACTTGGGCCAGTTTTTGTTGCAAGAAAAAAAGATTCCCTTTTCCCTCGCACAAAAACACAAAGTTGACATGCATAATGTCTGTTATACTCCTCTTATCATTGCTTAACAGGAACTGTCTCTTTATTATAATTTTATATTAGGGGGCAACAAAAGACATTTGCCATTGTCGAGGATTAAGATATTAATTAATATTATTAGGATTGATTATTTAGTAGTTATTAGGATGGAATTAGATATGAATATTTCATTATTATGATTAAATTTGATTAGATTACATTCTAGGGTTAGGGTTAGTCTATTAGTTTGCCTATAGGCGCCTTTGTATTCTCTTCATTAATAATATTCAAAGTATTTTCCAGTGCTTCAATGTAATCCTTTAGGGTGTGTTTGGTATGAGGGGAGGGGAGGGGGGAATTGGGGGATTTTGCTCCCCTCCCCTTGTTTGGATAACAAAAAATTTTAGGAGGGGAGGGAAAATTTTTCAAGATTTTCCCT
>JBAGKO010000012.1:14409376-14420205 GCA_037177275.1 Acacia concinna
GTTATTGATTCAAGATATTGAATTGATTTTGGATAGTATGACACTATAATGAGAATTGAAATTTATTTTTTATTTCCCCCGGTCTGAGACCGGACTGACTCTAGTTTAACCCTTGACCCAGTACCTCGACCAGTTCAATTTCCGGTCCGATTTTCAGAACCTTGGTTATAAGGCCAAAAGAAGGGAAAAAGAAAAGCTATAGGATAATAGGAATATGGAAATTAAAATTGAAGAGAAACTACAGTCACAAAGTTGTAGAAGAGAAGAGAGAGGAGGAATCCTCAATTGAGGCAGAAGTAGAGACACTAGGGAGAGGAGAGACGAGACAAGACCAAATTCTTCACAGCTCTCTTCCCTTCCTCTCTTTGGTAAATTTGTTGTGTACTGTGATCAAAGTCCAAATTGATACTTCGACTTTGTGTGGGTAATTTAATCAGTTGGTCAAAATCTGGATACGCTTGAAATTCTTCAATAAATAGTCATGCCGATGTTCCATATGTAATCTTAAGAGAGATGCAAACCAATAATAGCACATGCTGAAGTACAAGATACGATCTATTGTCTCTTGGACTTAGTATCACATAATTGACAAGAAGAGTTAAAATATGTATGAAGAAATATATTTTTTGTTCTTTTTTATTCACTCCATTCTGATAAAACTGACAGTGGCAATTTAAAAGAGAAAAAAGAATTGAAATTTCAAGGGAATATCATCTGTACACCAAATGGTAGCACATGTGCCTCACAACTCACTGGCTGATGACAACAACTATGTGTAGGACTATCTCTACTCCAAATGGCATTACAAATGGATTCCAAATTCAAACTTGAAGATGTGATAGACATGTCTTCACAATGAACAAATTCACAATTCCCAGTATCAATCCAATCAAGTACGTTTTAAATAACGAACACCAGCTAATCTAACATCATCTAAAACAGGGCCACAAAGAGAGGCATCAGTCTTCATATTGTAAAAAGTGCTATAGAACATGATACGAGTGCGAGAGGACACTGCCTTAAACCGAAGCTTCCCTCTTTTGAACCCTCCCTTGCCCTTTGAATCATAAGAAACCTTAACAGTGTCTTTGCCTGCAAATGCCTCCACTCTCATGGAACCTTCACAAGAGTTGTTTGCATCTCCCACAGCAAATGACAGATCATAGGTCTTTCCAATTTGAGTTCTCACAATTTGTGCAATGGCACTCTCTGTGCCTGCAACAAGTTCAATGGCTCTTTTGCCTTTTGGCACAGAGAAGTGATCAGAGTCTAGATACTTCACAGCTTTGAGAGACTCTACAATCCATCCTGGTAATGGACTGTGATCGTCCTCAATGTTGGGTGGGATCAGAACCCCACTATCTATCTTTGGCAACATATATGGGCCTTCCTCAAAGTCTCCATTTTTCAGCAGATTTACTGAAACACACAATCCAACACAAGCAATTCATTTAACTATATAGCTTTAAGAACCAATGTATTTGTATAGGATTCAAACTCTCTAGTCCAAATATGAGCTATGGATGTATGAGAGAGTTTAGTTGTTCAATTAAACTACATCAGATTCACAAGTTATTAAGTTGTTTAATCATCTGTTATCAAATTGTTCTCTTGGCATAAAGTAAGAATATCTCCAAGTCATTTTGAGATAAGTGTGCTTCCTGTAATTAACGGCTTACAATTTCAACCAATAGCTTGTTGGTTGTTATCAACTTGTTTTGATGCAAAGATGTAAGCATGATATATAAGCATGAGATTTTGGTGAGAGAATTTACCATTTGTTCTTTTGGGTGGGTACAAGGCCTTGATTGCAACAGAGTCAATAATGGGTCCACAAGCAGGGTCTTCTGCCAAACCAGGATTATGGATCACAAGCTCAACTTCTGGGTAATCTGCTGGGAACCCATAAGAATAACAATCCCATCCCTTGCTGCTATACACTGTCTGTATAGGAAACACACTCCAATCATTTTTCTCAATTGTGGGTGTCACTGTCACATTGATCTTCTCCTCCTGTGCACATGTGCGACCCGCACTAAAAGTTACGGCATAGAATGTTCCCTTCACAAGCTTCAGCTTTTGCTTAATGGAAGCTTCATTCCCAAGCCTTACAGCCATGGTTCCCTCAGGCACAAGAAGCAGCATGTCACCTTGTTTCTGGCCTGCTTTTATGTACTCCACGAACCCAGAAATTATCCATTTGGGTATGGCATTGCGTGCTATAACTTCTGTTCCCTTCATTTGTGATGGTTCAGGGCCAAGCTCAAAGTTTCCATTGGGAAGCAAACCTGAAAGGTTTCATCATGTAAACATAAAATAGTGAGTATTCTTCGTTGGGGTAATATATCAAACAGGTTGTAATCCTGAGTTTGATAATCTGAAATATATCTAAATATAATATCGATCCAGAGGTTATTACCGTCGCGTATAGAAAAAGTTGTGTGGCATGTTGCTAGAAATAGCAGCAATACAAATTCAAGCTTCTGCATTGTGAAGAAAAAGTTGATTATGGGAATTGAAGAGAAGGTATAGCGGAGTTGAATGAATGAATTGATGAGGGTGACAATGGTATTTATTTGAGTTGGTTTATAAAAATGCCACTGGGATTGAGATGAAACTACGAGATTGCCACCAGAAGGATCCAATTGATTCCCTTGTAAAGGTTGCTTGCTGGGGAAGAAAAAATGTTTAGGATACATATGAATTGATGTGGATGGTTTTGTCAAATCATAGAGGAGAGCAACTCTTGGTGGCCTTTTCCGTGATCAAAGATTAAAATGTATCACTTAACTATATTCTACGTTCTTCAAGTAATAAACCGAAGGAGTGATAATAATAATCCCAATAGTCCAAGACTGTATTCAAGTTTTTGTGTTAAAATAGTGAATCATTGTATCCATGTTTAAGTGTTGAAGGTATCTTCTTCTTTGTGTTATCTATTACGAGGATGTTTCTGAGGGAGGTTGGGACTTGGGATAGATCCAAACTTTGTTGGATCAAAATGACATAGCCACCCCTCCCTGAATTTGAATTTGAATTTGAGAAAATACAATAATATACACGAGTCAGTGAATCCCATAATACCTGTAGTTTAACATTAATGAGTATCATGGGATTAGAAACAGCCAATAATCTTATGCTTTGCTTTTATTAGAAAGGAGAGTCAAGCTTACATGCTGTACTTTGCTGGACAAGACTTCCACAAATTTTGTCTGGCAGGATTTAATTGGCATGTACGTGGCTAGCCTGCGTTTTTAACTCTAGTTCAAGTTTATCTTTAAATCTTAATATCGGGAAATGTAATTTTTTTTTGGGGGTATCTCTAATGAATTAACTTTTATTTAAGGGTTAATGTAATCTTTAGTTTCTCAAATTTATCCTCATTTTAATTTTATTAGCCGTTCAAGTTTCAAATTATTAAGTTAATCCGGGTTTTCATTCAATTATAAGGATTAATGTTTAAATGAAATGAATATTGAGAGACCAAATCTTTTGATTTTAAATTTGAGTTTTAACTAAAATGAAGGTATATTTGATGAATCAAATATTATATTAATAGTTCATTTAACTATATAGGCTTGTTGATCTATGCATAGTTATTGAGTAAATTGGGCCAATAATGCAGATCGGCTGTGTTACAATTATAATTTTATTGGTACCAAGAACATGACATTGAATGAGCAGCGCAATATTAGCAATATAATCCCATTTTTCTAAGAATATTTAAAAGCAATCACGACCACAATCACATGTGCTGCTTAGGAGTTGAGCATGTGGCTTTAGATTCAAACAATGAGTTCGAATGGATTATCATTTAACATAAATTATTGTTTTGTTGTCTATTAGAAAAAGCTCAAGCTACACTTTAAACAGATTCTTAATCATACTAAAAAAAAAAAATCTAAATTAGGAATTTTTTAACATACATCAAGTACCTTAAATTTTTTTAGGATTTGTTATCCTTCTTTGCTCTTATAGTTTTCTTCCCTTTCTCTTTTCATCTCAACTTTCATATTAAAATTTGGACTATTCAAATATGATATTTTATAAAATAAATAAATAAGTTTAAAAATTGCTAAATTTAAGTCATAAATAATTTTAAAAATGCAATATAACATGCTTTTTAAAAATATTTTTTATAAAAGATTAAAGTTGAACCACTCAATTTTCAATTTAAAGTCTGAAATGAGTAGTGGAAGAGAAGATGAATAGAAGAAAACATGAAAAACATTGAAGGATGGTCAAGTTTAATATTCTGTGGTGCATCCAACACCACAAAATATTCTTTATATAACCTTTTATTTAATGTTGATAAAATACAAAATCTGCTTTTTTTTCTCAATTAATTAAAAGAGCAAGCATTAATAATTTGAGATTATAAACTTAATTGAACCTATTACCTTGGCTTTTATTTAGAGGGAAGCTCTCACACAGCTGGCCAACAAGCCATTGATAAAAGAGAGAATTCCATTTAAATACCATGTGAATTTGTAAAATCCAAAAAGGTTTGTTAACATTTCAAAAAGACATGGGACCAAATTGAGTTTTCAAATTTTTGGATGTGAACAGTAGTAGGATTTTGCTATAAGAGTAATGAGATTACCCATAAGAGTAATGGATTTCGTTATAATTTTCTTATCTCTATTTTTCTTTCTCCCTTTGTCACTATTCATCTGTCCCTGTTCATCTTACACTGACACTGACTGACGCATAGTGAGAGAGGAGAGAGGAGATTTTCACTATAAGAGTAATGAGATTACCCATAAGAGTAATGGAATTCGCTAGTTTTCGGATCACTTTTCACTTCAGCAAGTTTAGAAAACAACGGAGAGAGGGGATTTTTTCGCTATAAGAGTGATGTGATTACCCATAAGAGTAATGTAATTCGCTAATTTCTGGATTACCTTTCACTTCAGAAAAATAAAAAAATCCAATTTGGTTTACGATACCTTAGTATCTTTTTGAAATGTTAACAGACCTTTTTGAGTTTTGCAAATTCATGTGATATGTAAATAGAATTCTCCCTTGAAAAAAACTAGAATCTCTTTAAGTAGTTAAAAAGAAAAATTCAAGGGAGAATTCCAGAAAAATACCTCCCCAAATTCCAAAACCCCAAAAGGGGTGTTAACATTTCAAAAAGACACTAAGGTACCATGGACTAAATTGGGGTTTTGAAATTTGCTGACATGAACAGTAGTAATTTTCACAAGATGAGTAATGATTTTCGCAAGAAGAGTAATGGTTTTTGCAAGAATAGTAATGGATTTTGTTAGTCTGTGTTGGTCCGTGTTAATCACTCTCTCCCCCTTAAAATTTGCTGACGTGAACAGTATTGTATTTTCACCATTTGAGTAATGGTTTTCACTACTTTGTGTTGATCACTTTCTCTCTTCCCTCCTCTGACTTTACTGTTCATCTAACATTGACATTAACACTGTTCATTTGACAGAGGAGGGAGAGGAATGTACCCTAGACGTGAATAGTGTTAGATTTTCACCATTTGAGTAATAGTTTTCACCAGAAGAGTAATGGTTTTCGCTACTCCATGTTGGTCACTGTTCATGTCAGCAAAATTTCAAAACCCCAATTTGGTCCATTGTACCTTATTGTTTTTTTTTTTGAAATGTTAACATCCTTTTTAGAGTTTTGAAATTTGGGGAGGTATTTTTCTAAAATTCTTCCAAAATTCAAAGTAGCTGTAGGCTTGATTTCAAATATTGGGCTTCAAAAGCGCAGGGATTGGGGGATATTGTTGATGATCATTCATATTGATGGTGATATGAGCGTTGAGAAGATTTTTCCAGTAATTATTATTATTTCCAATTTTAAATATAGGAATCAGTTGATTTGTTTAAAGAATCTTAAGAGAGTTAATTAAAGTACTTTAAAGTATTTAAATTTATCACTTTTCTTTAAACTATTTTATTTACTTATAAATTTATATATGATATAATGATATACTCATACACTATATATGATATGATTAAGTAACTTATTTACTTTTCTTAATGTTTCAAACAAACAAAAAAGTTATATGGATCTTATATTTATGACATGAGGGACTATTTGGGAAGTTGATTTTATTCGAAATGTAAGATTTTTTTTATTTGTCAATATTTTTCAAATTTAATTAATTGATACTTTCCCAACAATAATCAAGGAAGATAATGAATGAGAGAGTCTAAAGAAGATGAATAGCTAGAGTATTTTAGAAAAAGCATATTCAATTAACTAATTTAACTGACTTCTATAATATAATTAAATTAGATAAATACATATTATATTAAAAAATGGGAAGGAGTATTTAATTTTGGTCGGCATCTCCAAAAAAAGTTAGGTCATAGTTGCGTGGAGTAATTAAAAACTAATCAAAACCAAAATCATGTCTACGCCTACCTTCAACCCATAACGAACGGAGGATTAGTCTTTGGCTTACCGGGCTGGGGGATACCTTACGAAAACAAAAAAAATATTTGCTTTTGCCTAAGAGGGGATTCTGGTCTCATAACAATGTTTAGAAATCCCCAACGTTAAACATAGATTTTTTAATAAATAACGTTGGGGTAATTTACTCCAAAAATAAACGTTGGAGGTAAATTGTTCAAAAAAAAAGTTAGAGGGTAAATTACTCTTCTCTAAAAACGTTGGGGGTAATTTACCCTTTCACCCTATTTGATATATCAAGCCCAACCACAAATGAGACATGCATCCTAGTAGTACTCAATTGTTTTTCTACATTGAAATGTAAGCTTGTGAGGACGCAATATTTCATTTTCAATCAAGCCGGTCAGGCTTAACTTTTAGAATCAATGCATTAACTATTTTTTATGACAACAATTTGAGAATGAAATGTATTATTATCTTGGTCCTAAATACATTACTTTTTTTAAGAATTTTTAAAAAACTAATTTTATTACTTTAAATTATTTATATTTGTTGTTTTTCATTAAATTATTTTGTCTAACTTATAAAATAATATATAATATAATGATATGCTACATAAGATATGATTAAATAATTTATTTAACTTCTTTAATATCTCTACAAAAGTTAACTAGATCTTATAATTAGGAGCGAATATAGTATTATCCTTCCAAACTTCAATTGGACTAAGTAAAATAATGACTCTTCCTTCTTTAATTCTTGTTTTCTTTTTTAATGAACCCATATTTGATGTAGCAATGGATTATCCCATCCGTTCAACAAATGGGCTACAACACGGGTCTACAAACCTCAAAAGCTGACCTTCAGGCCCAAAAGAGAGTCATGAAACAAGATCATTTAGTGTAGTCTGGTTTTGGTTGGTAAGCCAATCCAAATCAAACTAATAATCAATCTAACAATTTTTCATAATTGGTGAACCAAATTAGACCATATTCTCTTCCAATTTAGCTCTAAATTAAGGTACAAAAAACTAGACAAGAAAATAAACCAATTATAGTATGGGTTCAGCCAGCCGGGAATTCGGGCCGGCTCGTGACGGGCTCAGGGTTCAACTGGGTCGGACCGAAGGTTGAACCAATCATATTAAAATGTTATAATTTAATTGGTAATAACAAAATAACAATACATATAGACATAAAAATTAAAGAAACATATGATAATAAAAGAAATTTTAAATGACAATAATAAAATAAATGTAAATATAAATATATTTTTTTAAATTTCGGAAATCTTTCAAAAAGATTGATTAAAATATATTAGTATCAATTATTATGCCTATAATTATGTTAGAATTATTTAACCTACCTATTAAATATCATTATTTCATAAATCAACGCATGGGAATTGAGTCTTAAATTTTAAATATTATTGTCTATGATATTTAACCTATTAATAATAATTATTATCTAAAGCAAATAAGCCCATAAGGGATTGGATTTTAATTTTTAAATACAATTTCTAATATATAATTAATGATGTAAAAACAAATAAAATTAATGAAATTAATTTGATTTTATTTTTTTTATAGAGTTAGGTTTAAATTTAATGAATCATTATATTTTTTTTACTCCTACCTTTTATCTCTCTCCCACGTTAAGCTTGACATTTTCTCATCGTAAACCGCAAAACACACATCACACATCACAGTTCATTTTTCTCCAGAGTACGCATCATGGATAACTTTTTGAGTTTTACGAAGTTATTTTTTTAGCTTTTATCATTTTAAGGTCTTTAAAGTAATTTAAAGTTAAAATTCTTAAAAGTAGCTTTTAATTGGGAAGCTACTTTTTGTAACTTATTTGATTTATGGAGTGATGGCTTATGGGGAATGAGAGAGAAAATAGTTGAAAAATAATTATTTAATTAAATTTTCTACAGAGTCATTATATCAACTGTTTTAAAAAGTTTTAAACTGATTGTAATTAGTTTTCAAATAATTTCATGGATATTATTCAATTTTTCTTATATATTATTTCCATCTTTATCTTTGGTTGAGTCACAAATTACAACATACCATTATATTTCTGAAATTCGGATTTTTTATAGAATTTTCACCCAATTTTGAAAATTTATATCTAATTATACAAATATCCAATTGAGGTGATTCCAAAGCTCAAGTGTCTCTTAATAAGTCTAGTTTTAGGGAAAAATATTCCTTGGTTCAATTGAATTCAGAAAATTCTCAATAATTTTATTTTTGAACATTGTTCCATAAACTAACGAATTTTACTGGGTAAACTTCAAAAATTCATCTCTCTTAACATATACATCCAAATCATGCAAATGACATATCAAATTAAAGCTTGACACATCTAGTTTTAGACTAGAAAGTTTCATGATTTTTAGACATCATTTTCCTAGGATAAACTGACGTATAATAAGACTGCCGCCAGTCTCATTCAAGAAATTCTTTTATTCCCCTTATCTTGTCATATACTTAGGGAATTTGGTGAATAAAAATTTGGTTATGTTATACATCTCTTACTTATTTTTATTTTTTTAAAAATTTCATCATAAGTTACTTTTCTACTTGTCATCCAAACATGTTACATAAAAAAAGTCATTGAATACAAGTGAAGCAAAGGTGATATAGTGAGTGAAACCCTAGATGGAAGCAGAGAGAGGAACAGAGGGAGCGATAGAGGGGGGAAGTTCGACGATAGAGGCGGACATGAAGGCAAGAGTACGAAAGAAGGGTCGAATTGAAGGAGATGGGGAGGATGAAGGAGAGGATATGGGGATGAAGAAAAGGAGTGAAGAGGGACCATATAGGGATAAATTTATGAATTTGGAGACAATAAATCATCAAGCCTCTACTAAGGGTTCCTAGCCAATGGAATCCGCGTGGAAAGATTATATTGATGGTTTGAATGGTTTCTTTGCCAAGAATGATGATTTGGGGTATACGTTTATAGAGGTGGATGAAGATGGTAGAAGGAAAAACTTGTGCCCATCCATGAAGGTGACAAGGGAGGAGTATGAAGCATGGTGTGTATCATGGCGTAAATCATTGATTGTGAAGATTTTGGGTTTGAACATGTCAATCTATAAGCTTCGTCCACGTCTAAAAAAATTATGGAAGATGGAAGCATCATTCAAAATACTTAATCTTGAGAACGACTATTTCATTATTTCTTTTGATACGGACAAAGATTTGGAATATGTGTTGATGTAAGGGCCATAGATGACCGCTGACCATTATGTTCTAGTTCAACTTTGGCGTCCAAACTTTGACCCATGGGTGGCGGATTCCCAACGAAAAGTTGTTGTGTGGGTTCGATTTAGATAAGTTCCAGTAGAATTTTACAACTATGAGTCTTTGTGGAGGTTGGTTGCATTGATAGGAAGAACTTTGAAAGTTGATCTGATTACTTCTATGGGTTCAAGAGGTCATTTTGCCAGAGTTTGTGTGGAAATAGACCTTCAAGTACCTCTTTTACTGGCAATTAAACTTTTTGGGCGAACAATTCAACTGGAGTATGAAGGCTTACACTTGGTGTGTTTTCATTGTGGAGTGTTTAGGCATCGGAGGGAGGTATGCATGTAGGTTATCGAGGCGGAGAGGGAGGTGAAGGAGAGGAAGTTTAAGGAAAAAGAAATTAAGAAACAAACAAGGAAAACAAAAGGGCAAGATTGCAGGGTTAATGTCACTGATAGTGGGGAAAGAACGTCAAAGGAGATGGATTATCTAAATTATTATAAGTCTAATAAACGTTTACGTGACCTGGAGTTTGAAGCTCTATTAGCCACGACAATGGTTGCCATAGTGTCAGAAAACTCGTCGCCGGCGTATGAATCTCACATGCTTGTCAAACATCCAATTTGGAGGAATTATGGTAATACTGGTAATCACAGTGCTAGAGCGCAGAAGGAGGCTAGATTAGAGAGAACTAAATATGGAAATAATAATCTCAAGGATTTGCGAGAGATACAAGAAATTAATGATGATACAAAAAGGAAAGTTAATCAAGGGAATCCCGTTATTTTGAGAGATAGAGCCAATCAATCATTGAGAGGTGATGAGGGGAGGGCAAGTCAACGTGAAGCTATTTCAATGAAGAAAAATAAGGGATTTTATAATAATAAAAAGCATCATTTTGGCAAAGATGTTGAGGACCTACAATGGGTAAGAGTGGATAGGAAAAGAAACTTGAAGATTGGGCCTAAAAAATTGGGTGGTAAGAAAAATAGAAGAAAAATTAACATCTTAAAAAGGCCCACCAATAAAGTCAAGCTAGTCCATGTAAGGGACCCAATTGGAATTGTGAATCCATTTGAAGTACTAAATAAGGACTAGCCCACTCATGACCCCATGGAGATGAGAGAAATAGTAAATGAATGTGAAAAGTCCAAGCAATGTGAGATGGCTTCAGCTATACATAGGA
>JBAGKO010000012.1:14430944-14450101 GCA_037177275.1 Acacia concinna
CAATTAAGCATGCATGCGTGAATAAAGTTGAGGCATTACTCTCTCAACAATGTACGTTCACTCTGCCCAAAGCAAAATAATGCATTTGCCGCGCATGGGGGACAGTTTCTGCACGCCGTGGTGGCCCCCTTGACATCTGAACTTGCACACCATTTGAGCGAGTTCAGAACTCGCACTGTAGTGTGCAAGTTCTGTGTCTCGCACACCTGCTCCCATTTCAGTAGTGGGGCTCACTGAACTTGCCCGTGAGATAGGCCAGTTCAGGATAATTTGATCCCCTCTCTCCTCATTTCTGAAGAACTCGCATATGTTAGATGCAATTTTTAAAACTCGCACAGCAAAAGGATGAATTTGCTTATAGTATATAGATAAATATTTTAAAAAGTATTGCATTTCAGTATTTATTTTTACTGTTTACACTATTTTAATAAAAAAGCCCGCATCAATCGCCTTCCAAAACAATTGCCCGACTAATTAAATTAAAACATTTTTCACGAATATTTTGTTCTTTTCAGTAAGAAATTTCCTTTTCATACAAATATATGAATATGATACTATTTCTCTGACTTTTTTTTTTCTTGCAAAAAGAATAATTTGCTGACTTCGCGGGCATTATTTTGCCTCTGATCACGGACAAAATGTGTAAAATGTGTTTTTAATTACTTTTTCTGTCTGCCTTCAAATTAATGGACGATTTTAATATCTGACGCATCTTATAAATTATGCACTTAGCATATCCATTCCCTCGTTACTTTGTGATATAAAAAATAAGAAGAAGTCAGAATTCAGAAACCACCCTAACCCAGCTTGTTTCAATTCTGCCATCTATACACACATACTAGACACTAGCTTTTTGAAATGAAATAACTTTATCTAATATTTAGATGAAGAGAAAATTAATGGAGGAAATTCTCAAAAATATTAATTTTTTTATTTATAGAAGTTTTTAAATTTAATATTTATTTCTCTCTTATTTTTTTTTATTTTTTTTTATCTATATAAACATAGCCTTAAGCGCCCTACCATGTGCCTGCAAAGCAGAAAATAGATCAGTCCTTGAGAACTTTCAAGACTTTAAATCTGCTGTTCCATATCTATTATTAAACCTCGTGGATACACAAAACATGCCATTACCAAGAAAATAATTAGCACATTGGTGTCGGTCTATAAGCCAGAGTCAATCAAATATGTAGTGTAGAGTCATGTAGGACAAGTTTTAGTCAATGAGTTCAATTAAGGGATTTATCTATAGTAGAACTTATCACCAAAGTACCCTAGGGGATAGGGCTACGAGGAGTAAAAAGGATTTTTCATGAAATAAGAAATGAAAACTATCAGCACCACACAGAATTTGTGAATAAGTGATGATCTGATAATGATCGAACAAGGGATAATTTTCTTTCTACTATAAACAAAATGTACTGAACTCATATGGGATTTGTTGATTTTAATTTTTGAGGCATCCTAAGTTATACTTGGCATATTCCACTGATACTGTGTTTAAAAAAGATGTCAGGAACCACCACCACCCAACTTGTTAATTAATCTGCCATGTGAAGGAAAAATAAAATATAATAAAATAGAGAAGAATTTCAAAAAAAGACTAGAGAAATAGGTAAATTCCTTATCAAAGCTGTGAAATGTGAAAATTTTAGATAAGTTCTTTTGTTTTTTTATTTTTTGTGAAATTATCAAAATGTCACTGAATTTTAACAACACGAGTATCTTAATTCACAACAAGAGTATATCAATTAACAAAAATAATATAACAACTCACAGCGCAAATACGTAATATTTAAATACTTCTTTTATTGTTAATTGAGATACTCTTATGATGAATTAAGATACCCATATTATTAAAATTCAATGACATTTTAGTAATTTCATAAATAAAAAAAGTACAAAAGGCCCGATATAAAATTTCTACATTTCACAGTTATAATATGAATTTATCTATTTTCCTAGTCTTCTTTTAGAATTCTCCCATAAAATAATACTAATAATAATCTGCCATCTAATTATACCCTTCCAGCGATCCTTAGCTCATCATGATTAATTTGGTGAATATCCATCGGTTAATTGATTATTTGTAATTATTGTGTACAGAACTTTTTATACTTTTTCTAAAATCTTGGTTGAGATGGTAATTGTCATCCCATAAAAAAGAGAACAGAAATTTAAATTTTAAAAAGTGAATTTATTGAAAGAGAAAATCCTTTGTACCTTAAATCTCGAAAGGAAGAACTCTTGATCAAATAAAAAAAAAAACAAAATAAATCCCACCATGGTTAAAATCTAACACGTAAATATAAAAATGACCCAATACAATAAGGATATATATCAAGGCCGGTGCTGACCAAAAAATATAATGATATTAAGGGGGGAAAAATTACTATAAGAGACAAGAAGGAATGAGACCTTATATTGATGACTAAATTAATTTAAATCCTGAAATGAACATTATATGTTTAAGAGCGGATGAGTATAGTGAAGCTGTGTGTGTTCATTTGCAGAACTAGACAGCTCAAAAGAAAGCAGCTGATACATATATACAACACACACAAATTAATGACTTGAAAATCATATATGATGTTACTCCGGAGAAAATATAAATTAGGAGGACTATGTATGAGTTCAGTTTTTTGTGATTGAAACGAAGTGATTTATTTCTGACAAATTTGTTTTCTAATTAAATCAACAATATCTATTTTGTGATAAAATCATTTATATAAGTAACTAAATCTCCTACTTCATCACTGTCAGCGATAAATTCAATAGTATTTTTTTTTTTGGTCCATCACTTCAGATCATATATCATTCTAATATGAGAGAGTTGATTTTATTCGATGAATGTCTCTAGGCCATCCTTGGTCATAAATGTCTGCATTAGTGGTTTTCTGTGAATCAAAATTTATTTTTTACGTCTATAAATATTTTCTGTCGAATAATTCTTTGTCATGAGTTAGGAATATAAATGATAATATGTATGTTTAAATGCACGATAATTTCGTATAATTCACATAATGACCCTTTTTCTGTCAAATTTACGTATCTTATAGATAAGTTTTATGATATTTAAAATAAGTTATTATTATATAATAATAAATCATTAGATTTTAGTGTGGGAAAAATATGATTATAATATGAATGAGAAAATGAAGTTCATTTTGTTCTTCAAAAAGTCCCCCCACCTCCGGCTTCGACTTTTTAGGCATTGTGCACAAATACTAGTTCTTTACTTCACTCTCCTCTGCGGTACTGTTTATTTGTTTATCTGTACACTAAAATGACAAAGTAATTAGATTTATAGGAGAATTACAATAAATAAGCAAGAAAATAAAACTTGGTAAAATGAAGAAGTTACTTAAAATTTATTGTCCAAGTATGAATAAAATATATTTACACGCAACATTGGTATCACCTAGAAAGAATAGAGATTTTGCCCTGCCTTTAAATTGTGGGTGAGCCCAACCCCCTTCCAAAAATTTGTCTACCAAAAAAAAAGATTGATCACTCGGTCTTGCAATGCTTATCTTGTGCTGACTTTTCGATTTATCTCGTACTGACTTTTCGATTCTCAAACAGCAACCACATACTTCAAATTTGTTGGTATTTGGGCAGCCTTGCTGTTTCCAATCCGTTTTATAGAGCTGAAAACAACTGGCAAGTGGTCTGACAAAAATTGGTAAGCTCTCATTGTGAGACCGACGGAAACTTAGAAGTGTCAATCTGACCCAGCCTCCATCCAATTATTTTGTGTTGTCAAAGTTCTTTAGGATGAGTATCAATGAAACCACAGCAATCTAAAACCTATTGAAGTAGCGTCCATTATTATGAATAATTCAGAAAGAGAATTCATATAAATGGAAAGTACACAGCTCTTCCGAGGCCAGAGGAAACATCAATTTCTCATCTAGCAATTTACAAATTTGTTCATTCACACTTCCTTTTCAGCGGGGAATACTTCACACTAGCATAAACATTTACAATTAAACGAGGGAAAAAAATTAAAAAGGGCTAGCACAACAAAAATAAAAACCTAGGAGATAAAGAGATGCCTTTGCTCTCTCTCTCTCTCTCTCTATTGAGGTAATATTACTAACTAATGAGCGAAGCAAAGAGGAGAAGAAACAAAAAGGTAAAGGTGAAAAGAAAATGAAACGGAGATCGATACCCTAGTCCCTACTGTAGATGACCTCTAACGTTGAAAACCCTATGCGTCTTAGTTTTGCGAGTCTTGAACAGACAATCTACTAATGAAGGGTGATAGAGCAGCAAGCAACGCCTTTGGACATTCTTCATGTGGTAAATGGCCACATCCAGATATTGCCACTAGTCTCTGCAAGTTAATTATTAAAAGAAGCATTAGGATTTAGAACAGATAAATGCTAGGGGTTGTTTACAGCATGTGAAAATATGGTCAATAGTAGTATACTCACAGAATTTACAAGTTTTGAGGCCATTGTTTGGCAAGAGCTGAGAGAGACAAGGGAATCTTCAGCACCAGCAATGACCAACACTGGCATATCTCCTACAGCCTGTAGCAATAATTCTGCATTTTTTGCTGAATGTATGGTTTCAGATGACAATTTCCCAATCTCATGAAGAGCTTCATCCCATCCTTCCACATATAGTGGCGCCTAAGACATTGAAACAACAGTTATATACAGAAAAATAGCATCACTGTGTCCTGGAAGTGATGGATTTTAAACAATAACATGACTAAACAAACAGTCAGAAGGAATACAAATATATCACACAAAAGAGTTGCAAAAGGTGATTCAAGGACTAAATAAACAAGAAAAGCATAATGATTTCCAAACTCTGCATTACACTCCCTTAGGAGAAATGTAGAAGGTCAAAAGAACCTGCAAACAAAATTATACATTTACCATGCCAACCTCCATCCAAGCAAGGCAGAAAACAAATGAATGGAATACAATGGTGTGATCCAAGAACAAAGAATCTGAGATCGTAATATAGCATTTATCTATAGACTGAAAGATAAGTTCAACCAATTGTCAAGGACCAATGTTTTGTCTTTCCATGTAATAATCATCTTTATTGCTTGAAACTAGGAATTAACTACCTTGTAGAGACTCAAGACTTCTGTTGTCAGCTTGGTAGAATCATACCAAGCGCGTCGGTTCACTACTTGAGTGATTTCTGTTCTTAATAAAGGGCGAACCAAGTGCTTCTTTCCAAGTGATGTATGCAAAAGGATCCTTGCAAAAGAAGGAACCACTTCTCTTGACAAGTTAACATTTAGCAATATAACCCCTTTGATGGTAACCTGCATGTTACACAGAGAAGAGCTTTAGACTTCATCAAATGTAGGAGATGCATTAACAGCAAATTTTAAAATACACATGCAACTATAAATGGAAAAAAAACAACATAATCAATGTATCAAAAAAATAAAAACATAACCGATGGCAACTGATATTCATAAACACATGAAGAATAATGCACCCAAGTTATCAAAGATAAGTAATTCTTCAACTACATAATCCAGTTTTTTATGTCTTATGTTTTGTACCATAAATGCAACTATAATGATTGACATGTCTGTGTGTGTATCAATTTTTCTCGTATCCATGCATGCCAATCCAAACACTAACCTTACGGGCATCAAACATTTTGGAGAATGTGATCAGACCAGAAAAATAGTTATGAATTAACACTAAGCAATATGATGATGTGACCAAATTAAAATACAGAAATCAAAAGCCTTAGAAATTAAAATTTCCTTTTCTCTTCAATTATGATGCCGCAAACATTGCAAAGAAATTTCTGTAAGAATAAAAATAAATCTGTGTCTTCTCTGACATATAATTCATCATTTCTCAAACTATTTAATCTGACATTCATCATCAACAAGGCAAGTAAACCACAGGATTCACATTATCATAAACTAGCAGTCTGCAATTAAAACAGATAATGCTGTTAAATTTCATATTGCTTATCATTCTAACATATCAAATAAATGTGTAATTACATAGACAATCAGGCCTGCCTGTACAGGCAACTGGAGCAACTTTACATCTAGGTATGATGCAATCTGCATTTCATCCACACACCAAAAAAATTGCTAAGCTGTATAATATGCCGACCAAATAATTATGTTATCTACCTAGCACATAAGAGCAATAAGTAATCTCACATTAGAAGAATTCATTGATGACTGAACTCTTTGTGCAGCCTTCAAAGCAAGCAGCCCTCCATCATCATGACCGACAAGCACCACAGAAGAGAAACCAATCTCAGAACAAAATGATAAAAGCAGGTCAACCTGAAAAGGCCATATCAGCTCAAATGTAATTTCAGATGAAAACTAGCACATACTCAAAATGACAAATATAGAAACAACATCTAATGATCAATATACCATGAACAAAGGACAAACAGCTTCACTACTGCATATCTAATGCTAACCCCCGTCTCATTCAACACTTTACTCCTTCACCAGTTTCAGTGTTCAACACTCCAAAACTCCATTCATTTTTTTTTCTTTTTTCTTTAGATTAAAAACCATTAATGCACTGTTGAACAAGAAAAATAATAGCAACACATACTGTGTTATTAACCTACGAAGCCAAAAGTTTACTCTCCATTCCAAAAGGGAAGTATTCTGATCATAACATGAATAATGGAGCTTGGCCAATACCTTAGTTATTTGGTCAATACCATGAGGAAGAAAAGAATGCATTTCTCACGAAAATAATGATAAGGACCAATCACCTGACTATCAAGCTTATATGGATTAGGTAAATCTTTTTCCTCCCACTCGTTTCGATGAGGCCTTGACGTTAGTCCCCAGCCAGGCCTGTCAAATGCAGCAACAGTGCAATTACTTTGTCGAGCAATAGATCCCATAACATGCCTCCAAGAGAAGACTCCTCCACCAAACCCATGTACTAGAACAACACCTAATTCACCAGTAGTGCCATCCAACTTTTTCTCCAAATTCATAGAATCTAATTTATTAGTTACTTCATGAACTTTTTCTAGGCACAGAGCAGGTATATCTTCAGAAAGAGCAGGAGAAGTCACAAGACCATCTAAAAGTGGAGTATTTAGAGATGAGCCATGGAATTGATTGCTATAGCTCCTGTGGAGTTGCCTCTGGATGTTTGGAGACGTGCTTTCCAAATGCCTGTTGAATTTAGAAAATCCCCCAGCCATTGATGAAGTGACGCTGCTAAAATTTGGTTCAACAATGGATGCAGAGGACAGGGTATGTAGTGGCGAACCAGGCAAGCTGACCTTGTAATGGACTGTAAGTCCTTGACATGTAATAAATAAACTGTCAGAGTCTGCAAGTAACTTGAGTGGCCTTTCTTCATCACAAACTGTCCCAAAAGGTCTCCGTCTCATTTCACCTTCACTTTTTGGGGTTCTCACTCCAGAAGGTGTAGGAGATCGTGGGACCTTCTGGTAGCAAGGGAAAACTTTGCATGAAAGTACCTGCTTGATTTGGCATATAGGTGGTGTACCAAGCAAAGTATCAGAATCTCTTACATCCAGAAAACCAAAACTACGAAACAATTAACTAAGCACAAAACTCAAATTAAAGGGGAGAAGTATAGTTATCACAAACTTACAGCTTCTGGATCACCCCGGTGAAACAATAGCTTTCTCCGCGCCCTACAGCTGGTTCTATAAGCTACCACAGTGTGGCCTAGGGCAAAAACAACTGATGAGAGAAAGAGTACAGGCATTCCCCATGACTTCTTCAAGTGGAGTCTCTTCTTTGAGAGAGAAGCTGCAGCTTCAGCTTCAATGTGAGAATTTACAGAGAAAACACAAGCTTTTACCGAAAGAAGAACAACTGAGAGAAAGCAAGACAGAGACACAGTTCCAAGGTAAGGACCATGTGATAAAGCAGGGCCATCGCAAATGCTATACACACCTGCAAATATGAAATAATAAAAAGGTTAGCCTGGAAAAAAATAGGAATTATATTATGGAAAGGATCCACTGAACTGATCATCCAATTCCCAGCATGCAGGATATAAAGTGAGAAACATAAGATACAACATGACTGTGTATAGCGCTAACAAAATTTTCGTCTGAGAGCATAAAACAGATGAAATACAGTTGCTTCCATCGATACAAAATTAAGATTACTCCCATATTCAATCACATAGCTATTGCCAAAGAGTATGAAATTGGGAAAGAAAAAAAAAGAGCTTGGGATTTGTTGTTAACTTGAAGATGCTTATCTGGAAAAGAAATATAAAAATACTTGAAGTTTCTTTCGACACGTTAACAAGCTTATGAGAAATGGTTTCGAAACTTACTCCTCGTTTCCACAACCTAAGCATCCAATGAGCTAATGGTTTTGGTAAAGAAATTAAGCAATGAATTCCCCACGACAAGATAAAAGGGAAATCGGTTCTTATAATTTAAAAGTAAGCAATGAACTGAGGGAACAAAATAGTATAACATTACTTTAACATTCCTGCAAATACCAGCCCGAGAGGGAACATAATACCCGAAAAAGGTAAACAAAGCACCATAGAAAGAAAGAAAAAAAATACAGAGGACAATCATACATATAATGATGAGAGATCTTATGATAGAAACGAGAGGAATGTCTGTCAAGGAACTCTTGAATGAGTATCGATGCAAGTGTTCTTTAAAACCGTAGCACCTCACGCACGTAAAGCTAGAGATCAAAACACAAGGTACCAACACGTCAAACGCCGCCACGAGCACCGGCAAAGATGTAACGAGCAGAGATGCCAACATTGCCACCATGAACAACAACGTCCAAATGCCCCTCCGAACCTTTTCAAAGCACTGTCCTCCCTTCGCCATAATTAAGTAAACAACAAAACAAATTCCAGCGATCGTAACCCGCGCTGATGAGGCGGTTACGATCGTTTTTTCCCAATTGAACAATCAGAAAGATCTATAATAGTGAGACCTCAATAGGCAACTAAAACCCTAACTAGTGACTACGTCGGATTCTCCGTCAGAGGCTCAACCTGACATTTCCGGCGAGAAGAATAGGAAGTTGAACGTTCAAGAAGTGATTGCGTATGAAGAGGCGAAGAATGCTGCGGAGGTTGAAAGTGAACTAGGGTTTACAGTAAGACGTGTTGAAGGATCAAAGCAGGCTTAGAGATTTTCAAAAGGTTTGAAATCTCTGCCTTTCTCCTCCAACCTCTTCTTTCTCGTTTTCCCTTCCTTTCTCTGTCTTCCCTCCTGTGCTCCAAGTTGGTTTCTTCGGTGTCTCTATTTTATTTACCATTTTCCATTTTTTTTAAAAAAATAATCTTAGTTTATTTTTTGAGAAAATTCCAGAAAGTTACCATGTAAATTTTAAAAACTCCAGAAAGTTTGTTGAATTTTGAAAATGACAGATCCCAACCTAATACCAATATAAATTTTCTTAAAATTCAGATAAAAGATCATATGTATTGTTATTTCTATTATAATTATAATTATTTCCTTTAAAAATTATGTTAAAACACACTAGTGTCGATTTTTTTATTTTCATTATGGTTCTAATTATTTCCTTTATAAATTATGTTAAAACTAATTTTATTATTTCCCTTATAATTCTAGTTATTTCTCTTATAAATTATGTCAAAACACGTTTTGCTATTTTTATTAGAAGTTTTGTTATTTACGTTATGAGTTTTATCATTTTCAAATTCTAAGAAACTTATATTGATGCTAGGTAGGAATATATCATTTCATAAATTCAACAGGCTTTTTTAAATTTTGAAATTTAAATGGTATTTTTTAAAATTTTCCCTTTTTTAACAAATAAAAGCTTGTCGCCATATTTAATTTAATAAATTAATCAAGTATTTGCGGTTACCGTTGATCAATATCACGAACGGTAACAATTTTGGGCTTAGGGCGCACGAGAATTTTTATTTTTCATTCTTGCCGCATGGAATCAAGTCAAATTTTAGGCCAATAAATGAAGCCAATTGTTATAAATAAATTTTGCTTTGTAATTTTTTAATTACCTTTGCGGGATTTGAATTTTTAATAAATATTTATACTTACCAACTTTTACCATATTTTAGAATTTTCATATTTTGATATCTTTCTCTTAAAAGTTTTTTCTCAATACAAAAATAAACAAAATTTAAAGGGTTGTAGGGGGGGGGGGGGGAATTGCATATCATCCATATTCTTCGTTGAAAAAAAGTCCATATTTAATGGTAGGGACTTCATTTTGAACTTTGAATTGCAAAAATTGTTGAAAACTTTTTCCTTGCAAAATTTTTTGCCTAAAATAATACTTCAAATTTGTTTAAGTACCTGTATGTAATCCTTTTTAAAGCCAGCGCAACTCTTCTTAAGCTGTGCAGAATTAATTATTAACTATATGCAAAATGAAATATACAGGTATAGAGTTAAAAATATATTACACGCAGTTAATAAAGAGTGATGTGTAGTGAAGAGTTTAGTGAGTACAACCTATTTGTTCAAAGATACAGGGCAACATATATTTAGTGAGGGCAACCGTTTTTCATATATGCCCAACCTATATTCAACTATATGTAAAATAAAATATATCTACATGTAGTTCGAAATATGTTGCACAAGGTTAAAATAGAGTTGTACTCTTTAAAATTGAGTTGCATGCTTGTACTGACTTGAGAGTTAAGAGATCCTTAAGAGTATGCAGGATATGTTTGGTACGAGAGATTTGGAGGGAAATGGAAAACTTGTATGAGTTAAATTTAATAAAATTGAAGAAGTAGGGTCACAGAATTTTAATGAAGGAAAAATGTAAGATACAATTGTAAGAAAAATTAATTAAGAACTTTTATTCTCATTTGTCTCACTTTTTTTAATACAACTCCAAAATTTTTCCCTCCTCTCCCCTCCCCTCATAACAAAGTGTGTTTGGTTTAAAGGAGATGAAATTAGGTAAGGTTCATTAAAATTAGATTATGGGAAATTATAAGTTTGTTTGGTTCAAGAAGAGTGGAGGTTAAGTTAGGAGAATAATTATAGAATATCAAAAATTAGTTATGAGTAATTTAGTCAGGTTGAAATACAAGTTATCTCTCACCTAGAAAAACCCTAAATTTAAAAGTTTAAAAAATGAAGAGAGAAAAGTACTAAAAGACAAAAATTTTCCACACTCTTGCCTCCACTACTTCTAACTAAACAAAATTGTATTAACTTCAACCATCATCTAATCTAACCTAGCTCCTCCAACCAAACAGTCAATTGGGCAAGAGGGAAATGATGGGGAAGTGAGGGGTTGAGAAAATTTTTATAAGTTTGACTTTAAAAAATTGGAAAATTGGGGGGCTATAAGTATTTAATAAATATAAAGATGTAAAAAATAATAAAAAAGTTAATTAAATACTTTTAACCCACTTCTCTAATTTTTCTAAATCTAAGTCCCCTCCATTTCCCTTCCAATCCCTTATACCAAATGGCCTAAATATCTTTTGATAATAAGTTTTGTAATGGAGATCTGTTTTAGTTTTTGAATTTGGCAACTCCTTTTACCACTTTGTGATATATTCTTTTAATTTATTCTTTAAGAAAAATTGATGCATGGGTTTGAAAATTGAAACTACCCTTGCCTCCTTTTTTTATCACCTACTTGCTAGTTTTCTTTTTTTTTTTTTGTCCGACAGCTTGCGAGTTGTTAATTTTTTATTGAAAAAGAAATGACATGAATCATTGTCTGCAGCCACACAAGATACCTTAATTAAATCACATGAAGAAAATTTAAGAATTGATAATCCTGGCTCCACTCTGCTCTTTTATTCTATTCTATTTTTTCTTTTTTTTCAACGGAGTCACTATATTATTTTAATTGTTTTTAAGTTAAAAGTTCAAGCGGTCATCATCTTGATTCCTGAGCCCAGAGTCGACCCTCATTATTATTTAATACTTTTATTCCCAGCTAAGCACAGGACAACTGAAAACTAATAATCATTTCTTAAACAAAGCCACTGATCATCGTTGTGATTATATTAAGCGTTACAGTCACATTAGTAAACCTTTGGAAGTGTTCAAAATAGTTATTTAAAAAAAAAAACAAGAAGAAGAAGAAGCATGACTGGTAAACGTTTGAAATCTAACAAGGCTTTTTCTTTTTCTTTTTTTTTAAACAACCAAGACTTTTTCTTCACAATTTAAGAATTCTTTGTTCGTATGAATTAATAATTTATATATGTGTTATAGTTTGAAAACTAACATTCAACATTTTTATTTATTTTTATAATTTTTTCAATTGGGACGTGAGAGTTGGCTTCTAAGATGTTTTTGATATAAATATGTAAACATAAAAATTAATTATTTCAAGATACATCGAAGATTATAAAAGGAACGGAAGTCTTAACGACAAAGTTGCATCATATTAGTTTTTTTTTTTTTTTTGCCAACTGCATTATATTGTTTAAATTGAGATAATGCATATAAAGTTTTTAAGAAATTAGATTATCAGTATTATGATTTAAATCCCTTTTACCAATAAATTTCTGAATGTGGAATGTTTTGTCATTTTTACTAATTCTTTTCAAATTTAAGAATTAAGATTACAATAATGCATACTGCACATTAAAGCAACTTTATTTACACAATACATTAATATATTTGTTGGACTTTAAGTTCTAGTTCGCTCTTTATAAGCCAGACTATTTGATTGGGAAATGAATATCATTATCAAATGAGAAACAAACCATTATTAGTTAGAGAATGGTCAACACATATTAGTATTGATTGCAAATCAGCTAATTGTGGAACAAGTCATTTTATACTAGGAAATTAATCAAGAATTACTTTTTTATATTTAAAAATTAATTAAGAATCGGGCTTATAAGGGCTAACCATATAGGACATTAGACTTTAAAAGGCCGGCCCTTTTAAGCTCTTTTATTTTTTTTTTCTAAAACTTGCCTTACATAATTTGACTAATTCTCTTTTGACCAATACCCTAACCCAATAAGGCAATAACACACACACGGACACTGCCCTTAACTCTTTGAGTAAGATTATTGATAATTTATTTGTTGTAGAGCAAGATTATGGATGCATTCATGATGTTGGTATGTTGGAGAAGTAATTATTGCCTTTGTTACCCCTAAAACAGAGCCTTGACAGAGTGAAGCACAATCAAATATCCTTAAAATTGATGATAGTGAAGAAGATGGAAATTGTAGTCATCATACTTATGTTTTTGGGTTATGTAGCAAAATTTTTTCGGAAGTATAAGCCCAGGAGCAATGTTACTCTGGAAGTTTTTTTTTTGTCTCAATATTGTCCTGAAAGTCTTAAAACGGAGCAATCTTGCCCCTCCATTAACCTAAAGTTAAGTTTGACCATTGACTTTTACTTTTTTCATTTGTAAGGCTTACATGGATGATGACTCGGCTAAAGTTTTAATTGAGATAGTAGTAGATACAAATAAAAAAAACAAAAACAATCCACATTTACCCACTGATATTTATTTATTATTTATAAATCACTCTAATGTGACAATTCTCTATGTTCAACCTTAAGTAAGTTAACTATTTTTTTATTTCTTTAAAATAAAAATTTAATATCTGTGGGTTATGTCAATCTTTTTTTTATTTTTTCTTTTTTATCCACTGCAACCTGGGCTAAAACCTTAACTGAGTCATAATCCACATAAGCCTTAAAAATGAAAAAATTTTACCCTATGTTTTTTAGTGTTTAGCTATTTATGTTTTGTGTGTGTTATTTGTATTTGTAATTTATTGGAATTTGACAATGGTGTACATTGGACTATGTTGTTTTCTTGTTCATTTGTTGAATGTTGTGAACCATTTATACTTTATTTTGACACAATTTTTGTATTAAATTATAATTTTAATTGTTGTAATTTACTAATATAATTTATTTAAAAAATGTTTAAAAGGCTTTCGATCTTGTAGGGTCAGCCTTAACCGTATGTTTTCGGGCCGGACTTTGAAAACATATGTTTTTTTAAAATCGGGGCTTCAACATGCCAGCCCTTTTAAAACCATAGCCCTTAAAGAGCCGAACCAACCATAATTCTCAAGGGTCGAGGCCAACTATAGTTCCCAGCTTTATGCATTGGTGACCTCCTCACCATATCTACAAATGATTCCATAGATACTATTGACCTTATGATAATGATTGAAGTCTTTTATCGCAAATGACTTGATTAAGAGACTGGTCTCTAGTCTATTAACTTCTTCCTCTTTGAATTCATTATGTGTGAATTCTACTTTCTCAATTTGCTTCACCTCATTGTGTGAGTTGGAATCTTGTAGTGATGCAAGGAGATCTCTCTTGTTGGTATCACCAACAAAATTTTTAATATTTGAGAATGACCTAAATGATCATGAATGATCATGTAGTTGGTACCTAATGTGGTGAAGCAAGTTGAGAAAGTAGAATTTTACACATGATGAATTAGAAGAGGAAGAAGCTAATAGACTAAGCACTAGGCTCTTAATCAAGTCACTTGTTGCAAAAGGCGCTAATCATTTTCCTCATGTCAATAGTGGCTATGTAATCATTTGTGGATATGGTGAGGAGATCAGATAACCAATGCAAGTGTTGTTGTGTTCAATGCAAAAGTCATGGTTGAATAACATAAGTTATTGTTAAAAAGGGATCATAATTATGGCCGAGGATTTTGGGAAGATACCTTCATTAGAGCTTTTAATAGACATAAAGTAGGAGCTAATCACTTATTGAACAAGTTGTTTTGAGTTATTTATCACTATTACAAAATTGTTTATATTTGATTGTTGTTTTTGCCCATATAGCCGTCATATATTTTAACGCCATAAGCGGTTTAAAAATCGTCACATATGTTTCACTATATATAACAGTTTTCTAGTAAAAAATGTCATGTATTGGTCACTTATAAATGACAAGTGTTTAATATATGACGGTTTTTATTGAACAACCGCAAAGAATATACTTTTTCTATTTTACATGATTGATCATTATCATTTCATCTTACAATCCATTTATATTAAGCCCCACACCGGAGAATCTTATACCCTCAAGGGATCAATGTTCATCTGTTTATGATTTTATTATATTAAATCATCTTAAACAATATACATTGCTTTGGAAATGACATAAGATTCATCCGGGGAGCTCAATGTTAAGGCAAGTTTTATCCAAGATTGGGTGAATTGGGTGAAATAAAAATTTTCTTCAAACCTTAACCACGAATGCACAGAGGATTTATACTAGTTCGGTTTATAATTCCCTACCTACGTCCAGTTCCTCAGTGTCTCACTGAGTCACCACTAACACCTCAAGATTTTAATGGGCTCTTGGGGCCAAAGTACAGACTCAATTCAATACTTAAGAGACACTCCCCTTACTGGTGCAAACTGGGTGAGATGGAACTTAAGACAAGAAGCAGGCAAGGCCTTTACTAGGAAAGTGGATTGGGTAATACTATCTGGCTATGTTTGTTGAGACATTTGGATAGCTCGATATGGTAAACTGTTTGGATCGGATATACAAATAGGGGATACCAATGCCCATAAGAGTTTATTTAAAGTATGTTGGGATAAGGATTTGGCAAGTTGTTGTTCCCTTTTTCATGTACCCTCTTCATGTTTAAATGAATCCAATCACCGCGAAGATGACATTGTTCATCTAGAGATGGATGGACCTATCCTTCCCAATGGAGATAGTAGTTGTGGGGGAGTCATGCAAGATAATAATGGGCTTTGAATCTGTGGGTTTAGCTGCAAATTGATTAAAGTATCGCTTGCAATTGTGGAGATATAGGCATCTTGAATTGCCTTCAATTATGTTGGAATCAAGGTTATCAAAAAGTGATTGCTATTTCTGATTATATTGAGGCTATTAATTTGCTGCTCAGAGGGTGTGAGGGTGATCATTCCTTCTTAGATATAGTTAATGAGATTTGAAGCTTCATACATAGGGATTGGCATTTGGCACTTGAAAATTTGACATGTTTAGAGAAGACCACACTATAGCATATTATCTAGCTAAGTATGCTCACAGTATGATAAATAGTTTTTATATCATTGATCAACCTCCACCTATTTAAACAATAGGCGGATTGTGATGAAGGATGGTAAGCTTTAATGAATATTGTAACCATTTAATATGGTTTGATTCAATATTATTCAAAACAAAAAAGAAAGTTAAGTGAGGGGTTTAGTGTCATTTAGTAGGTAATACCTAAACTTAGTAGGTAATACCTAAACTTGAAGATGTACTCCCTCCAGGTCCACAATATAAATTATTTATAAAAAAATGCCTTGTTCCACAATATAAATGACTTGCTTAAAAAATCAAGTGAGGTGTTTAGTGCTACCATTTAGTGCTACCATTTAGTCATAACACCTTGAAGATGTACTCCCTCGAAGTCTACAATATAAATTACTTATAGAAGAATGTCTTAGTCCATAATATAAGTGACTTGGTTAGTAATTAATTGTAAGGTTAAGGTACATATTTAGCATTCAATTATTTCCCTATGGGCGTCTAGCTCAATTAACTATTTTGGGGTGTAAAAGTAAACATTATGAATTTTTTTTAGAACAATAATAGCAACGCCATTAACTTCACTTAACTTCTGTTACTTTTTTTTTGAAATGTGGGTCCCACCACTCTTCTAACTCCCTATTAATGAAATAAAGGTCTCACCAATCTTTTTAGGGCACCCAACACAATTATTTTTTATAAAAGCATTTACAAGCAAATATGAGTATTTATATTAATGCCCATATTTTATTTTATTTTTCAAAAGAGCATTTACAAGACAAATGTAGCCATTTACAAAACAAATACAGGGATTTAAGAGATTTCAAGGATTTAAAAAATTTCAGTCGTTCACATATTTGTCTTATAATTTTTTCATTGCACTATTTTTGTCAAAATAAAATTAAGTTTGTCAGTGGAAAGAAAAATATGGGCATTTACAAAACAAATATGTGAATGTCTAAAATTTTTTAACCTTCTGGATTCTTTTAAATCTTTTTAGTTATAAGGTAAACTCACGTATTTGCCTTGTAAATGCTTTAATGAAAATAATAAAGTCAGGGCATTAATGTAAATGCTCATATCTAAATGTTTGTATTTGCTTTATAAATGCTCTTATGAACAATAATTGTGTTGGGTGCCCCAAAAAAATAATTCATTCCTAAATTTGCACTTTAATTTTCTAAAAATATATTAAAATAATAGAGAGTGAGAAGACTAATGGATGAGACCCACATTGTAAAAATAACGGAAGTTAAGTCAAGTTAACACCCTTGATATTATTGCTCTAAAAAAGTTCATAATATCTACTTTTGCACCTGAAATAGTTAATTGTACTGACTGCTTAAAGAATAATAGTTGACTGCTAATTTGCATATTAACCCTTAATAGTATTTATTTGTCAATTTTTTTCTATATAGTTAAAGCTTAAATGTGGTTTTTTATATGTTCACTCTCATTTTGAAACATAATTTAATATGAGCAAAATTGGAGAAAAGTTTCAATTTAAGGCATATTTAACTACTTAACTATTATTTATTAGTTCTGATAAATTAGTTAAAGTGTATTATATTATAGATTATAAGGAATAGCTTTGCTAAATAACACTATATTACTATTTATTAAAAGAGATTTATACTTTTTAGAGTTCTTTCTAAAATTTGGAGCAGTCAGAAAAAGTATACGTTTTTTTAAAAAAATATTTGTTTTTATAGTTTTTTTTTGTCTTTTAGTGTCATCGTGTTACAACACGTGCTTTTATATAGTACATGGATTTTTGTAGGGACAAAGTTTAAAGGATATTGAATGATTAATTAATGATTTGGTATTTATAATTATTTAATTGGATTCAACTAGAACTAGGGTTTTAAATTAGTGAAATGGTTCTTAACTATCCTAGCATAAGTTAATGATCTTACGAAAGTACCCTTAATTCAATGTTAATTTTTTTTATAGTTGTAGGCTATACTATTCAGATATTAACAATCTAATTCAACATTCTGAAAGAGATTATCACAATTCCTCTCCAATATATGTATGCTATTCTCTGAAGGTGTCATCAATGTATTAGATCCATCGGTATTATCCCATTATGCTTTGGCTAAGGCTTCAACAACCATATTGGCTTCTCTCCTATAATGCATCAATTCTATTTACCAATCATTTTCCAGCATAGATGTAATATGAGATAAGATAGTAAACTCTAGGTGTTTAACAGGTATCGGCGACTAGATAGCTTGAATCATATTGACACAGTCACTCTCTATAATAAACTTCTTGAGACCACGATCAGCTGCAAGTTTTAGTCCCCAAAGAATTCCTCAAGATTTCGCTAACATTACAAACTTTGATCCCACTCTAAACATAAAATCATGCATGAATGTAACGTAATGGTCACAAAGAACCCCATCATAAGTGCAACAATTAATATTGCTTCACCACAAACCATCCACATTTATCTTTATTATACCAACAGGAGGTGGCTCCCAGAAGAAACGTGGGACATCATTCTTCAAAATACTCGATAAATTTGATTTTTCCTATGATAACACAGTATTATTTCAAGCCACTATCTCACCATTACGCTGTATCTATTGATTGAAAACATGGTCATTTCTAGCTAACCATATATGCCAACAAGCCACCTCGAACCATCTTCGAAGCTCATACCCCACTACCTTGAAACATTGTTGCAAACACCACCTCAATCATATAGGATTATTTCTTTCCTCAAAAAATCTATCTTGCCATTGCACTGGGATATACTCATTCCAAAATTCGTGAGAATAAGTACAATTTCTAAGAACATGAAGAATGGATTCAGAATCAAGGTGGCACCTCTCACAAATCCTTGAAGTATGCATGCCCCGTAATGATCTATTTAAATTCGTGAGAAGTTTTCCAAGTGCACAAATCCACATAAATAATTGGTATCATTGTAGAACTTGAAGCTTCCACCCAATGTTCCATGTTGAACTCGTTCCTGACTGAATTGAGGCAATGATAATTTTGTAAGAGGATTTTAATGTAAACCTCCTATCATTTGACCATCTCCAAACTGGAAAGTCATCACCTTCTCCTATTCGAAAATGGGTCTTATTAATCGCAGATAATACCATGTATGGGAGGAGATGTTGGAACTTTCCCCAATCCCACTGTCTCGACAATGTTAGACAATCACATATCTTCCA
>JBAGKO010000012.1:14471197-14483239 GCA_037177275.1 Acacia concinna
AGGAATCTTACCCATAAATCATCCCTTTTATTAATAAGGGACCAACCAAGTTTTGTCATAAAAGCTTGGTTTTGATGTCTTGCCTTTTTCAATCCCAAACCTCCATTCTCCCTTATAGAACACACTTTATCTCAAGCCACCAAGTGCATTTTTTATTGATAGGACTACTTTCCCAGAGAAAATTCCTATATCTTTTATCAATTTCATTACAGATTCTAATAGGTAGAGGCACAGTCTGCATAGCATATGATAGCATAGAAGACATCACACTAGAAACAAGAGTATATCTACCTGCCATTAATAGCAAAACATCAAATACTTACCACTCGTGAAGAATTGGCAATACCCAAATACTTACCCAAATTTGATGTGGGCACAAAATTCAGAAATTCACTTATCTAACTTCTCCTAATGTAATTCACATTTTTAGAGAAAAACTATGAGATTTAGCTGTATTTATTCTTTGACCCGAGATATCACAAAAATAATCAAGAACTGCCTTTATAACTGGTGCCTAATCCAAATCAGTTCTAGCGAACAAAATAAGATCATCCACAAAAAATACATGAGAGATAAGAGTACATCTTCTCGATAGTCGAAAAGGACACTAATCTCCATCCACAACAATACCTTAAATTAAATGACCAAGTCTCTACATCATAATCACAAAGAGATATGGAGATAAGGAATCCCCTTGTCTAACACCACAAGAAGGAGCAAAGGCTTTTGTAGCTTCCCCATTCCATAACAATTGCTTTTTTGTAGAAGAAACACAAGCACTAAAACATTCATCAAATAATCCGGTGTACTCAGAACTTGTAAACAATCAACCAGAAAATTTCATCGGACTCGATTATAAGCTTTCTCTAAGTGAATTTTTATAGCCATAAACCTATGCTTGCCTTTCAAATGTTCTATAGAATGAACCACATTCTGGACTAGAATAATATTATCAAAACTCTGACGCCCCTGCATAAAACTACATTGATTTGAAACCACTACCATAGGCATAATTGATTTCAATCTATTAGAGATAACTTTAGTTATAATCTTATAAATTACATTACAGAGAGTAATAGGGCGAAAAACACGTATTGTCTTTAAAAATAAACTTTAGGAATCAAAACAATCTGAGTGCCATTAACTTGTTGAATCCATTGGGGATCCTTGAAGACTTGTTGTATTACATCCACCACTGATGTCCCTACTGTATCCCATTGGCTTTAATAAAATAATGGGATAAAATCATCCTGTCCTGGTGCCTTAAGAGGGCCTATATCAAACAAAGCTTTCTTAATTTCTCCATGCTCCACCGATTTCTCCAATAATTGATACCAAGAATGATCAATCATTGGATAAGTAATTTAAACACAAGTGATCCTGAATAGGCCTGATCCTCAGTATATAACCTCTCAAAGAAACATTTCCCCATATTCTAAATTTGATCCTTATCTTATGACCATTACCCAGTCTCCATTTTTTAGGCCTTAATCCTATTTCTCTTCCTCCGGCCATTTGCCATAGAATGAAAATAGTGTGTATTATGATCACCTTGCTCAAAATAATTTGCTCTACAGTACTGCACCCACATTAACTCCTCATACTCTAAAATATTTTCTAACTCCCCCACAGTTCTCCGCACAATTCTTCAAGGTGCTAAGATAGTCCATTTGAAGCTATGTTCGACTGAATACCTACAACCCTTTGATGAATTTTATCCTTCATAAACTTTAGATTCCTAAACACTTTCTTATTCTAAGCACGCAATTCCAAAGTAAAAGTAGCCATAGAATGATTCCAATCATTACCAATTTAGAGCAATGATCTTTTACAAAATTTTAAAGTTTTCATGTATGACCTAAGATGCAAAGAATCGAAATGGACGCCTCCCATTTGCATACCTCTCCGTCATAACGCAATGAAAGGTTGTTAAAAATAATGATAATATTATTCATTTTCCCTCAAAAAAGGCTTTAGGTGAGTGAGTTTGGAGGGCTCAACAGAGTGAAAAAAAACCGCCTCTGAATTCAAAAAAATGCGTATAAAAGCATTTGTATATTGCTAATGGATAAAGCCCTCACATTGGAATATTTAAACTCACTACCATTATGTGTAGACTCAATACTACTTGATTTTGGTTTCAAGGTTTTGTTCACACAGACTTTTGTTTTTGTTTTTTTTTTTTTGAGTTTGCACCCACAATAATAATAGGGGGAATTTCAGTGGAAGACCAAATAAAGGAATTAATATCAAAACAGCCCATAAATAAGTGAATGTGCCATATGAACAAGCATTTTCCTTGTTCATATGGCAAATTTACTTGTTCATGGACTGCTCTGATATTAATTTCCTTATTTGGTCCCTAATTGAAATTCCCCTATAATAATATTGAGGTAACTTTGGCTATGGGAGGTTCAAATCACAATATTTTTGGCTCTGGTAGTAGTAACCTTTTATTCTTTTTCTCATTTTCTGATTCCCCCGGTCAATTTTACTACCTTGGTAGTATTATTAAGTTCAGTAGCAAATTTTTTTGGTCCTAGATATAATTCTACTCTGAGAGTTACTTTATTGATAATTGTTTTTAATTTTATCTTAATTTAATTTTCATTAGAAAAAGAGAAAGAAGAGAGAATTAGGAATATTTTGTAAATGTAGGGAGAGAAAATTTTAATAAATCGTTAATTTGAAAAAAAAAATTATGAATTTAAAATATTTTTATAACTTCACATGTCATTTCTTGATACATGAAGACTAGTATAAATGAATTTTGGGTTAAGGTAAAAAAATGGCTATGAAGTTTGCTCAAAAGTGTAAAAATAACCATAAATTATTTTTGGGTGCAAAAGTAACCATAAACTTTAGAAAAAGGTGCAAATTGTTAAAGTATTGTTCAAAACCGTTAACTGTAATATCCTGATATTTTTAGCTCATAAATGAGGAATTTAAGGTGAGTAAAGGACCAGAACCAGTAGATGAAAAATTTTAAATATTTTAGAAGGCTCTCATAAAAGTTTCATAATTTTTTGCCACCTAGAACTCCTAAATTCCGATAAAAAATTTTCAGAGAAAAAATTCTAAAATTTTTATAAGAGCTTCCTGAAATATTTAGAATTTTTTCTCTACTGATTCTGGCCATTTACTCACCCTGAATTCCTCATCTAAGGAGCTAAAAATATCAAAAATGTTACAATTAACGGTTTTAATCAGTACTTTAATAGTTTTAAATAGTAATTTCATGGTTTTGAACAATTATTTCATGGTTTTGAACAGTATTTTGATAGTTTTGCACCTTTTTTCTAAAGTTCTTGGTTATTTTTGCACCCAAAAATATTTTATGGTTATTTTTGCATTTTTTGTGCAAATTTCATGCCTATTTTAGCACCTTAACCCATGAATTTTTAAGAATGACAGGTATGGTATATAATAATAATATTTTAAAAAATTGATGGTCTGTTTGGTTTATGCAATGGGTGGGTATGTAATAATGGTAGCAAATATAGTATATAATGATATGATTATTGCGGAGCTTTTCTTTTTTTTTTTTTTTTTTTTGCTTTCACAAGGTATCCCCCAACCTGGTAGGCCAAAGACTCATTTGCTCATTGTGGGTTCCTCTATGGGAAGGACAGCTGGCCATGAGCTTTTATTTGGTAGGTTGTTAAATAATCTTGAAATGAAATTTATATTTTATATAGAATAAATGTAAGATAATTTTCTTACCTCCATTAAAGCAACAAAAGTTATAAATGTCTAAATATTAATTTATGAAGCATATAAATGTTTACTCTTTTGGTACTATATAAAAGGGTAGAGAGAAAAGAAATTTTGTGGTCTTATTTATAAGGAAAATTTTCAAAGTTTTAATGTAAATATATAATTTTACCATTTATTTATTAGTATGTTGACTTTATTTTCATTTGATATTATATATATTTAATAAAG
Source organism: Acacia concinna (assembly GCA_037177275.1). Classification (NCBI taxonomy): domain Eukaryota; kingdom Viridiplantae; phylum Streptophyta; class Magnoliopsida; order Fabales; family Fabaceae; genus Acacia; species Acacia concinna. Next base: position 14,475,143 of record JBAGKO010000012.1, read on the forward strand.
GTAGAGTTAGAAAATGGTTGAGTTTTACGGTAGAGTTAATAAAAGAGAAAATGACAATAAAGTCCCAAGGAACAAACATAATTACTAAAAAGTCCCACCAATTTGTTCCCTCACCAAAAAGTCTCAAGATCTTAAGAGAAAATTAACAAATTAGTAGTTCCAATTTACAACTTTGATAAAGAGTTTTGACAAATCTGTTCCAACATTTTAACAACACCCAGGTGATAATTGTTAAAATATTTGAACAGAGTTGTCAAAAATCACTATCAAAGTTGTAAATTAGGCCTATTAAGTTGTCAATTCCGCCTACTCAATTGTCACAACACACATGTGATAATTGTGAAAATGTTTGAAGGGAGTTGTCAAAACTTGCTATCAAACTTGTAAATTGGGCCTACTAAGTTGTCAATTCCGTCTACTCAGTTGTTACAACGCCTAAGTAATAGTTGTCAAAATGTTTGAACGGGGTTATTAAAACTGTTTAACAAAGTTGCAAATTAGGCCTACTTAGTTGTCATTCTGCCTACTAAGTTATTAATTTTTCTTTTGAGACCTTGGAACTTTTTGGTAAGAGATAAAGAATTTGTGGAACTTTTTAGTAAATGTTAGAATGGAGTTGTCAAAACTCACTATCAAAGTTGTAAATTGGGCCTACTAAGTTGTTAATTTTCCTCTTGGCACCTTGGAACTTTTTGGTTAGGGGATAAAATTGGTAGGACTTTTTAATAAATATGTTTGTTCCTTGAGACTTTATTGTCATTTTTCCTTAATAAAATTTAAGATTTTCCTTAGTCCATATGAAAATGCTTAAAACGTCTTATATATAGAATCAAAAGGGTATATATTAATTCATGTGAGTTTTAACTTTTAATAGAATTACATAGCTAAAAAGTTATGTAATGCGAATTACCTAATTTGTTGTAAACCATTGCAAATTACTAGAATGCATATCACCAATAGAAATAAGGGAAAATTTTAATAAAATACCTTCTAAAATTCTAAAATCCAAAAAGAGTTGCTAGCATTTTAAAAAAAAACACTAAAATATCATGGACTAAATCGGGTTTTGTAAATATTGACACATTTACCAAAATAACCCTAAGTTATTTAAAATTTTGTAAAAAAAGGACAAATTGTCCCTTGTTAGAGCACCACCACCGGAGATCCGGTGAGCTAACCTTCAGCCCCAACTAGGCTAATCTGGCAACTGGTCGGAGCTCCAGCGCCTGTGGAGGGTGGGACGGGTTTTTTTTTTCGTGTGTGGGAGGCTCTTTTTTTTTTGGGGTTGGCCCCATTTGATTATAAAGAGGCTTTGGTGGCCAAATGAGTAATGTGATTGACTAAATTTGTAACTGATTTAATCAATGTCATTAATATTTAATCATTCACTAAATGAGTAATGGGATTGACTAAATTTGTAATGGATGTAATCAATGTCATTAATATTTAATCATTCGCTAAATGAGTAATGGGATTCACCAAATTCGTAATGGATTTAATCAATGTCATTAATCTTAAATTATATTTAATTAATATCATTAATCTTTAATCATTGACCAAATGAGTAATAGGATTGACTAAATTCGTAATGGATTTAATCAAGCAAAGGCATATGCAACTACTCGAGTAGTTATGAGTCTAAGGGGAATCAAGCAATCATGAGTAGCAATCATGCGAAACAGAAACGGAAAAGAAACCTGATGAGAGGCATGGGTCAGTTCGGATCTGCAACTGCTCGGTGTCGAGGAGATCAGAGAATGGACGGTATCAGTGGAGACTGGAGAGCCTGCAAACAGTAGGCGTTGGTTGAATGGCCGTTGGTGGTGGAACTTCTGGCAATCAAAAAATGGTGGTGAGGAGATAAGAGAATGGCGAGAGTGATGACTAATGGGAATGAGAGCTTGAGAGTCGAGTGAGTGAGAGGCAAAGAGGGAGAGGTCAGCTGTCGGTGAGAGGGTTCTAAGTTCAAAGATGAGAGGCAGAGAGTAGAGAGGCCGAGACCAAGAGAGGGTTCTTAGCAGTAGCAGATCAAATGTGATAGTAAGACTGAGATGTGTATGTGTGTGAGACTTGTGTTTGACCGAGAGAGGAGAGCCTAAGTTCGAGAGAGTCAGAGAGAGACAAAGCTGAGTCAAGGTTTTTTTTAAAAAAAATGTAAAAGGGCTAACCCGTTTAATACACAGGTCAGCTTGTTTTACCAAACGGGTGGGCTATTCCTGCACTCGAACCCGCTAGCCCGACCCGAATTACCAGTTCTAATTGTTCATATGGTCAATCCCATTACACCTCTAGTCACTTCTCATTCAATACCAATACACCTTTAGTCAATCACATTACTCATTTAGTTAATTCCATTAAGCATTTCGTCATTTCCATTACCTATTTAGTCAATAGCACCATATCTTTATTTTCACTTTATATATATTTACTTGTGTATATATGTATGTTGAGGAGGCTTTGGTGGCCCTTTCTCATAACTAAGTGGAGTGGGTTCGATTCCCACCCCTATCACTTGCTTCCAAAATTTTACCAATCCAAAAATACAAAGCTTCCCACACACAAAAAAAAAAAGCCTCCCACCCCCCACCAGTGTCAAAGGGGCCCAGCAGGCGGCTGGTCGAAGCTCCGATGAGAGATAATATTTTTTATTTTAAATAACTCAAAGGTATTTTAATAAATGTGTTAACATTTACAAAATCAAATTTAGTCCATGATACCTTATTATCATTTTCAAATGTTAACATGCCTTTTTGAATTTTGGGTATTTTTTTTTCTTTGGTGAGTTACTAATAAGGATGTTCCCAAGCCATTTTAAGCTTGATTAATTCCTCTTATGGTTTAGAAATTTTGAAATTGCCCTCTCTTTTATATGAATAAGGTTGTTACTAGTGTTGGGAAAACTCTCTGGTTGGCCCACACCAACCTACGGCCTAATGGTGTGGGCTTATGCAGCCCGCACTTTCTGCAGGTTGAGATTTCCCCAACCCTAACCTACAGTATGGGTTCGCAGGCTAGCTTGCGTGTTGGCCCGCATTTTTTCAAAAAAATAAAAACTTTTTTTTAAAAGAAAAACTTTTTTTAAAAAAAAGAACTTTTTTTCAATATGATTAAAAGTTTAAACCTTATATATATTATTTATCAAGTTTGTTTTCATAATATCAACCATTCTACTAATAAATATTAAAAAATAATTCACAATTAAAGAGATAAAGTTATTAAATGTATCAAAGTTTACAAACAAAACATTAAATCATTTTCAAGTAATCAATATATTACCTCCGGTCCTAAATATAAGACTCATTTTTGTGACATAAAAATGGGTCTTATATTTAGGACCAAAGGGAGTATAATAATATAGTATTAAAGAAGAGGGAAATTGAGAGTTTTTTCTCTTTAAAATTATGAGATATTAATGTGGAAGTACAAGATTTTCAGGGTTTATAATATAAATATTTTTTACAAAATATATATGTGTGTGTGGGCCAACCCGCGATATGGCTCACACCAACTCATAGGCTAACACAGGCCCGCACATTCGCATCCCAACTAGCAAGTTTGTGGGTTGGGCCGTTTTACCGGCTTTAGTTGTTACCTTCTCAACCATCAAGAATTTTATCCGGCATTATTCTAACTTTACTTTTCGTCAGTAGTGCAGAAGAAATGGATAATTTGCGTTTTAATCTAAAGAGCTAGAAGAATTTATCAACCAATGACAAAATGGTTAGTGTTCTTCGTTGTATTTCATCCGTTCCTAAACATATAATTTAGTGGAAGAATTTATTTTAATTCCAAATGTAATATCAGTAGATCAATTTATTTGTTTCCCAAATTTATAATATTTTGATCAACATTCATGTTCATTACTTTTTTTTGCCTGACATTCATATTGATTACACAAAATAAAGAAATGGTTTAATACTTATAGTAGTTTCTGTGCAAATTAAAAATAGTATGTTAAATGTTGGCAAAAATAAAAATAGCATGTTACACAAACCACCACATTTTTTTTAAAAAACAAAAAGCGATCACATATTTTTAACAAATAGTTACGAACATAACTAATTTTTTAATATCATAGGAATAAATAAATAATTTTATAAAGACTAATGGGAGATTGAGTTTAGTAGAAGAAGCCAATCTCTTCAAATTTGATAAACTGAAATTTAGTTTTTTTTACACGTTTATCTTGAATATGATTGCCCTTTGTCCAAAAAACACTTGCGAAAATTGTGTTAAGCTCTTGAATAAGGGAATTTATGTTAAAAAGCTAATGTGAAATTAAGTGTTTATAATAAAGTCTTATAAAAGTATTAATTACGTTTATGTGGGACCTAGCATAATTTTTCCAAAACAATCTTGTGAAGGTCAAACAAAGTGGTGATTGTGAACGGTGTGATAGTCGAAAATTTCCAAACCCCAATTGATGGTGGAAAGAGATTGTGAGGGAAGAAAGAAAAAGCAGAAGAGAGAAGAAAGAGAATTGGAGTGACTGCAACTCTGTAAGTCACACAGGCTTTAAGTGAAAGCCTATATGAGTTTAAATTTGAGCAAGTAGGATTCCCAACTTTACAAGGACCCTAGTACACTGTACAACCTTGTTTGGCTGACCCTTCTTTCCCATCACTTCCAATAATCTATAACATCATCCCAACTGGTGACCCCTCCTGTTGTTTAAAAGAAAATTCAAATAATTATGGCATCGTAATAGCCTAATAAATAACCATGGCACGAACATAGGCAAAAAAAAATAATTTAAAATTAAAATAAAAACCATGGCATGAAAGCTTTCCAATTAGTGACATGTTACGGGTTGGACTACCACATAAAATTTCAAAATCTGGAAAAAGCCTATTAAGAATTTAAAAAGACCAAAATGTCATAAGGAAAATTTGGGTTGGGTAATTTTCACTAAAAAAATTGAATGCCACCTTTAATATTGAAAGTACCATAGTGATATTGTCATACTTAATACCGATTTTTGTCGATCACTTTATTATTTTACTCATTTCTTTTAGTATTTTAATTTTTTTTTGCCAACTTTTACTATTTTAGCTACAATACAAACACTTGGTAAACCCATGTCATTAAGACATATAAGTTATATTATCAAAATCTAATACAGAATTTGTCAATCTTGTTACCATTTTAGTCATCACCTTTCTTATTTTAATCATTCCTTGACTCATGATTATGTGGTCACAATGCAATGAAGATAGGTAAATCTATTTGTTATTATTAATACACTCAAATGATATTGTCAAACCCAATACTGATTTTGTCAATTCTATTACTATTTTAATTACTTCTCTTCAACACGATGAATTTCCCGGTAGATTTCAAGCTTTAAAGCCCATTTGGGTATAAATGACTTTAATGATAAGTAATTTATGGAAAATGACTTTAAACAAAAGTTACTTATCAGAAGTGTTTGGATAAGAAGTAACAGAAGTGACTTTTTTTAATGAAGGTTTGTTTGGGTGATATGTCAAAAAGAAACTTATTATGTTTTTTATAGGGTCTTTTTTTTTAAAAAAAACAAAACCTTTATAATGTATTTTTAATTTGATAGTTATGTAATAATTGAATTGAGATCATTATTTTCACATGGTCACGATAAAATATAAAAAATATAAAAATAGTAAAATACACAATTAATTGTTCATTTCTAATTGGTATAAATAGTAAAATACACATATAATTATTCATTTTTAATTGGATGATAAGACTATAACATAATAAGAGAAGGAAAAAGTGTGTTCGCTCAAGCTTATGGAGAGAGCAAATGGAGAAAGAAAGTGAGTGCTGCAATGTGGAGAGAGAGCAGTAGGATCAATAGTCTAGGAGCTCGTTTGGGTAGAAATAACTTTGGTGATAAATGATTTCAGAAAAAAGTTACTTATAAGAAGTTATTTGTGTTTGGATATGAAATAAAAGAAGTGGAGAGAGAATGAGAGAGTCTTTTGAAATAAGTCATTTTTTAACTTTTAAAATAAGTTACTTTTTTTGGATAGAAGTCATTCTCTTCACCACTCTATCCAAACACACATTTTATAAAAAGTGACTTAAATGCGATGATAAGTTACTTCTTCATCTTTTCCAAACAGACATTAGGATGTTGAATAAAAGTTACATCATGAGCTTTAGAAATAAGTCACTTTTTGTTTAAAAGTCCATTCAATTCTTAATTTATCCAAACACGTTTTTTTAAATAAATAACTGCACATTGATAAAAAATAACTTTTTGTTACTCCCCAAACAAGGCTTTTTAACCAAAGGTGCTTTCTTGATCACCATTGACTTCTTCTCTTTGATAGAGTGAGTACGAGATTCGAGATGAGAGAGAGAGACTGGAGGAGAAGGAGATGGCATGTGGGGTAACCAGTGAGAGAGAAAGGGGGGCATTATGGTAAAAACCTCCAAACTTCAAAACCTAGATTCGTATCAAAAGACCTCTCTGTTCTTTCAATTTTTTAATAGGTTTTTTGGGGTTGGAAATTTTAAATGGTATTTAAATATAGTTTAAAAAAAAAGAAAAAAAATTAATGGCACTATAAAGAATAAAATGGGGTGAAATGATACTCATCTCATCATTAATGAGATTGTGTTAATATTAAAGAACTCCTTTTAATTTACTTTTTATTTGAATTTATAATTTGTCTTCCTAAACTTTTAATAATGTTTACATATAAAAAAGATTTTAATACATGGGATGCTTAAGAAAATCAACGTAATTTTTTTTATATAACTAACTAACTTAATTAACATAGCTAGATTTTTGTAAGAGCATGGCAATAAAGTAGAGAGTTGATAACTAATAAGGATTGAATTATTGAAATGTATAAGATTATCATATATATATATATATATATATTTCTAATTTTTAAGGATTGATGGAGATAGGAGAGAAAATATTCTCAGTTGTGATCAACTAAACATGATTATATTAAACTAAAATCATAGAAGATATGCTTATATTACTAGAATACACACCACTACTATTATTATGAGAGAGATTATTCATATGAATCCTAAGAAGTTGAAGCAAATGGGATATAAGAAATAATTTTAAATGTGATTAACCACACTTTCAAATAAATAATCCTTATAATATAAAATCAAACAAGGGACATTGATTGGTTTGCCCAAGAGGATTTTGTATGTGATTCTTCTTCTCCACCTTTTCAGCACTTGTATCTTCCCCATGTGCATCTGCTCCAGCTCATCAGTAGAAATCTTTTTCTTTTTTTTTTTTCAATTAAAGACAAAATGATGTCAAATTTTAATGCTATATAACATGCCATTTCAAATCATTTTAAAATCACACCACAAGGATATACCTTTGACCACTATACTCTAATTGGAAAGAAATTATTTTTTCCCTCATTAAAAAAAGAAAACAGTGGGGCAAAAGGATGAACTCAAAAAAAAGCGGTATATATATTTTGGATTTTAATTGTTCAGGTGATCTTAAATTATAAGAATTCACTGAAATGAGGATATGGTTTATTATTTTAAAAAATATGCAGAAATATTTACAATGTATTTACTAATAAGTTCTCCAATTTATAGCAAAATTTCAACACTAGCTACTTAAGGCCTGTTTGGATGTCACAATTTTGTAGTTTATTGAGCTTCACTTTAATAAAGTGAAGCTACTTTTGTAGCTTTTTGTATTTTGGAGTGTTTATATGAGCTTTGAAAATTGATGAAGAAGCCACAAAAGTAGCATCAAAAGCATAAGCCACTTTTTTGTAACTTATTTGACTTATGGGGTGGTTGGCTTATGGGGTAAGGAGAGAGAAAATGATTTTAAAATGATTATTTGGTTGAATTTTCTACATAGTCTGTATATCGACTGTCTCAAAAAATTTCAAACTGACTGCCATTAGTCTCCAAATAATTTATGGGTACTCCTCAATTTTTTTATACATTATTTCCATCTTTATCCTTAGTTGAGCCACAAATTACAACCATACCATTATATTTCTGAAATTTGGATTTTTTGACAGAATTTTCACCTAACTTTGAAAATTCATATCTAATTGTAAAAATATCCAATTGAGGTGATTCCAAAGCTCAAATGTCCCTTATTAAGTC
>JBAGKO010000012.1:14498632-14516946 GCA_037177275.1 Acacia concinna
ATGCCCAATTGGGGGTGTTGTAGCACTCAACTGGGCCTATTGTAGTGCTCAACTAATAGGTATAGAGTTGAGGGAACAAGTCCCTCAGCTCACCCTGATGCCCTCAGCTCACGGGTGTGACACCGTGAGTTGAAGGTTAAAATTAGAGAAATTTGCATTAAGATTTCAAATAAGGGATTTTACGTTAAATAGGTCCCGCGTAAAAAATTTATTACTGTTAGGTCCCAAGGTTGTTAATACAGCCCCTGGAGTTGTTAATAACAACCTTAGGGGCTATATTAACAACCCCGGTGTTGTTAATTGGGACTTGACAGTAATAAATTTCTTAACTTGGGATCTGAGAATAGTATATTTTTTTTACGGGACCTATTTGACGTATATTTCTTTATTTGAGACCTAAGTGTAATTTTCCAGTATTATTTCGTGCAAGCCATTGACACTCTTGACATGTACGTGAAAAGGCAAGTATACAGTACAGTTTTAAATATATTCAATATCATTAAGAGCTTGCATCCACAAAATTACCCATTGCAACAAATATCTTTTAATAAGGATGAAAATCAATTATTATCACTCTTGAAGTAACTACCAAACCAACACACTTTAGAGAAAGGACAATGAAGGGACAAATATTCTAAAGATTCATCATCTGAAACACATAAAGAAAATACCTCTGGATTTGTAATATGCCAAAGTTTGATTAAGGGGGTGTTTGTTTTCACTTCTCAAACTGAGGTTTGTGTGAGTCAAAATAAAACTCTTCTCATATATTTACTTTAGAATCCGTAAAAGTTATTTTCAAAAGCTAATCAAAACGAACCCTCAAGTGAGAAACATGTAGTTTACCTCTTTGACAATTTTCCATACTAAAAACCACCATCTTGGTGGAAACTTAAAGGCCCAGATAATCTTTCAAGTCATTCTCCTCTGATTCCATATATAGGGTATTTCTAACATTTTTTATATTGACAAATGAAAATCTCAAACCTCATTAACTATATCATGAAATTTAACAATTTTCCAACTCGATCTACTCCTATTTAATATACACAATATCAAATGAAAATAAAGTCAACGCAATAATAATTTAAAGGTAAAATGAGGGGATTTATAAATAAGACCGATTTTTTTCCCTAAAAAATTTTAAATACCTAGCGCATTATAAAGTCATGTACCCTTGTTGAACAATATGTTAAACTAGACTATTACAGCTGTCACTAAAGCCTGCCCCTTTAATCCTAAATATATTGCACTTCCAACATTTTTTGAAAAACCTTAAATCATATTAAGTCTGTTATAAAATTCAACAATTTTTTAACTTCGCCTTTATTAAATATACATAATATCAAATGAAAATAAAGTCAACACAATCATAAATAAAGAGTAAAATTGTACATTCGCATAAAAAATTTAATAAGGTGCCTTATAAATAAGACAAAAAAATTTATTCTCTCTCTACCCTATATATAAAACAAGAGGAGTATGATTTAATGTAATACAAGATTTATCCCCAATGTACCATGTAAGATGATTTGAAACTAGAGTGCTAGCCTTAATGATATGCCTCCAAATTAATTGATGTTTACATCAACAACAACAATGTGATATATAATTAAAGGTTAAGAGGCAGATTTAGTAAAAAACTATTTCATTAGGAGAGCCCAAAGTAATTAACTATTTTGGAATGCAAAAATAGCAATCAATAATTTTTTTGAGATAAAAATGATAAAACCGTTAAATACACATAACAGCCATTAATTGTGGGTTCCACTGTCTATTACTTTAATACATTTTTATAAGGTTGAGGTGGAAATTTAGTAACAAACTATTTTGTTTTTGAACACCAAAGATAATTATTTTTCGTAAGAATATTTAGGCAAATATGAACATATATATAAGAGCATTTATATTAACGCCTTACTTTATTCTTCTCATAAGATCATTTATAAGATAAATATAAATGTTTACATTATAACTAAAGGGATTAAAAAGAAACTAGGAAGTTAACAAATTTTAGATATTCACATACATGTCTATCTATTGACAAAACTTGATTTTATTTTAACCAAAAGGGTGCAATAAAATTTCTTTTGCAAGAAAATTATGTTAACAAAAAAAATTATTTTAGTCCCTTTAAAATAAATATAGATATTAAAGGATTTAAAAGACTTATAGATATTTGCAAAATAAATATAGATATTCAGGGATATAAAAGACAAATATATATATCTATAAAATAAATATTAATATTCAGAGATTTAGAAGACAAATATATATATATATATATATATATATTTACAAAACAAATAAAATGATTTAAAAGAATTTAGGGATTTAAATAATTTTGGTCTTTAATATATTTGTCTTGTAACAAAATTTTTTATTTTTACCTTTTTGGTCAAAATAAAATCAATTTTCGTCAATTGAAAGATAAATATGGGCATTTACAAGATAAATATGTGAATGTCCAAAATTTCTTAACTTAACTGATTCTTTTAAATCCCTTTAGTTATAATGTAAACACTCATATTTATCTTTTAAATGATCTTATAAAAAGAATAAAGTAAGGCGTTAATATAAATGTTTTTTTTTTATAAATCCTCATATTTTTCTAAATGCTATTATGAAAAATAATTGTCTTTGGTGCCCAAAAAATAGTTCGTTGATAAATGTGTATCTTAACCTTTAAAAAATATATTAAAATAATAGGCAATGAGACTCACAATTAACGGCCGTTAAATGTATTTAACGGTCTTGCCATTTTTACTCTAAAAAAAATTCTTAATTGCTATTTTTGTATTCTAAAATAGTTAAATGTGTTGGGCGCTCCTAATAAAATAGTTTTTTTTTGTCAAATCTATCACTTAACCCTATAATAAAGAACGTAATTTAATTTATTTTATTGCGACGCCATAACAGTTGAATATCAATTTTCTTACAAATATGCACATAAGTATTAGAATAATCAAGAATGTTTTTTATTTGAAAAAACATTCATCACATATTCACATATATCTTTTACAAATATTTTATAAACGTTATTTTCTTTAATTAGCATGTTCATACAACATGTTTATTAATGTTATTTTATTCGAATACAATTATTTTGTATCTTTTATATTTCATGTACTTGAATCTTTTATATTAGATGTGTGTATGATTATTGTTGTCAAACTCACTTGTTAACTTTTAAAATTTACTATTTATACCTTACAAAATCATGATGAACCACTCTTAAACTTGTGTTAGCAGTAAACTTAATTAAATTGGTGAGTTTATACAATGAGTTTATTTTTTTAATATTTTTAGCATACAAATTGTGTTAACTCATCTTAAACTCATGAACTCATGTTAACTTTTTTAATTTGATCATACTCAATAACTTTACATATGAATTTAGTAACTTTACGTATGAATTTTATAAAAAACAAATTATTTATTGAGTATGATAAATTATGAATGTTGATTGATTTGATTTTAACTATTTGGATTTAAAATATACTAAAATTAAATGGTTGTCATTTTTATATTTTAATTATTTATGCACACTAATAATACCTATTTTTTGACAAACACAGACTCTTATGAGCCTATGATACGATTTTACATTACTCATACGAGTTTATTTAATCTTACAAGTGAAACAACCTTTTGTATGATTGTCCACATTGAAAAATTGAGAGATTAATCTTTTTTTAAGTTTTGTCTTCAAAAGATTAAAATCATACTATTTTGGGATAAGTAACAAACATTTAGGTGTGATGAGTGTAAACTCTGATCTTTTAAGGGAGATTATGGGGCAACTATTAACTAATTATTAACATTAATTCTTTCATTGACTGATATACATACTTGGTCAGATACACGCGCGCGCACTCGTATTGAGCTGTTGAATCTTTGAATACTCTTATATTATATTGGAGTATCATTACATATTAATTAATTGATTTTCCACAGACAATGGCCAGAAAATAAATAAGAGAAAAAAAATAAATAAATGTCTCTAAAATTTTAAAATCTCATATCAATTTTATTGGCTACAAAATTATAGAGATTAATAAATTTATATTAATATTGTCAATTTATAGAAAATTATTTATCGCACTATTTTTAAAAGTTATTTTATTCCCAAACAAAGGTTGGTGACAGGTATAGTCCGTTTTGACTGAAAGCAACGTTCAGCTGACAATTCAAGAGTGTACTATTTGGTCGGCCTAATAAGAGTACGCGATTTGATTGTTATTCAAATCTTAATTAATACTCGTTCGCACTTAAATTATAAAAGATAAATGTTATCCTTCATTCTTTTTAAAATATTAAAAATATTTAAAGAATGTTTTAAAAATTTTTTAAATAAATATCTTTCTAAATTCAACACATTCAGAGGAGATATTAACATATCAAATAGACACTAAGTTACTATAGATAAAATTGAATTTTATCAAATTCGCTGACCTAAACAGTGACCGGCACGAAGTAGCAAAAATTGATATTTTTCTTGTGAATTTCATTACTCAAATAGCGAAAATCTAACATTGTTCACATCACGGGTAGATTCCCCTATCTCCTCTGTCAGATGAACAGTACCGACAAATGGGGAGAGAGAAAGTGATCAGCACGGATTTGAGAAAACCATTATTCTAATAGTGAAAATTCACTACTATTCACGTTAGCGAATTTTAAGGGGAAGAGAGAGTGATCAACACGGACTATCGAAATCCATTACTCAATTTGCGAAAACCATTACTCATCTTGCGAAAATCACTACTGTTTACCTCAATGAATCTAAAAAACTCAATTTAGTCGATGGTACCTTAGTGTCTTTTTAATATGTTAACATCCCTTTTGGGTTTTTTGAATTTAGGGAGATATTTAAGTGGAATTGTCTCAATGTTTTATGTTTTGATTTTTTTTTAAAATTTTGTGCTAATTTAATACCAATGTATTAAACTTGTGTTGACTATAAAAATTATCATTAATTAAGATAGAAGGGGGTAGTGGGAGAGAGTGATTAACTTTAATAAAAATGTTCTCTCTCTTAATCTATATTTTCTCATTAATAAGAGCATTTTAATAAAAAAGAATAAAAATTTTGATATATTTATTATTTTTAACCACCACTTTGGATCAATAAATTCGGTTAAACATCTCTTATAATTTAAAACGAAACGAGTAACTAACGAGCAAGTAGTATTATATTTTTCTCCACATATTTTATTCCGCATTGATAAATTATCAAAAAATTTAGAACGCTGCCAAATATATTTTCATAACATGAATTCTTTAATAAAAATTGCAGAAATGTAAAAGAAAATTCCAATAATAAGAGAGAAGACGAGAAAAATAAGTTTGAATATCGGTGACGACCAATTTGAAGTTAGGGCACGTGTGCTTTTCTCCCATTCAAAGTTTCAAACCGAACGATGAACGTTTTTGTTTGTGTGCTTCACACCCACAATTAATTTGAGAAACCGTCAAGACATCGCCCATGTATAGAACTGTTGGCGTAGTCAATATGTCAACTAATTCCTTTTTTTTTTATGAATATTAGTCAATATTATAGAATACAAAATAAATATCTGGTTCTTATTATTAGACACTACAGTATAATAATGTTTTTTCTTTAATCATTAGGATTTTTAAATAAAAATTTGAGTTTAAATAAATACAGTAATAAAATTGATTTCTATCCCTTATAGATAGAGACAGTGAATTTTTAGAAAGAATTAATGAAATAACTTTTTAGTTAAAAACTAGCCGGAATTAAGAACCGGGTCCATATTTATTATTTAATGAGCTAGTCCATGTACTAAAATTAATTAAGTTTTGAAACCCAATTCGCATACATGTGCACATTTGCTCAGTAATATATAGTATTTGCACATGCGCACATTTTTAAATGAAAAGGCTCAAAATTCTTTGTAAGTAGGATAGGATTGGTTTTGTTTTATTTTTTGTTTTTGGACAAAGCATAGGAGGTTTATTGAGGCATTAAATTAAAATGACCATAATTGACTTTTTATTTAAGGAGTCACTCCTCTAGTTTTTATATATAAGACACTTCTAACATTTTTTATATAAATAAATAAATTTTAAACTTCTTTAACTATTTCATAAATTCAACAACTTTATAACTTTACCTCTATTTAATAAATATTATACCCCATAATAATAAAGTCAATATATTAATAAATGAAAGGCGAAATTGTACATTTATACGGAAGTTTTATCTCACTATCTTATAAATATGATTAATTTTTTTTCTCTACCTTACTTATATATAAAACTAAAGAAATATAAATTTAATCTGAAAGTTCTTGCAAAAGATTAGTATTACCCTAAAGGTTTTTTTTTTTTAAAAAAAAAATTCAATGTTGCCTTCAAAGTGTTATGATTGAGCAATTTGACCCCTTATGTTAAAATATTAGTTGCCAACGTCAATCTTCTTTACAGTTAACATTAATCTTTTAATGCATGTAGTAACATTACCATATTTTAAAAATTTGAACTCCAAATGAAAACTGAAAAAGATTTTATAATAATACTGCTGCTGAACAAAAACTTTCAAGGTAATTTAGCACAAGATGGGATTTAGTTTTTAAAGTTGAGAGAAATGAGGCAGGTAAAATTAAAAGATGAAAGTTTACATCAAACAAGGACATTAGTGGAGGAGGAACAACAACACAAATTGTTCTTTCAATTTGCATAGAGCATTCTTGCCTTTTTTTATTTATTTTTCAGTTGGGGCCACCCAAGGTATTTGATCAGGCAGCCATGAGTTCATATATTCACGTTCCAATGTTTTCAATCGTAAACGTCCTTTTCAAAACCTGCTCTATATGAATCTCATGATCGTGAGTCCGAAAAAAATAAAAAATATCTCCAGTTGTTCTTTTGGAAATTGGCTCATTGCTAGGGAGTTTTTGGTAAAAAAACCAGACATCCCTGGAGATTCTCTTGTTTTTTTATTTCCCCTCTTCTCTCTCGGACCGATTCTATAGTTTAGCTTTCTTAAACTCCATATGATCCATAAAATCACCAACAAGTTAGTACACCATTATTTGCATGGATATATGTTAACTTTTCATTTCCAGTAACAAGCATAATAAGCAACTAATTATAGCTATTCCCGATTTTCCTGGTTTGGCATTGCACTCGCATTCAGATGAGCCAGCTTTGCTTGCTTCAACTTGTGGGAATGAAATAATGAATTTTCATTCTTTTTTGTGTTGTAGTCAACAGATTGAGTTAACCTAGCCGCTGTAGCTCTTATTATATACGTATAGTGTTTTGCCCTTTTTCAAAAATTGATATTTTAGCAATTTGTTGTTTTCTGTCAGGCGAGTATAAAAGATAGATATTTGTATATGCTCTTTTCTTCCTGTGAGAGAAAGGGAAAAATAAAACCATCTTCTCCAATTTGCAGTGAGCCACGTTATCTCTTTCGCCACCCTTGCCCTTCATTCTTATCCGTGTCTCTCTTTAAGCTCTCTCCTTGAAGCACCAGATTGTTGGTTTTTCTTCAAGGGATCTAAGAGGGAGACATGGAGGCTGTTTTTCAGACGAGAGGGCTTCTCTCTCTTCCTACCAACCCCAGAAATAGGGTTCTTCACCCATCACAGGGCTTAAAGCAGAGATTTTTTACCCCAAAACCCAAAATCCTTGGCGGGTCTTCTCTATCTACCAATGGGTTTCAAAAATTTCATGGCTTTCCCTCAAAACCTAATATCTTTACCCAGAAAGATAGAAATTTGTTCATCTGTAAGGCTGAAGCTGCTGCTGCTGATGGGCAGCCTTTATACGGTGAGGTCGAAATTGAACAACCAAAAATATTGGGTATTGAGGTTGCCACCCTTAAGAAGATTCTACCGCTTGGGATGATGTTCTTTTGTATCCTCTTCAACTACACAATCCTCAGAGACACAAAGGATGTTCTGGTTGTAACAGCCAGAGGAAGCAGTGCAGAGATTATTCCTTTCCTCAAAACTTGGGTAAATCTGCCTATGGCTGTCGGGTTTATGTTGTTATACACAAAATTGGCTGACATTCTACCCAAGCAAGCTTTGTTCTACTCTGTTATTGTCCCCTTCATCGCCTTCTTTGGGGCGTTTGGATTTGTTCTCTATCCTCTTAGCAACTATATCCACCCTGAAGCATTCGCAGATAAGCTTCTCAACATCCTTGGACCTAGGTTTCTTGGTCCACTCGCTATTATGAGAATCTGGAGCTTTTGTTTGTTCTATGTCATGGCTGAATTGTGGGGGAGTGTGGTGATTTCTGTGCTCTTCTGGGGTTTCGCCAATCAGGTATATTCATCTCTGGAACTGGCTTTGTTTATTGGTGTTTTATCTTGATTGGTTGATAAGAGCATACTTTTGGTATCGGATCATGATTTGGTTTCTGAGTTCTGACTATATGATATCCCAACACATGTATCTTCATTACCTATGTTAAGGATCCAACCTGAGGATATTCTGCTTCCTACTGTGTTAAACGAGACATCTCTTGAATAAAACTCGTTGGCTTAATGAATCATTTCACTTTTCATCGATTCCTTTTGGCATCTGTACACAGTTTTTGAATTTTAATTTATTTTCTTCTGGTTTGAATTTTCATTTAGTTAAATCCGCTTTCTTATACCAAGGCTGGCTGGTCAGATTCTGTAGATTGTCTTTGATTTAATTCATAAAATCTTTGAACAATTCTTTATTTTCCTAACAGCAAATCTTTAAGGTTCAGTTTTCCCTTTGGATGATTTTGTTGTTCTTAAAGGATGGCCCCTAGGTCCTATTGTAGAGTTAACTGTGTCATTCAAATTTCTATTGACATGTATTGTAAAGATGACACCTTATTTTATCATCAATTCATTTTTTGTTCTCTTTACCAAGGCCGTGGTTGACTTTCCACATGAAAGGAGAAATGGAAAACTAACTTCATAATTGGCATGTCAATATGAAGAAAAATGCTTTGGCTTTTGAAGTAGTTTTTGAATTCTGTTTTTTCTTTCCTCATGAGTTACATCTATTAGCTTCTTAGCTGAATGAAAAGATTGTCAGATGACTTATTTTAAATCTTTTTGTGAGAAAAGTACTCTTTGGATTTTTCTTTTGAGTTGTGTGTTTTTTGCCAATTTTACTAGTGGTTAACATATCAGTTTTCAAATTCTAGATTCCTTTATTGCTTGATTTTTTTTGTCTGTCATGTGGCTAATACCTGGATTTGCTGATTGGATAACTGTAGTAAACCTTGCTGTTTCTGCAGATAACTACTATTGAGGAAGCAAAACGTTTCTATCCTTTGTTTGGATTAGGAGCCAATGTTGCCCTTATATTCTCCGGTCGGACTGTGAAATACTTCTCTAATCTGAGGCAGAACTTAGGTCCTGGAGTTGATGGTTGGGCCATATCTTTAAAGGGGATGATGAGCATTGTTGTGCTTCTGGGGGGTGCGATTTGTTTACTGTACTGGTGGGTGAATAGATATGTTCCTCTTCCAACACGAAGCAAGAAGAAGAAGGTAATTTTATAAAAGGCTGCCATATTGTTATTTCTTCCACACTTCAGTCTTTTAAAGCAAAATTATACATCAATCCTTTAGTTATCCATCTGTCTTTTGCTGTTAAAATGGTGCAAAAAATACTCTCCCTCCCTCCCTCCTCCCTCCCCACACACGCGCTCTCGCCCAACCATACAAGCTTGTGGAGACACAAAACTTTTAATTATTTGCATGTCCTTGATTTTAGAATTGTGAGTTTGTGGTTTATAATCCGGGTTACCTCCTGGTTTTATATAAATAAACAGGAAAAGGTCAGAATGGGAACAATGGAGAGCTTGAAGTTTTTGGTGTCTTCGAAATACATAAGAGATCTTGCAACCTTGGTGGTTGCTTACGGAATCAGTATTAACCTTGTTGAGGTTACATGGAAGTCAAAGCTCAAAGCCCAGGTAAATATCAAAGGATAAGACTTTAGTGCGATGTCTCTGGATATATGTTATCTGGTTTTCAAATAAAAAGCATGACAAGGAAAGTGCCTTCTCATGTTATGATTTTATTAGAAAAAGTGCTCCAAACACATGAGGAACTAAAGATATTTCCATTGTTGAATGATTTATTTCTGTCTCGGATTTTGTTTCTATATAGCTGGCAAATTGACCGTACCCCTCCTTTTGCTTCCTCCCTTTCAAAATTCTGCAGTTCCCTAGTCCAAATGAATACTCTTCTTTCATGGGTGACTTCTCAACTGCAACTGGAATCATGACATTCAC
The DNA here is from genome assembly GCA_037177275.1 of Acacia concinna. Classification (NCBI taxonomy): domain Eukaryota; kingdom Viridiplantae; phylum Streptophyta; class Magnoliopsida; order Fabales; family Fabaceae; genus Acacia; species Acacia concinna. Next base: position 14,508,898 of record JBAGKO010000012.1, read on the forward strand.
GATGATGCTTCTGAGTCAATTTATTTTCAACAAATATGGATGGGGAGTTGCTGCGAAGATCACACCCACAGTCCTGCTTCTGACGGGAGTTGGATTCTTTTCTCTTATACTGTTTGGAGCTCCACTTGCACCGGCCCTCACACAATTTGGAATGACTCCTCTACTAGCAGCTGTATATGTTGGTGCTATGCAGAACATTTTCAGTAAGAGTGCCAAGTACAGCTTATTCGATCCCTGCAAGGAAATGGCTTATATACCCTTGGATGAGGATACCAAGGTTTGAACTTCTCTCTCTCTCTTCTGATTCAATTCTTAAGTGCTTACTTTTAGCTTCTTCAATCAAAGCATATGACATAATTTCTTCTGGGAGAGTAAAAAATGTGATGTTAAGCTGTAAAAGGTGTTCACATGTTCAGCAGACTTGCCCAGATATTTCTGTGAAGCGGAAGGAAGTCATGTGCTGCTATGAATTTGTGCAATGTTATCTGATATTGATAGGACAATCTTTCTATCATGTCTTAATTCAGCATGCGTCTTATATGAATTTATCTTCATTGGTCTTGACTTGCTTGATGTGGCTTCTTCTTGTTCTTCTTGGTCTTGACATGCTTGCTGATTGCTATATAGGTTAAAGGGAAGGCGGCCATTGATGTTGTTTGCAACCCATTGGGGAAATCTGGAGGTGCACTGATTCAGCAATTTATGATCTTGACCTTCGGGTCCCTTGCAAATTCGACTCCATATTTGGGAGGGGTGCTTCTTGTGATTGTTCTTGCTTGGTTAGGAGCAGCCAGGTCATTGGATACCCAGTTCACAGCATTGCGCCGAGAGGAAGAGCTTGAGAAAGAGATGGAGAGAGCGTCGGTTAAGATACCGGTGGTGGCTGAAAATGAATCCGGAAATGGTTCTTTTGGAAGTGGATCGCAGCCACTGAGCAACTCTCCTTCTGAAACCCCGACTTCTCGCAATATTTAGATACTTTTCTTTCTGCAAAAGGGGAAAAAAAAAGTGAAGCAGAAAGAAGACCAGAAGAACTGAGGAGATCAGTTTAGGTTAAAACTATTTGTTCTAGGTTGATACTGTGCTTATAGAATAATGTAGCCCATTTGACTCTTTGGAGCGCTTTTAATTTTTTTTTTGCCTCACATGAGTTGATTTACTTGTTATTCTCAATGTAGCCTGTTTTGTGGAATCACAATGATTCTTTAGTCAAAAGGAAGAACTTGCATCTGTATGTGCTTATTCTGCAATTTGTTTTTCATGGCCTGAGTACTGTATGGTAACATTTGCACTTTGGGTCAAACAAGGTAGCAGAAGGTCCTAGGAATCTCACTAGATTCATCAAATGAAATGCTTATTGTCAATGGGAGGAGAAATTCATAAATAAAAGTTTTGAAAATTGAATGAATTATGTTGTGCTTTCATCAGGAACCATTCTTGTGTTTTGGTTCCAGAGAAGCATATTTAGTAGTCAGTTAGCCTGTTAAAACTTCATTGGATGGGTCTTAATTCCTAACCTTCAAATTGGGAGTTGGGATCTCCATTACTATCTCCAAGAATTTTTGTTAGTCAAGGATGATAGTTTATGTTTAATTTGGTTAGAGGGGTTAAGGGGCAATTTTGCTACATAAATTTTCATTAAGGCCAATTTTGTCATGAAGTTTCCAAAAAAATAGCAACTTTGCTCTTATTATTATTTTTATTAATTTGGACTGTTAGTTGATTAAATATTCTGACTTGATAGTCTATTTATTATCCACATTGTTTTAGTTAAGGTTGAAAACATATGAACCTTTAGGGTAAATTTGTACTTTAATGAAAATAATGTGGGTCATGTGAATTGTCAACTCAGCATATTTAATCAACTAACAGTTAAAATTAATGGAAATAAAAACAAAAGTAAAATTGCTCCTTTTTGAAAATTTAAGGATAAAATTGGCCCAAAAAAATTCCAAGGTAAAATTCCATCTTAACCCTTATTTAGTTTATAAGTTTTATTTCCTTGCTTTGTGATGTTGCACTGAGTTGCTGTGTTAATGATAGTGAAAGTTAAGAAAGCCAAAAAAAAAAAAAATGTGGTGCTTATCTAATTCCATATTAATATATTAACTTTAGACTAGCGTCTTCTAGGCCATAGTATGGTTAGTGTCTTATGTAGCACCCAATCCGAGTTCGATCTCAACCCCATGTAATCACAAAAAAAATATCAACTTTGCGGAAGTGGGAGTGGGAAACGCTGTTTTCCACTATTGATTGAGGATATGCCTATTTTAAAAAATAAATTAACAACAGAAAGATTTCTCTCTCTCTCTCTCTCCCTCTCTCTCTCTCTCCTCCTCAATTGTATTAATTCCTCTACTTCTTCTTTTTTTAATAAAACGAGTGGAGGGGAAAAAAGAGTATTTAATAATTGTTTAAGGTTATAATTGAGATTGAAACAAAGGTTAAGATGCGCTCAACACCTTAAATCATTTTTGGAGGTATAACTAACACATTAAAGTATTTATTGATGCAATTTTGACCCTAAAGTATTGAAAATATGGCAATTAACACCCCGAAGATAATAGATTCATTAGCCTCTATTAAATTATTGTTCATCATCTTCACGGAAGGTATATATATTAACATAAATTGAATGAATATTATTAAAGGCACAACTATCTTTATTTATACAGTTATTTCCTCCAAATTGTTTTTTTCGATCTCTTCCATTGATATTATTTCTTATATACCTTGCGATTATCTCTACAACAAAGGCATATATATTAATATAAATTGAATGGGTGTGGAAAAGATAGCTCAAAGGAAAAAGTTTAACAATAGAGCTTGCAGGGCATGAGGTAGCATATGCTTGTTGGTTATCCTAAAATCATTTTTTCTTCTTGTTTGTTTTAGCAAGGGAGGAGATAAGAAAATTGTGCATTTAATGAAAATGATTAACAGTAATTTAATAGAGGTTAGCAGGTCTGTTATTTTAGTTGGGGTGCTAATTGCCCCATTTTTACTACTTTAAGATCAAAATTACACTCATAAATGCTTTAAAAATAGTTTGAAGGTATTGGGCACACCTTAACCCTTGAAACAATGATATGATGTTCCAATTACCATGGAATTTTTGTAACACTAGATTATGAAGTAATTGACCCCTATTCCTGTACTCTTCTACTATGTTTGGATGTGAAGAAATGATGAGAAAATGAATATTGGATTTAAAAACTTCTTTAAATAATAAAGCCGTATTTACTATTTTTAGAATTTTCTCCCACATTTTTCTTCTTCTCCAAATTTTCTTTCTATACTTGGGGTCATTTACTCAACATGGATTGGTTCTCCTTAATTGCAGGAGATTTTGATAGAGTAAATGATACTCCCTCTAATTCTAAATATAAAGCCCGATTGAGTTTTTTTAAGAGATTAAGCAAACTAAATAAGTTATTTAATCATATCATATGTATATGTCATTAAATTATATACTACCTCGGTCCTAAATATAATACCTAATTGATTTTTTTGGAGACTTCTAAAAAAGTTAATTATGTTACCTTAAAGTATTTAAATTTGTCTTTTTTTTAAAACTATTTTGTCTAATTTGTAAACTAATATATAATACAATAATACACTATATATAATATGGTTAAGTAACTTAAGGCCTGTTTGGTAACATGGTTTAAAACTATGGTTTAGTGAAAATCTTGGTTGGAAACTATGGTTTGGATACAATAGCTAAACACCCCAAAAATTTTTTGAACCATGGTTTCCCCAAAAGCTAGGTTGGAAACCATGGTTTTCATTATGTGATTTTTTCTTACTTTCTATTATGAAACCTAAGTTTGTACAAGTCGAGACAAAACTTTTCTCACATATTTATTTCATAATCCGTAAAAGTTATTCTTACCCAAACACTAAGCTATTTTGAAAAATCTATTATGGAAAAGTTATTCTGCTCCAAAAGCTATTTTGCAAAAGTCAATTCAAATGCCCTCTTATTTACTTTTCTTAATCTCTAAAAAAAAGTCAATACAATTTTATATTTAGAGTGGGGTGAGTGTCAGTCTATAAGTGTGACACGGCAAATGAATTTAGAGAAAAAAGATAAATATAAATACTTTAAAGTCATTTAATTAATTTTTTAGTCTATTAAAAAAAACATGATCTTATATTTAGGAGTGGGGGTAGTATTCAAATTCATTTTTAAGACTCTTATTTAAATAGTTTAAATTTTATTTTTATTTTGTCAAAAGAGTCAATTTTATTAATATAAAAAATATTTACAAACACCAATAGCCACATCCAAAAAAAAAAAAAAAAAATACTGATGGCTAGCCTTCACCACTTTCTCTTTTGATGGCTGCTAGTCTTCACATGACTAAATCTAACGCCATGCCACGGATTCCACTTGACCCAAAAAAACGTTGAGGTGGAAGCGACTTTATGTGACATGTGTGTCAAGCTGAATGACTAAGAGGATTAAACTTTTTAAATTACAAATGCAGTGTGAATATAGAACTTTTTTTGACTACTACTGCTACTCATAAGTATATTCTCCCCTAATCAATTGATTTTTTTAAAGAATTCTAAGAAAGCTAATTACATTAACTTAAAATATTAAAATTTATTATTTTTCTTCAAACTATTTTATTTGACATATGAACTAATTTATAATACAATAAAATACAACAAATGATATAATTAAATAATTTATTTTACTTCTTTAACTTCTCCAAAAAAAAAAGTCAATTAGCCCTTATAATTAAAATTGAGAAAGTATAATCTTTGATAATAACCAACAATGGAAGAATGATCAATGAATGTTATGAAAACATGTACAAATTTTATATTTTTAGCATGAACATGTGATATTTAGTGTATCACACACACACAATCACTCAACTTTTGTGTGTGTATTCAGATTTTAAAAATATATATTTAGACAATCCAGACACACATCCCTCAATTAACAAAGAAATTACATGCTTCATGAAAATCTCCTATGCATGCCCTTTTGCTTAGTTAAAAAAAAAGAATGCATTTTGAACAGAACAGACCTCTCTAATGAGCAGCAAAGTTCATTTCTAATTAAATATGCATTGAACTAGTCCTACAAAGACCCTAGTCTAATGAATGGGTAACAAGTCTTGCTGCAAATCTTATTTCTTTCTCACCTTTAACCTGTGTTGGGATAGAGAGTGGGGAGAAAAGTGAGGAAAATAGGTACTAGATGTAAAAATTTTCATAAATATTAATTTATTATTTATAGAAATTTTCAAATCTAATATTCATTTCCCCCTCTTTTCTACCCACTTTTCTCTATATCCAAACACAACTTTAGATTCACCCAATAGTTTGTCGGCTGCTTCAGCAAGCATGCAACAAACTTTGACTTCATGTGTCAAAGAACTTACACTGTCATCTGCTAATCTCAGCTCCTCATGAAACTCAGGATGCATCACCAATGAAGCAAAATTAGCATCAAGCACCAAACCAAGACATTTCCCAATGACTTCAAGCTTAGGAACCAAATCGCAAGCCTTTAGACCCGATGTTGCCAAGGCGTTCGGACACGGCCCCACTTGTGGCAACCTCTGATATTTCCTCATCCGCTTTGTTAAATACCGAATCAATCCCACCATCTCTTTGCCATTCAACTTGCTAGATGAAGGAGATAACATGTCTCTGTTGATGTTAGATGATGCAAACAAATAATGCGGGCAAAGCTCATTTCTAGAGAACCCATCATGTGCCAGCATAAGCAAACTTGCAGCCTCTTTTGCCAAAAGGAATTTCTTTCCATTGCGATCCTTTGCTTTCTCCAGAGCAAACAGAGCTTGGCTCTCCCAATCTTTCCTCACAATTTCCATACTGTCAAAAGCATCTCTTGGTGGAGAAAGAAAATACCTCAGAATGCAAAGCATTTCAGATGATCAGAACCCAAGTTTGAATAATCAGAACCTTCAATAATACCGTTAACAATCAAAATCTCATCTAGTTGCAAAATCATGTCTGCTACGGTTTTAGCAAGAAAGGATGAAGTTTGTCCATCAAGATCTTTGTATAATCACTATTGGATGAATCAATCCCAATTGAAACTCCTAGACTGCCTCTAACGTTTTCAAGGTATGAATTCAAACTACTTACATACTTGCCCTTATCAAAATCACTAGACTTGGGCTTTTGTCTTTAGCTCCACAAAGAACTTATTGGCGACAGCAATTTGTTCATCAACAGTGTGGGAGATATTCCATCCAGTGAGTGGTTTTAGACTTTTAGGATGGATGGGGAGCTTATTTCTTCTTCTCATTGTGGCTTTAAATTTTGGATAATATTATCTGCGTTTATAACGAGGGGATAGCCTGGTGGTCAATCATGCAGCTCTGGATTGACTGAAGCATTCTTAATGACTTCCGGTAAATTCATTATGCAATTACAATGAAAACACAGCTATCTGTGAAGGAAGCAAAAGAATCAGCATCCAATTAGTACACTTACTCATAAAAGAGAATGAAAAAACCATGTCTGATATTGATTTCATTTAACTGTGCAAAAATTAGTTCACTAGGTGCCCTGTTATGGCCATTAATATTTGACCTCTAAGAGAGGTGACAAGATCCCAATTTCAATAAGAGGTGAGGCTGGTAACAAAAATTAAATATAAGAAATTGCTAAACATATAGGAAAAAATTGCTAAGTCTCATACAACAAGCACATAAAAAAATAAAAAAAAAAACCTGTCGGTGGTTTTGTAATTGCCAAATATATGGGCAGAAGTAGTAATGCAGAATATTCACATTATAAGCATCATCAAGTGTATGTATGCATATGTAGTAGTTCCAAAATCCCAGTACTTATCAATCATATAAAACAACCGATAGCCAAAATTTATCCCCTAAAATCAAAGACCTAACAAGCATTAACATTAAGTAGTGTTAAGATTTTCTTAGTGATCTGTTACTATTCACATTCAAACTTTCAACTTGTGGGGCTGTTAAGAATAGAAGTTTAGAATTAGGAAATAAATCAGTATTATTAGAAAATAATCAATAAGCATTATTATTAGGCGTATTGTATTTATTAGGTGTATATATATACCCTAACATATACATGTTAATATACAAGTTATTCAGAGGTCTTTTCTCTTTTTACATTGCATGGTCCAACTAAATAAAACAAACGGAGGAACAATCAGGAAAAATAGAGGATAGAGAGCACACTTACACGATTGGAGACCTAAGGGAGTGCGATGAGAGCAAAGAGGAAATCACGAGACCACGACCACAAAGCAAAATCAAGATTAAGATGTGAATAATGATGAAAGGTTAACTTTGAGCGGCAGAGGGAGTGAAACTGTGACAAATGAAGATCAAGATTCAAGAGGGAGAAATAATGGCATCAGCGACTGTGTCTATGTGAGAATGTGTTACTAAGGGTCTGTTTGGTATGAGGGAGGGGGAGGGAAATGGAAGCATTTTGCTCTCCTCCTCTTGTTTGGATAGGAAAAGGTTTTAGGCTACAATTTTCCCTCTCTTTCCCTCCTAACCCTCCCCTTTAAAATTGGGGGAATTTGGGGGAAAATGTTAATATTTTACCTTATTTTGACCAATATCTCTATGCTATTTTTAAATAGTATGTATAGAATTATAATAATATTTATTTAATTTTAATAATTATAAAACTAAAATCCCTCCCCTCCCCTCTCTTTCCATAAATCAAAACAAAGTAAAATGAAATCCCTCTCAAACCCTCTCTTCCCCTCCCCTCCATAAAAATCCCTCCCCTCCATTGAGCCAAACATACCCTAAGGGTCTGTTTGGTATGAGGAGGAGAGAAAGTGGGGGGATTTTTCTCCCGTCCCCTTATTTGGATAACAGAAATTTTTAGGAGGGGAGGGAAAATTTAGAAAATTTTCCTTCCCCTCCCCTCCTAACCCTCCCCTCCAAAATTAGAGGAATTTGGGGGGAAAATGCTAATATTTTACCCTATATTGACCAATATGTCCATACTATTTTCAAATAGTATGTATAGAATTATAATAATATTTATATATTAAACAAA
>JBAGKO010000012.1:14533339-14552557 GCA_037177275.1 Acacia concinna
GCTTATTTTAAATATTTACATGTCTACTTGTTCCTCATAAAATTTCATAAGAATCCAAGTTCATTTGCAAACATGTTTGAAAAGAACACTTTCTGCCATCAGGATTACTATTCCAAAATGCAACTTCAACTTTCAAAAATCATATCTTGCTATAGACAAAACCAAATGCACAAAATAGGACTCATTTGAAAGCTTGTTAAGTCCTCTAAATCACTATAAAATTTCAAGGGAAATGGACATCATTTGCCCCATAAAATATGTACATGAAACAAGGTAGTCTTCACTGACCAGAAATACAAATTCCAGAATTCTACCTTAACTTCATATGAATATTCTCATTCCATTTCCAGAATCAGACCCATTTGAAAATTTCAGACATACATTCACACTTTCAATTCCAATTCTAGAATCCAACATACTTTCGGACAGAAGCAAACATTCCCATTACAACAAACATCTGGAAATCACTACACACAAGCATATGTATTCAGATTTGGCATGCCACTTAAGAACCGAAGACTTACATATATATATATACATTGCTCTATCTCTTTCTTTCAAAATAGAAACAAAGCTTCAGTATATATATTTCAGGATTTAAACAATATTCTAGACATACTCTTCAGTTAAACCATTCTCAGTTCAGCGCCATATCATTCCCAGAAATAGAAACTCGAAGATAGGAAGAATTTGGGAAACTCACCTTAATCTGAATCCAAGATTGCTTGCGGTGATTTCTTCAATTCCTTCCTCCACTCAAATGCACGATTACAGATTATTGTTCTCTAATTCTCGTCAAAGCTCAAGCTCCTCTCTGATTTCTGTTTTATCTCGCGGTGAGGTTCTTTGATTTTCTGCTCTTTCTCGTGCTAATCGAAAGGAGAATGGTGAAGAATAGAGAATGATTTTGTGATTGCAGCTCTTGCTCTGACTCTCAATGCTCTTTGGTATTCTTTGCCTTTGTCTCTTCGAAAAATTGAAGCTCTTACTCCATTTCTCTTTGCAACCGAAGGCATGCCATTAATCCCAAATAAATGTCTTGAAACCGTAGGGATTTGAAATGGAAATGGTTGGGAGTATAATTTGAAATTGAATTCTTCTTCTTTGCTTTCGGTATTTGTAAAGGTTGAAGAGGAATTGGTAAAGCAAACCAATGGAATGCTGTATATTTCATTTTCCACCCTTCTTTTCTTGCTACACATAGAGACATAAGAAATTAAAATGAAATAACTAATGTACAACATATTTACAGTGTACATGTAGGAGAATAATATTTATTACCTCAAATTTTATTCCCCATATTTTTAGTTTCATCATTGTCATTTTAGTTAACTTTAATTCCCTAAGAAAATGTGACATGTCAAATGAATTTTCAATAAAGCCGGAATATTGATTGTCTCTAAAAATTCCAATATAATTGTCATTAGTCTTTAAATAATCCAAAAGTTCTCCCCCAATTTTTCTTAATCATTAATTCCATCGTTTACTATTTTCCCTAAAATTTCTCTGAAATTTGAGCTCTTACTGATAAAATTTCAGATAGAAATTCCTAGAAATTTATTCTTCATAATTTACCCCAAAAATGTACATAAAATAATAAGATTTTAATCTTATTATAACTTTAAGAGTTTCCCAAAAAATTGGGATGTTACACTATTCAAGGAGCTACATGGCCATAGAAATTTCTATAAGCAATTAGAATGAATGATAGATAGTTAAACTCAAATAACATCTAATGATGTGGATCATAAGAATTACAATAAAGAAAAAACATATATTTGAAATGTCTTTGAAAGAGATATCACTACTACAAAATATAGATTTTACGTCTCTTAATAACATCCCTTTTCTTAAATAGGGAAGTAAAAAATAAAGGCGGTGGCATTTTGGTAATTAAAAAGAACCTAATTTACTTTTTTACATCCCAAAAAATAAAAACAGACGCCAAAAGGGGATTTTTGGCGTCCTCAATTATATTGGGGACGCCAAAACCTTGCTTTGGCGTCACCAATCTTAATTAGGGACACCAAAGGGGGGACCTTTGGCGTCCCCAATTCAGATTAGGGATGTTAAAGGGTGCCTTTAGCGTCCCCAATTTAAATTGGGGATGCCAAAAGGTGACCCTTATTTTTTAAAAATTTACCACTCTCATCCTCATTCGTCCTCCTTCCTCTCTCCACGAAAACCCTTCGTTCTCTACGACGAGCACGACATTGACTCTATCGGTACAACGGTAGTTCCAACCTCCAACTCATCAAATCCATCAGATCCAGCTAGTGTCATGGCGATTATGAGCTCCAATGGTGACAAGCGTTATGGATTATGTCATATCTGCTCCCTTTGGCAAGTACAACGGTATTCCGACCACTAACAAGGTATTACAAGACAAAGTATGATTTTTCCTGAATCTTCCCACATACTCATCTATGTTTATATTAAAAAACCATAACTTGGTGATTGAAATCTCATAATGATGCTTATTAGAAAACATCCGTGTTGGAAGTGTAAAAAAGAGATGGAGATGCTTTTTCAACCATTTCACATAGAAGGAACAAGTGTTGGAAAGATTAGTAGAGCATTAATGACCAATAAAGCTTCCTCTTCATCAACATCAACGACTCTTTTGGTGGCTGGAAACAACAAGAAAGAAGAGAAAGAATGAATAATAATAATAATAATTAAAAAAATAAAAAAGAGGCATACAATGTCCCTAATTGGAAAATAGGGACGCCGTATGTGACGAAACTTACAGCGTCCCTATCTTCAAATTAGAGATGCCGTAAGTGGTTTTCTGCGTCCATTTTTTTATGGACGCATTTTCTTTTCTTTCTACGTGTCTCTCACATATGTGTCCCCCTAAAAAGAGATGTTAAAAGGGCCTAAAAACAGATGTTAAAACTATCTTTTATAGTAGTAATATACTTTATATAAAAAAAAATTCACGCACCGTAATAATTTAGCGTAGTGCCTTAACATATTCTTTCCAACAAGCACCAATTTGAAAGATCTAGAATATTAGCCCCAATTTGACATATTATATTTCATAATTCTCAAGAAACCACACGTTTCACAAAAATCAAGTAAAGAAAAGTTGAGAATATAGCTTATCTCATCATGTTAACCAGCCTTCTATCAGAGATCCTTAATTGGATTGGGATAGCGAGCCCTTTGATCAAACTATAATAATTCCACATCACTCTTCATTTCCTTTGCATGCCAGCTGGATATCTTCATGCAACAAACAAGAATCTACACGTTCTTCAAATTACCACATCGAACTCCTATTGATAACGTATTATAAAATTAAGAAAATGTAAAAGATTGAAATGAGATAAGAAGAGAGAATTGGAGAGAAAGAGTGAGCAATGTTTTGATCTTTTTATATACTTATAATATGTATTACAAAGCCTCTATTTATAAGCCTCCAACCTCAATTAAGAGTTACATAGAATAAATAATAAAATGAATTTTCATAAATGTGTGCAATTGGTAACCTTTGAGTTATAAAAGTAAACACTCTTAAAAGCTATTTAATACGGAGTAGTAAGGTTATAGAATGAAGCATATAAAAGATTAAGAGTTAAGAGTTTATGGACATCCACATTCTACAATTTTTACAACAAATTCTTAATTATATGTTGTTAAATTATAGAGTAAGCCATGTAACATATCTTCAAAAGTGATTTGCAAAAATTGTTTTTTCAAACTAATGTTAGGAACTATGGTATTAATGTTGAGAAATAGAAAACTCATGTTGTTAATTCTTAATTAAGGACAGTATTATCTTTTATATACATTATAAAAATCTCAAATTCTTATTGTGATTCTGATTTAGAATTTTTATATTTCACCATGTTAAATTATTTTTTATACATTTGTATTTTTCTTAATATTTTTCTGAAATTTTCACCAAAGTTTGGATATTTTAACCGACAAACCTCACCCAAAAACCTCTCGAGACAAAATGCTCTGTATCTCCAATGGCTGCTTTTGCTAAAATCTCCTACATCCATGCTCTCAAAAACTATCTCATCCACCATCCTTCTGGCAATTTCAAGGCCAAAACTTTCACTTTGTCTCACAACCTTCAAACCCACCTCCTGTCAATTAGAAAATCCGATGGAATCAACGTTTCGGATTCCGTCACTGACAGTACCTCCATCAGTATGCAGAACCCGAGTTCGAATATCTGCCAGTTATGCCTCCTTGGGAACTTGGAACAAGCTTTGAGTTACTTAGATTCGATGCATGAACTTAACATTTCTGTGGAAGAGGATGCTTATATTGCTTTAGTTCGGCTCTGTGAATGGAAGCGAGCGCGAAAAGAAGGCTCTAGGGTTTACGCTTACATTTCAAAGTCGATTTTTAGTTTAAGCCTTAAACTGGGAAATGCTTTGTTGAGTATGTTCGTGAGGTTCGGCAATTTGGTTGACGCATGGTACGTGTTTGGGAGAATGACTGAGAGAAATTTATTCTCCTGGAATGTTTTGGTTGGCGGGTATGCCAAAGCTGGGTTCTTCGATGAGGCTTTGGATTTGTACCATAGAATGTTGTGGGATGGTATGAGACCTGATGTTTACACTTTTCCATGTGTTTTGAGAACTTGTGGTGGAATGCCGGACATAGTTAGGGGTAGAGAGATTCATGTGCATGCTATTAGATTTGGATTTGAGTCAGACATAGATGTGGTTAATTCATTGATAACCATGTACGTAAAATGTGGTGATGTCGATACTGCAAGGTTGGTGTTCGATAAAATGCCTCATAGAGACACAATTTCTTGGAATGCCATGATTTCTGGGTACTTTGAAAATGGAGAGTGTTTGGAGGGACTGCGATTGTTTTCTATGATGCTTGACAGTTCTGTTGATCCAGATTTGATGACTATGACAAGTGTGATTACTGCATGTGAACTACTTGGTGATGAGGACTTGGGGAGGGAAATTCATGGTTATGTAATGAGAACGGTGTTTGGAAAAGATACCTCGGTTTATAATTCATTAATTCAAATGTACTCATCTGTTGGACATATTGAGGAAGCCGAAAAAGTCTTTTCTCAAACAGAATGCAAAGATGTGGTGACATGGACTGCAATGCTATCAGGTTATGAGAATAGTTTGCTTCCTGAGAAAGCTCTAGATACGTATAAAATGATGGAAATGGAAGGTATCATGCCAGATGAAATCACCTTAGCAAGTGCACTATGTGCGTGTTCTTGTTTAGGGCAATTGGATATGGGTATGGCCCTTCATAAAGTTTCCAAGCGGACGGGGCTCATATCATATGTTATAGTTGCAAACACACTCATTGATATGTACTCCAAGTGTAAAAACATTGACAAGGCTTTAGAAGTCTTCCACTCCATACGTGATAGGAATATTATATCCTGGACATCTATAATCCTTGGTCTTCGGATCAACAACCGGAGTTCCGAAGCTTTGTTTTTCTTTAGGGAGATGATGCTCAGACTAAAGCCAAACTCTGTTACCTTAGTTTCTGTCCTATCTGCATGTTCTAGAATAGGAGCTTTGACATTTGGAAAAGAGATTCATGCCCATGCATTGAGGACTGGACTAGGTTTTGATGGTTTTCTGCCCAATGCAATTTTAGACATGTATGTAAAGTGTGGAAGAATGGAGTCGGCTTGGAAACAATTTTTCTCAGGTGATCAAGATGTTGCAGCATGGAACATTCTGCTGACAGGATATGCCGAACGTGGGAAAGGAGTGCTTGCCGTTGAACTTTTTCAGAGAATGGTACAGTCAAACGTAATCCCTGATGAAATTACATTTATATCCCTTTTGTGTGCTTGTAGCAGATCTGGTATGGTGGCAGAAGGATTGGAATATTTTAACAGCATGAAACATAAGTACTGGATTACGCCTAACCTGAAACACTATGCCTGTGTGGTTGATTTGCTTGGCCGTGCTGGAAAATTAGACGATGCTTATGGATTCGTACAGAAAATACCCGTAAAACCAGATCCAGCAATTTGGGGAGCATTATTAAACGCATGCAGGATTCACCATCATGTCGAGCTTGGGGAACTTGCTGCGCATAACATCTTTCAAGATGATATAAAAAGTGTAGGATATTATATTCTTCTGTGCAATCTATATGCTGAGACTGGCAGATGGGACAAAGTTGCAAGGGTTCGAGAAATGATGAGACAAAATGGACTAATAGTAGATCCTGGATGCAGCTGGGTGGAAGTCAAGGGCAAGGTGCATGCTTTTCTAAGTGGTGATTACTTTCATCCTCAAACAGACGAAATGAATGCAGTTTTGGAGGGATTTTATGAGAAGATGGAGGAAGCTGGTTTTGGAGGGCAAGAGAGTAGTCCTTCAGACTTACTTGAAGCGTCTAAAGCTGATATTTTTTGTGGCCATAGTGAAAGACAAGCCATTGCTTTTGGACTTGTTAATACTGCCCCTGGTATGCCCATTTGGGTCACAAAGAATCTGTATATGTGCCAAAGTTGTCATGATACTGTCAAATTTATCTCTAAGGTAGTTCGAAGAGAGATTTCTGTTAGGGATGCTGAACAGTTTCACCATTTCAAGGGAGGCATTTGCTCTTGCATGGACGAAGGTTATTCAAGTCAGAGAAATTAGCAGAAAAACCCGAAAATATATATAGCGTTGTATTAAAAAAATTATAATTGTAGGAAAGTTCCCGTTACACTGTAAATGATAATAAGGCTGTAATGTGAACGCTGATCAGCCCCATACCTAAATGATATGAATGTTATACAGAAAACAACAGATTCTGCTATGTCTAGCACATAAATTATTTGCTGAAGTATATAATTTTTGTCCAATATATCCAGGGAAAATCAAAGTGAAGGAGGCTGTCCCTATGACCTGCAGTATCTTGTAACCTTCATTTTGACAATAATAGATTTGTGGGGTTTCAGTGTTTCACTGTGGAAACTTGTATAGAAACTGCCTTGCGGTAACATCTGATTATGGGTGAAGGTGTAAAGATACCATGGTCTTAGATGCAGAAGATTGTTTACCTGCAATCAGTCCTTGTTTGGCATATACCGACTAAAATTAATTTAACAAATCCACATATCTTGTACCAGCATGTTACTTATTTAGGTAGTCAATGAAATGTATCAGTTAATTGTCCTTTTTTTAATTGCAAATGCATGAATTTGAATTCTTTTGCAGAGTGAGATTATGTGTCACTTTACCAGCATGTTATGTTGGTATGTTATTTTAGTATAGCTGGGTCTTGTCAATCCAATATTAAGTTTATGTTGGGCTTTGTTGACCAACTGCGATGCTTTGTGGGTTTAATGCATTCAGAAAAAGTACAAATGCAGTGAAGGAAAATTCCCTAGAGTTGTTAAGAAGAAAAGGCGGGAGGGGATCCTCTCCCTTGCAAGGGATGTGAGAGGAGAGATATTTATTTTTTTTTTTTTAAAAAAAGTCTCTCCTCTCACATCCCTTGCAAGGGAGAAGATCCCAACTCAGAAAAGGCAGTTGGTTGTTTGGAGTGCCATGGTTACTGTATGAGACTCATTTAGAAAGGCAATGGGAAGTAGAATTAGAAATGGTCGGGATACAAATGTATGGTTGGAACTGTGGTGCAAGCTTGATCAACATCTCATAGACCATGAAAGTCAGGTTGCCAATTTTGTGAGTAGTAATGGTGATTGGGACAGAGTAAAATGGAGCCTTTTTTTCCCAGATTGGATTCTGAACTGGATAATGGAATGCCTCTGCCCTCTCACTCCCAATCTAATGCCGATTCCTTGTTTTGGATATTTTCCTCTGATGGTATCTTTAGCATCAAGATTGCCTATAACCTTATGAGGGAATGTATAAATCAACATCCTGACTCACCTCAGAAGAGTATATGATGTTAGCCGATTCCAGAAAGAGCAAAATATTTCATTTAGCAAGTGTTATATGACAGTCTTTCGACAAATTCCTTGAGAGGAAATCGTGGTTTATGTGCGCATAACGAATGTCTTTTCGAGTGTCACAATGAGGAAACTATCTTACACATTTTCAGAGATTGTGAGATTGCCAATTTTGTGTGGCTTTCTGTTGTTAACCCTATGTATTATAGTACTTTCTTTAGTGGTAATCTGTAAGTATGGTTACGATATAATAGCTATCATAGGATCATCATACTTCCACAGATGGCCCTGAATAAAATTTTTTGGGCTAGTTTGTTGGATCATCTGAAAGAATAGATGTCACTAGGCATTAGAGGGAAGCAGTAACGCACACTCATCTTTACTCCACCACTGCAAATGCTTGCTGAGGAAAGCTTCAACACAAAGTTTACAGTATTCCAAGCAGACTACAAGATAGATGGTGCCCTCCGTCAGAGGGGTATATAAGAATTGATGTTGATGGATTTGTTAAGTAACAATGGAAAGCGGCTGTAAGTGGACTGATTTGTGATCACAAAGAATGTTTGATGGGGGTTCTTGCAAAACTTAAGGACCTGCTCACATACTATGATATAAATTCTTGCAATTTATGCAAGATTGAAGGTATGCAAAGAGAAAGGCTTTAATAGGGTACAACTGTACTCTGATTCCACAGAAATCATCCACACTCTAATAATTGGCAGGGGAAGTAATCACCCACTTTAACATGAGGTTGATAGCGCTAGATTACTCATTTTCTTCAACTGGGATCTATAGAAGATTCTTACTCACAAAGGGGCGATATGCTGATTTTTTTGGCTAATATGGCCCACCATTGAAACATGGAGTTGTCCTCCAGCTCAATATTCAGTGAGGTTGGATCTATTTTGTTTCAGTTTTAGGTGATTTCACGGTCTATTACCATCATGTAATCTTCAAGCGGACGGCTGCCTTTCAATTCCCAAAACCACAAAAACAAAGTTTATGTCCATTCCCGTAAATTTAGTGGTTAGTTCTAAAATAGAAGCGTCTGAGGCCAATGCCAGCTTTTTGAGAAAATTTTGTAAGAGAGAGAGAAAGAGTATAAAGGCCAACGAAGCAGATAAGTAGGAAAGACAGAAACAAGCTGTTATCACATATTTTACACTAATACTCTTGTACAAAAATCAAACAATTGAATGCTGATATTTTACACGATTATTGTTCTTTTTTAAAAACAAAAAAAAAACAAAATTCTTACAACACAATGGCTATTCAAGTAGCGTCACTCTCAAATTGTAGAGTTTGAAAAATAATAAAGCCAAATTGATAGAAATCAAAGTTTCACTGCTTTCTTGATTGTCTTGAAGGAAGACCTGATAAGCAACGATGGAGAAGATGGAATTCTCCTCAAGCCTCTGGCACTCTCTGATCTAGCAAGCTTTTTTCCCTCTATATTGCATTCCCTTCTTTCCATTCCCTCAAAACTTTTATTTCCATTTTCTTCACTTTTGCAAGCTTCTTCTCCAGTATAAACTTTACTTGCTGTGTGAATAAAATTTGTACCATCTTTCTCTGTCTGCTCATTCTTGTCTTGAGGAACTGGTAGCTGCTTGTCTTTATTTTCATCTTCTGAAACTCCCGAGGTTTTCAGCTCCTGCTGTGGGTACCTCTGATTTATTTCTTTGATAATTTCCGCAGTTCCATTAGTTTCATTTCCATGAGTTTCTAATGGATCCATGTCTAGACTATTCTCCAAAAGAATTTGAAGCCACTTCTCCACATTCCCTTTGCCACGTTCCTGCCTGATATGTTCATCTTCCTCAATTTCTGTTTTTTGAAGAGCTGGAAATGAACTCTCACAACTTTCCTTACCTCCCTTGATATCTAGCTTCTGAAGTTTTTGCTCAATTGAGCTTTCCTCTTCCAAGGCAACGCTTGCTCTTTTATGCTCCTCAATATTTTCTTCTGTGATGTAATGAGTTGGAATTTTCAGTTCCTGATTCTTTTCCTCTTGATTTTGTTCTTCATTTCCAGATAAACCAGCTTCAGATGCTCTCTGTTCCTCCTCCAAAAATACTCTGAGCTCCTTGTGAAAAGGAGTTCTTGGCCTGATTGCCGGCAAGCAAAGGAGAGGTTTACTGTCTTTCTCTTGATCAAAGGTGGAGTCATCATCTATTCTTATTCTCTTCCTTCCTTGATCCCATTCAGGTCTTATCTGGTTCTCTATTTGATCTCTCTGTTTATGCTTGCGGTGGAGTTCTTTCTCTGCATTATCACAAATTGCCTTCTGAGCTTCCAGTCTAGCCATGAGTGCATTGGTAGCAGCCTGGTTCAATCTAACCTGTTCCTTATATAGGACACTCCTGCAACAAACAATTACCAGAAGGTAACAGTTAAAACACTTCCAAATTTAAGTATCAACTAGGTTCTCATGAATAGTTTTGTCATAGTTGAATGAATCGTCTCATGTATGTTCCTTTACGGCTGAAACATAGGGGAGTGACAAGGATTAAACTTCTGACAACTTGATTACTGAAACTTTAATTCAGAAGTCTAAACAAGAAAATAAATACTCATGTATACAAACTTACAATTCAGAAGTTTGAACAAGAAAATAAATACTCATGTATACAAACTTATAGAGTAAATATTCAATCACAATGTTTTCCCTTGAAAATATACCATTTGTGCGTCATTGGCTTATTCATCTATATAAAATTGATCCCTCAAAGTGTAGGTTTATCCATCTATACAAAATTGATCCCTCAAAGTGTAAAAATAGTTATATATGTTCACTGGGTTAATTGTCAAAAGAGAGTATTTAAACAATTTGGTTTCATTGAGTGATTAATCTGACTAGCTCTTAAGAGACTAATTCTAAAGAGGTAATTCCAAATACCCTGTTTGTTCTCTAAGATATAATATCTAAAGTGATAATTTGATTTATGATTATCTATCTTACTGGTGCATGGTGTCCCTGATCATCTTCTCTAGCGTGGTTCTGTAAGAAGATTGAGCCTCAGATAACCGCCTGCACTTTTCTGCCTTTCTCCTGGCCTTTATGAGTGCCAATTCTAGGTCTTGAATTATGAGCTTCTCCTCCTCATTTGTGAGCCTCATCTCATTCACTCCATCGTCCAGTTTCTGAATTTCAGCGTGCATTCTTGTAGCTTCTTCTCTTTGCTTCAGGGAACCTCTGGCCATCACAATGGCCTGATATGGGTTCTTAGAAAAATATGGATCTTCATTTTCTTTCAGGAGTTTACCTTTGTCTTTTCTTGCAGCAACTGTAGAATATCAAAGCAATGCAAACAGAGAATGTTCAGCAAATCCATATCTATCTACATTATAATTACGTTAATGAATGGATATATATTGTTTATCTCCCTTCCCATCAGGTTTTACCTGAAATCTACCCTCCAATCGTGTAGTCTTCTTGACCATTTTCAGTCTTTTGAGCTTGTTATTAGCGTGATTAACTATTTGTTTTTATTATTTCCTCTCTTACTTCCAACTAGCATGTTCATTCAGTGAAATATAGAACAGTAGCTTCAGCAGCGCAAGAAATTATTTGCTGAATGTAAGTTTTGAAGACTTACGCTTCAGAAAGCGGATTCACATTTTAATATTCAGTAATCAATCATTTTCAATCACTAAATTGAAAAGACAGAAGTAAGTGAAGTATAAATGAAATCATAGTTTGAATATGAGATAAAATTTTCTTTTGAGAAAGTCCCTATCTTTCTTCTCAAGTTCCTAAACCTTTACCACTCAATTTTCAATAATTTATCGCTAAACAAAGCCGATTAAATTGTTACCAATTTGAAGATTCATAATATGATTATGCACTAACCAATTGCAGGAGACAAAGGCCGTGGCTTCCGGTTATAATCCAGTTGCTTCAAAGCTAATTTATCGAAAGATTCCCTACGGCATTCCACGATAGCAGCTGGAGCAAGCCCAATTTCTTCTTTCAATCCAATGAAATGTTTCGGAAAAGAATGAGAATCTACTATTTGCGAAGCATTCAGTTCTTCATTTTCTCCATCAGAGAATAAATATGAGAAAGCCCTGTGCCTGTGGTAATTGGCCAATAGAAATTTTGTTACGTACGTACAAAGTCATGATTTTATTAATAAGTACACTAGGAGGTTGAATTGTTTTGTCGGTTTTTATAGTTTCATTCTAGTTTCAAGGTTTAAAATTTGTCTAGTCTATCATAACTGTGTACTCTGATTCTTGTTATGATTAAATTTTCAGTGTCCATTAAGTTATATTGACAATTAATTATCCATCTTTCCAGCATTTCGAATATGCATAGTTCATGCTATCAAATCTCAAATCACACACGAGTGGCTTCACTCAATCATTTACTTTAATCTATTTTGTTAGCAAGAATAATGCTTGGAATGCCAAAATTGGCATGTGGTCATGTTAAAATTTAGTAGCAAATAATGAATTAAGGCATAAAGAACTGATGACTAGACTAATCAAAGCTTGACGGCAAGGAATAGATTCACAATAGAGATAGATAATTAAAATAAAAAAAGAATGAAGTACCAACCTGAAGTCTGAGTTTGAAGAAGCAAAAATGGAGAGGAATTGATTTACTGAGAGACCCAATTGGAAATCCCACCATGGAACTAAGAATTCCAGCTTATTCTTCTTCTTCTTGCAGGCTTGCCGTTGCAATATCATCAGATTGCTAAGAACAGTCAATCCTCCTCCTGCACATTCGTTTAATCCAGCAAAGCAAAATTAAGTTATTATACCTTTTACACATTCACAGAGGTTGGGCAGAAAGTGAGAGCGAGATTACTTGAACAAGGAAACCAATGATCGATTTCCCAAGCAAGAGGAGATGCTGAATCAGCATGATAATACAGGACATTGCCGTAAGGATCTACTCGAATTACAGCAGGATCAAACCCAGCATTCCTGAGATTTCGCAAATTCAAAAACTTTGAGTCACCCAATTGAAACCCCGAATTCCCTTTCATGCTCTGGTGCAAAGTAAGTTGAAAATCTTACCCCAAATGGCTGAGCTGCTTCCACAGGAGACTTACAAAAATCTTAGGCTTCGCAGTTGGCTTAGCTTTCGGATCAATTATAGGGAACATCATATCTAAATCACGTGCCCTCTCAACCTAATTATTATCTCAGAGTAAGATAACATTACAATCATATATATATATATATGTATGTATGGGGTGTGTGTGTGTATCTTTGAAGCTGACCCACAAATGAAATCAATTTTCCTACCTCGTCTTCCTCCAGAGCGTATGGTGTGAAGATGAACGGAGGGCCATGGCTGTAGGGACTGAGACATCGATCGTGGCAGAGCTTTGCGTAGGCTTTTGGGTACCCTAGGTTCTCGTTGACGGCCATTTCCTCAGGCGTGAAACAGTAATCGTCGGCCATCGTCTTCGAAGAGCTTTGAAGATCTGTACCGAAGTTGTGGTGGAGACGCAGAGAGTGAATTGGAGAGGAGAACGTGTTTTGTTGATGAAGAACTAACGGTCGAATTGAATTAACTTGAAAGGTTTCCTTCAAAGCCAACCAAACCAAAATATTCAAAGCAAGAGATGGGAGCGTCATCCTCAAGCTGGGTAACGGCTATATGGGATGGAGGATATGGGACCCTCAGGGCCCACGTAATTAAAAAAAGTAATAATAAATTAATAATACGGTGGTAAAATTTGTTCTATGATATACCCAGATCAGATTCTGCACACACTTTGCTCTTTAGATAATTTCAAAATGTATTCGAAGAATTTTTTTTAAAAAAATCTGGTCAAAAAAATATTTAAAGATGCATTTTGTGTGTGAAAATTTAGTTAATTGATTTAATTTTGGAAATAATGATATTATTTACCTTTGGATGGCAGCATTAAAATAGTTGAGGCATTGAATTATTTGTTTATTTATTTTCAAAAAGTTACCTATCAATCGAACAATAATTGAGGGGCGTTCAAATTGATTCAAACAGCAGCTAAATTGACATTCAAAAGGGTAAAGTAAAATAACTATGATTAAAGAAGGTTAAAGTGTAGGTATTAGGTAGTTAATGGCAATTTTGAAATTAAAAAAAAAAAAACAAAGACAGAAACGTAGGAAATTATGGGAGACAGATTATAAAGCAAAATTTTAGGGTCACTGGAAAAGAAAAAAAAACAAAAGTAATTAAAAAGTTCCTTTTAGTTGAAAGTACACATAAAAAGGGAAATCCAAATTCATAAGATTGGTGTCCCCATGGCAAGTGATATTGCACATTCTACAAAATTTGGATATTGGTGAGATTAGATTGAAGGCAATAACTTTTAGGTTGATTATTACTAGTGGGGTAAAGGAGCTACAAGGCATATATTCTTAATACCTTTGGTCAATTTTTCCTTTATCCAGTTTGAATCCCTCATATTTTTGGTGGCCCAACAAAAAGAATAAACCTAATTTGTTATTTTTGATTTTGTTAATTTTAGGTGATGAATATGGTCCCCTCAAAAAATTGGGTGATGAAGAAGCATCCTCAATGTAATGTTATTTTAGGCCAGTCCATAGGCACACCATATTCTATATATTATCTCAATATTTGTGGATATCATAAGCCTAGTTTATTTAGTCCAACTCTAAAATTTTGAAATGCGGCAAATCTGGCCCAATACGAAACTATTCAATGAGTTCACCACTTTAAATCAATATTTTGTACGGTACTAATTAAAAAATTAATTGACTTTTTTGAATAATTATAAAAAAATTAATTATATTAGCTTAAAACATTAAAATTTATCATTTTTCTTTAAATTATTTTATTTGATATATGAACTAATATATAATATAATAAAACACAACAAAATGATACGATTAAATAATTTATTTTACTTTCTTAGTTTCTTTTAACAAAAAGTCAACTAGCTCTTACAATTTAATGATAGGCACCATAGGCTCATCAGATGTGGAACATCTGAATTTAGTGAAATACTCCCCAAACAAAAATCCAACAAAAATATAATGGAAGTAAAAGAGTAGTTCCTTAATATTACCTCCCCAATACTGGTAAAAAAAAAAAAAAAGCTCCCCCATAAATCCAACAAAAATATAATGCAGGTTTAGGGGTCCAAACATATGCTATGTGGTGAAATATTAAATTTAGTTTTTTATGAGAAGAAAATTGAGGAAAGATATTAGAAGGGAAACTTTTCAAAATAGTAATTTTTTTTCTCAAAGAATTATTTAATGTTTGATTCTAGAACATGCTATGTCCAAACAAGTGCTGTGTCTGGGCCAAAAAAAAAAAACATATGCTGCGTCGAGATTGTGCACTTGTCAAGGGAAACTACTGTATTTTTCTCAAAGAATTATTTAAGGTTTAATCCTATATTATCAATTAAATTATAATTAACATAGCTCAGACACCAAAGTAATTTTTTTTTGGCCCAAGCATATACATATTTTATGACCAAGAGAATTTAAATACTTTGCAATGAAAAACTTACATATTAATCTTTACTTTAAAATTTGTAAACTGAAATATATTTAAAATAAAAATTCAATGAAGTTGTGATCTAAATTTTCAGGATCAACAACTTTTCTTTCGCAACACAAAAATATTATATTAAAATATTAAATGATCAAACTTTAAGCATGTATGTTTTGTCAGTATTTAATCACAAAATTATCATTTAAATTCTTTTGGTCATAATTTTTTTTCTTGCCAATTTTTTATCAATAAGAGTAGCGGGGTGTTAATATTAAGTAATTACAAAATACTTTATAAACTTAAGGGATTAAATTTAACTTTAATGTAAACTTACACAACTAAACGTAATACTTTAACCAAGTTTTCATAACATAAATTTTTTATTCACAATATTTGAATTTGAAATCTAAGGTAAGGACATAAATATTTTTTTAACCGAAGATATATATAACCCTTATTAGTTGAAAGGGGGTGGGTTTTGGTTATTTTAAATGAAAGAAGTGATATATATATTTTTTAAGCAGTTACCAAACTGGGAGTACAATTGGGGAATGCTTTAATTCAAATTAAGTACTCATCAATTAAAGTACTATTTTATCTATTGTCCTTGTCTCTAATCACATCATGCATGCATATGCTCGATCATACATATCGTTTAGTCATTTTCATCAGTTTTCTTCTTCTAGAAAATGAAATTTCAAACCTTTCTTGTCAATTTGATGAAAAGATCTTTGAATAATTTTTGTTATTTTGTGGGTAGCCAATCAAACACGTGCCACCAGTTTCTGTATTACTTCAATTTCCATTTTTCACACGTAATGCTAGCTTTTTCCCTTCATCTTATGTTGAGTTGCAACAAATCAAAACTTAATGGCTGAGTTACAACATAATTAAAATTATTAAGATCAAAATATTATTTTAACTCACAACAACTTAATACTCACAGCTTTAATTTAACCATTTAAAACTTTAGTTTTTAAATTTCATAAAATATATAATTTTAATTTTAAATTATAAGGACTAATATTTTAAGTGGTTAGATTATGAGCATATTGATGAGTGATATTGGGTAAAAACTCTATGACGAAATTACAACCGCGCCGAAAAGAAGTTAATTACATTGGGTTTAATCTTAAGGATTGAAGTGCAACTGAGTAAACACTATAAAGGTAAAAACTTCTTAATAATAATAATTATAATAATAATAATAATTATTATTATTATTATTATTATAATATCTCTCTCTCTCCTCTTTCAGTCACTTTTTTAATCTTCTTTCAATTTGGATCAAAAGAAAATAGCTTCTAGAATCGTTATTTATAGATATGACGATCATAAGTAGGTACATATACACATTAAGCACCTAACAATATTACGTTTATGTCTAAACAAGACCACATGATGAGCACGTGTATGTACTTGTTCATACATTATATTGGACTTCTTATTAGTCGTCTCTGAACTCGGTCTCCAAAAAAAGTTTACATAGATAATATGACGTTTTTGTTGACATTGAGTTGATGATTAAGAAAAAAAAAATTCGATTTCTCTTAAATAAAGTCAAATTAATATTTACATCTTGTTGATATAGAAAAATTATGTTGAGAGAGTTACCAAATAATATCTATCATCAAAATAAAATAAAAAAATGTAACTAATACTCGTATTGTATTTCGACGAGTGGCATCTCAATGAGTTAATTATTTGTTTTTCTTTTTTATATGAAATTTTGACGTTAGATAAACTATATATGGGTTGAAATTTGTATATAAAGAGGTTATATGATTATTACATATTGTTGAATAATTACGTAAAATTTCAAAGAAAATGACATGAACTTCATCGGTTCATTGTAAGATAGTCCATTTAAAATTATGTTGGGATGAGATCATCACTATCTTGTTTGTCTGGTAAGATCGATTTTATTGATTCTTATTGTCAAAGTTTTAGTTAACCTATGACTTCTCTTTTTTTTTTTCTTTCAGATTTAAAGATGTCAAATTTCCATTTCGTTGCTCAGGAACAAAAAAAAAAAAACTCTAATTTGTCATGGTTAACTAGTCTAAAACGAAACCAGCAAAAAGAATATTATAGATAAATCATGATATTTCTAAATTTATTTTTTTATAAAAATTATATATATATATAGTTAAGGATTTGAAAACTCAATTAATTGAAATAAATATATAAATGAATTATTATTGATAGTTAGTAGAGTAATCATCCGTATTTTTAAATTTTATTTGACTTTTTCATTATAAAATTACTTTAGCCTGTTTTATTACCCATATGAATAACAACATTCTTATGATATAACACAAATCATATTATATATATATATATAGAGAGAGAGAGAGGATTACCGAAAACTTTCACAATACAAAATTTTTTGCGTAAAAGTAAAGGACACATGTCCTTAAGTGGGTGCAATTCATCTTGAAGAAGGTTGCACTTGAGTTCTTAAATAAATTTTAGATAATTTGAAAAATAAATTTCGTTATGAGGAGCTTTTTAGTGGTTTTGCTTTTGCCAGCTATACATAACTGAAGAAAGTTTCAACATATAATAACTTGGTGCAAATGGTAGGAGGAATTTTAATTATTGTAGTAAAAAGTTAGCCATTATGTTCAATGAACAAATTAAAGGGCCATAAATAAGGATACCCCTCTACTTAATGCATTTGAATATGAATCATTATACGGCGTCATTATAAACAATTAATGGTTTAAGCTATAATGGTGTCTCACAAGTTTTTATCAGAAGCGTTGAAAATTTACTTTCTTTTGACATTGTTATACTGAAAAGTCACAAAACATTGGGTGTGTTTGGATGACAGCCATAAGTCACTTATAAGTTACTTATTGCGAAATACGAAGTAAGTATGTGAGAGGGGTTTTTCTCGTATTGCGCAATAAGCATAAGCAATCGGTAAAACAAACACAGCCTATCTAGGGAGAATTACATTGATGTCTTAAGTAAGGAAATTAATTTTTTGATAAGTTTTAGTTAGCTCTTCAGTTTGTCAATATAACTCATCAACTTGTTAGTAATAGCTAATCACTTGTCAATAAAGATCTTTTTTATATTAATTTTTTTATTTGGAACCTCAATATAATTCTCCCCAATAATATCTACTCTACGGGATTTATTAGAGTAGGTAATAAAATTTTCTACCAGCAAAAATTGGATCGAATATATATCATGAAGTCAATTTTTCATAAATAAATTAAAGGTTGAAACTTTATGATGATATAATAGATTTGACTATATATGTGATGATAACTCTAATTTCTAACTCCCTTACCTCACGTTTTCAAAGACTTGCTTAATCTTTTTTATGACTACAGGAAGTGGGGAAGATTGATACATTGATAAGTCTCATAGTTCCTTAGCTTATTAAGGATAGTTCCTCATTTGTTAATGAGATTTTTTTTAATATTATTTCTCTTCCTTACTCATCGGTTTCAGTATATTCAAAGTCTTAATTTTTTTTTTTGCTAGTATTCAAAGTCTTAATTAAAGCTAAGAAGTTATTAATTTAAATATTTTTTCGGTAAGTTGACTAATTCATAAAAACTAATCAAACTTACAAAAAAAAAACGAAGAAGTAATAACAGAAATGAATGTAGAAGATCAATAACACCAAGAGATTAATTTCTTGTGGTTTTGATTCTCATTGCCTATGTTAAGTTCCTTTCAAAGAATAAATACACTACTAGAAAAAAGGTTTTTTAACGTCTGTTTTAAAACCCTTTCTACATCTATTTTCAAGCAGTCGTCTATGCGGGAGACGTAAAAAATTAACGTCTTTTTTAAAAAATCAGACGCATACATGCGTCTGCTTTTAATGAAAACAGACGCTCATAGG
>JBAGKO010000012.1:14557296-14569145 GCA_037177275.1 Acacia concinna
CCCAGTGACACCATTAACAACTCTGGGGTTGTTAATTAAGACTTGACAATAAGATTTTTCTTAAATTGGAGACTTGACAGTAGTATTTTCTTATCTCATGACCATTTTGACGTAAATTTTTTTATTTGGAACCTCAGTGCAATTTTCCCAATACAATTTTGTATATTCTCTATCTGTCATCTTATCCTTAAATCTCTCCTCATTTTTTTCAAAATTTCAAATGTAATTAAAATTTGAGGTTTTGACTCTAAAGAAAAACCTTTTTCTCACTTAAGAGTTTGTTGCTCGCAGCTTTCTTAGGCTATTCAGTTCCATAAATTTTCTATATTTATACACACACACACACACCCTTACACAACACTACCATCATAATTTGGTTTCACTAGAATAGTTAAAGACGTGTTTGGCTGCAACAACAGCAACAACAAAAAAAGATGATGGAAAGTGGTGATATGCACAAAGCCAGTAGCAGTCTACGAGCAAACAGTTCTTCATTATGGAGGAGGATTTCCATGGATGCTTTCTCGAGGTCTTCTCGTGGAGGCCAAGACGAAGACGACGAAGAGGCTCTCAAATGGGCTGCACTTGAGAAGCTTCCTACTTATAATCGTTTAAGGAAAGGTTTGTTAACATCTTCACGTGGTGAGATTAATGAAATCGATGTCTCTGATATTGGATTGGAAGAGAGGAAGAAGATTCTAGAGAGATTGGTTCGAGTCGCCGAAGAAGATAATGAGAAGTTTTTGCTGAAACTCAGGCAAAGAATCGATCGGTAATACTATATAATCTTCAATGATAATTCTATACTTTATAAGCGTTTCTGAGATTTTAATCTCAAAGATATATAAAAAACACCTTTTTTTCTGTTTTTTTTTTCCCTGAAGAGTTGGGATTGAAATTCCAACGATCGAAGTTCGGTTTGAGCATTTGAATGTTGAGGCAGAGGCTTATGTGGGAAATAGAGCGATGCCGACATTCTTAAACTTCGTGTTTAATATATTTGAGGTAAAGTTTTACGATGTATGAACATATGTTTTTTTTTTTTTCTCCTTTTTTGAGTTGATGATGATGATGATGATATATATATATATATATGATAATTAATAATTATTCTGAGAATTTGGTATCTCTTGATGATTATCCAGAATTGCTTGAATTGTCTGCATATTCTTCCAAGCAAGAAGAAGCATCTGAATATCCTTAAAAAAGTGAGTGGAATTGTGAAACCTCGTAGGTGAGAAACTGAAAACTCCAATATTAATACTATTATTATTTCATGTTATTATCTCTGTGTTTCACGATTAAGAATAATTATCTTTTTATGTTGTTTTTAAAGGATGACACTACTTTTGGGTCCTCCAAGCTCTGGAAAAACCACACTCCTTCTGGCTCTAGGAGGAAAACTTGATCCAGACCTTGAGGTAAATAAAAAATTAATCTCATCAGTTAATTAATTAACTAATTCCTCTTAATTAATAATTCAATAATATATATATATATATATATAATCCTGCAGGTTTCAGGGAAAGTGAGTTATAATGGCCATGAAATGAATGAATTTGTACCTCAAAGAACAGCAGCTTACATAAGTCAAAATGATTGTCACATTGGAGAAATGACAGTAAGAGAAACCTTGGCTTTTTCAGCAAGGTGCCAAGGGGTAGGGTCTCGTTATGGTTAGTCTGCTATTAATACGGCTTTTTTTTTTTTTTTTGTCTCTTTTTCTGTCTTTTAATATATAAATATATATACATCTTTCTCTTCTTAATTTCTTTTATGTATATATAATCTATTAACTTTATTATTGCAGACTTGCTTTCTGAATTATCAAGAAGAGAGATAGAAGCAAATATTAAGCCGGACCCAGATATTGATATCTACATGAAGGTCAAAGCATATAAGCCTTGCCTTTCTCCAGTGTTCTTTTCTCATATGCTAATTAAATTTATTTTATACTTAATTTGTCTAATATATGCATAAATAAAACTTAGAGAGAATTCCATTTAAATACCTTTTCAATTTTAAAATTTTAAATAAGTGATTTTCTATAAAATTTAATTGTCAATTGTACTATAAGTTTGAGTAATCTTATTACTCTTATAGGAAACAGAACTTATATGAGATTTTAAAAATTAAATGGTATTTAAATAGAATTTTTCTCTAAAACTTATTTCATCTCAACTCGTTTACACGTTGTACTCTGTCTTGTTACTCGAGATTTTTTTAACACCAAATCTAATCATTCATCTATATATTATTATGTATATTATTATATTGTAGGATTTATAAGAATATGAATTGGTTACAAATCATGAATAGTGTAATTTGTAACTCATGTTTGGTACATATATACGTGGGCCCCACTTAATTTAAATTTAAAGGATTATTATTTAGTTATTTATTTATTTTAAATGTTAAAGTTGCTACTAGCTAATATATGGAAGTTGCTCCTAAGATTCATAAAAAAATTAGAATTAAGTTTTAAAGTCAATTAGAGTTTTTGGTAATTCATTTTCTAACATTCTGTATTGTCTTCCTTAAGAATTTTCATAATCAATTTTTGACAAAATAAGTCAACTCTTTAGGGTTCTAGAATCTAGATACAATTTTCTCTTCTTTTCAAACTCAATAAAAGGTACGTGGCACCTACCCCTAATATAATTTTGCCAATCAAACATAAACATTAATTTGGTGGGACCTACTGATATGTATTGTTAATTAATTGATTTCATATGGTGTACGTATATATGTGGACTTAATTTAGCCTAGAACTATTGATATTTTATAATTATTTCGATCCCTGTCAATTTAGAATCACTAAAATAGTTCTAATAATATACCAGACCACCGCGTCTAAAGGCAAGGAGGCAAACCAGATGATGACTGAGTATGTGCTTAAGGTAAATTAAATTAAGATCAACCAAGTGTGTTTTTTTTTATTCAACGTTCTGTAAATTAAATTAAGAGCAATTAACTAATGGAAAAATTCTAAAAAAAAAGACATTCGAAAATATCAAATCAGTCTTTTTGTATTTTTTTGGCGTAATTACGAAAATGCTACTGGATTTTTAACAATACAAGTATTATAATTCATATCTCAATTAACAACATCAGCACAAATAACTCACAGCGTAAATACGTAGTACCAATATACTTCTGGTGTTGTTAATTTAAATATTCTTGTTGTGAATTATGATACTTATGTTGTTAAAAATCCAGTGGTATTTTTTAATTATGTAAAAAAAGTACAAAAAAACTGATTTAGAATTTTTAAATCTTATTGTCCTAAATTGGGATTTCTCTATTTCCACTGTTTTTCTTTTAGGATTTTTCCTTAATTAAGTATAAAAAAAGGTATTTACTTTTACAATAATTTGTAGATTTTGGGGCTGGAAATATGCGCTGATACTATGGTAGGAGATGAAATGATACGTGGCATCTCTGGTGGACAAAGGAAACGTGTCACTACAGGTAAAAATGATTCAACTGCGGCGTCCCAAACGTATTAAACTCACTTTTCTTTCTTTCTTTTTTTATTTCTTGCGTGGGGCATCAGGGTATCTAGACTTGTCTCCTTTTAACTTGTAGGATTTTTCAAGAATCCGGATAGAACATATTCCTTTCGGTTTTGATTATAAGGGTTCATTAACTATTTTAAAAAATTTTAAAAAAATAATTACATTACTTAATCATATTATATATGGTGTTTTATTATATTATGTATTAATTCATAAGTTAAACAATATAATTTGAAGAAAAATGATAAATTTTAATGTCTTAAAATAATGTAATTAGTTTTTTTAAGATTTTTTTAAAATTCACTAAAAAAAGTCAACAGATCTTTATAATTAAGATTGTAAGGAGTATTAATTAAACTCACTTTTTGTATAGTACAAAGTAGCGAAATTTTGTCTCAACATTTTGGTTAAACTCACTTTCTTTAGGTGAAATAGTCCTCTACTTAATTATGTGTATCTAGACAAGCGAAGTCTCAAAAACTGACATATCATAATATTATGGTTATATTAGGATTTACTTTATCTAAAACTGAAATTAGGAAATTTTAAGGTTACTGTGCTATTGGATACAGGAGAGATGATGGTGGGACCAGCAAATGCAATGTTCATGGATGAAATATCAACAGGCTTAGATAGTTCCACAACATTTCAAATAGTGAAATGTCTAAGGCAGATTGTTCACATTATGAATGGAACTGCTGTTGTCTCTTTGCTACAACCTGCTCCTGAGACTTATGAGCTTTTTGATGACATTATTTTGCTCTCTGATGGAGAAATCGTGTACCAAGGACCGCGCGAACACGTGCTCGAGTTTTTTGAGTACATGGGTTTCAAATGTCCTGAGAGAAAAGGTGTAGCTGACTTCCTTCAAGAAGTAAGCCACTCTTTAAATCGCCCTTTATCTAAGATACTAAATACAGGATAACTCAAAAAATGACTTTCCAACTCATATTTGATTACGTGTTTTTGTAGGTTACTTCAAGGAAGGATCAAGAGCAGTATTGGATGCGTAGAGATGAGCCATATAGATTTATAACAGTACCTGAGTTTTCTGAGGCATTTCAATCATTTCATGTGGGTAGAACAATTGGAGATGAGCTTTCTGTTCCATTTGATAGGACTAAGAACCATCCAGCTGCTTTAACAACCAAGAGATATGGAGTTAACAAGACGGAATTGCTCAAAGCTACTTTTGCAAGAGAGTTCTTACTTATGAAAAGGAACTCATTTGTTTACATATTCAAGCTATCTCAGGTAATTAAGCTACAATGTTCAATACAAAAAAATAGAAAAATAGAGATATAATGTCACAGTCCCACGTCAAAAGAGTTACCTGGAAAGAGATGCCTTATAGGGCCTTAAGCTCTCCAACTCAAACAACAAACTTTTCGGGTGTTGTTCTCTCAATGTGGGACTCGTGACATATACAATAATGTGAATTCGGGGTCTCATTCCCTATTTTTGCTTTTAGCTTGCAGTAATGGCAATAGTGGCAATGACTCTATTCCTAAGAACTGAGATGCATAGGGATTCAGTAGACCATGGAGGGTTTTATGTAGGAGCTTTGTTTTTTTCTATTGTCATGTTTTTATTCAATGGGATGGCTGAGATGTCTATGACTATTGGGAAGCTTCCTGTCTTCTTCAAGCAACGAGGCCTGTTGTTCTATCCTGCATGGGCATATTCTATTCCTAGTTGGATCCTACAGATTCCAGTTACTGTGGTTGAAGCTGCTGTTTGGGTTGCCCCCACCTATTATGTTATTGGATTTGACCCAAATGTTGGCAGGTATATATAAAAACAAATTCCTCACAAGTTAATCCTTTTTATCGTTCCTTGGCCATTAAAATAACTTGTGAACTCAACTTTATTCACTGAAATAGTGGAAAACTTGACGGTGTTGATGATGTAGATATTTCAAGCAATATCTTTTGCTATTTGCAACTGGACAAATGGCTTCTGGAATGTTCAGAGCAATTGCAGCAACATGTAGAAACATGATAATTGCAAACACATTTGGAGCATTTGCAATAGTCACTCTTCTGACACTGGGAGGCTTCATCTTGTCAAGAGGTAGAATATGAATAATTCATAGATTATAACACACACACACACACACACACACACTCTACTTAAGATCTTGAAACTTCAAGTAGTTGTGTTTAAATATTGCATAATGCTTTTTTCTTTGGTTTCCTCTTAAAAAACAGAGGATATCAAGAAATGGTGGATATGGGGTTACTGGATTTCACCTCTGATGTATAGCCAGAATGCTATAATGGTTAATGAGTTCCTTGGCAATAGTTGGAAACATGTAATTTCTTCTATCAACCCAAGATTTTCTTTTATTTTGAAAGAAAAACCATACTGGTCCTTGACAGATATATTAATTTTTCCAAGTGTCTACAATATTAAAAGGTCGTTCCCGGTTCCTCTGAGCCACTAGGAATTGAGATTCTCAAGTCTCGCGGCTTCTTCACACAAGAATATTGGTACTGGATAGGTTTTGGAGCACTGATTGGATTCATACTTTTACTCAACATTGCTTTCACTCTATCACTCACATTTCTTAGTCGTGAGTACTATCTATCTATTTGTCGATCTTTTCCTATGTTTCTTTGTACTTGTTTTCGTGTAACAGTACTTTACATTATTTAACTGATATGTGAACAATTTAATGGGCAGCATATGAGAAGCCACAAGCTGTAATATCTGAAGAATCACCTGACAAAGCTCAAGAAAGCATCGAGTTAACAAGCATAAGAGGTGCACCAAAAATTGTTAATTTGTCTTCTACTTTCAAAAGCTATACTATATTATGAGCAAGGGTTGAAGATTACTTACTATAATTGTTATTGAGTCTTACAGATTATGAACAAGCTTTCAATTGGTCATTTCAGGGAACATAAATAATGGTGATGGAAGAGAAAGAGTTTCAGATGCTGCACCATTAAGGACAGAGCGTACAGATAGTGCAAGGCATAATAGGAAAAAAGGAATGGTTCTTCCATTTGAACCACATTCAATCACCTTTGATGAAATCACATATTCCGTTGACATGCCTCAGGTAACTGATTTTGTTAAATTTTTTTTTATTAACATAAGAAACTAGGCTGATTGAGAAAAAATAATACAACTCCGGTTTTAAATGTAGGATCTGTGTTGTTATAGTTGAAACGACACTAACTCTATCTATTTGAACTTGTAGGAGATGAAGAACCAAGGTGTAAATGAGGACAAATTAGTACTTCTAAGAGGTGTTACTGGAGCATTCAGGCCGGGTGTTCTCACAGCTTTGATGGGTGTGAGTGGAGCAGGAAAAACTACATTGATGGATGTGTTGGCAGGTAGAAAAACTGGTGGATATATTGAAGGAAACATAACTATTTCAGGATATCCCAAAAGGCAAGAAACCTTTGCCAGAATCTCTGGTTATTGTGAGCAGAATGATATCCACTCTCCTCATGTCACAGTCTATGAATCCTTACTTTACTCAGCATGGCTTCGTTTATCCCCAGAAGTCGATTCCCAAACCCGAAAGGTATGCACTTAGCCATATTAGAATTTGTAATGACTTAGGCATATATCATGTCTAAAGTCTCCATTTTTTTGTTCACATGGCCTGGTATTTCTCTTTTTAGGTCTTAAAGGCTTCATGTCCACAATCTTCATTTTATTCTTTTAATGTCACAAATTGAATGGCTCTGATAATATATCAGATTTTATTAGTGAATTAGATATATATTGGGTTTGTTTTTCCATCAAAATATATTGGGATTTGATGGGATTTTCAATCCTTTCTCTAATTAGTTGATGTGAGTCTCTTATATTCAAATTGACTCCCCTAAAGTTTAACAGCTTAATATCTTATATTCAAATAGACTCCCTTGAAGTTTAACATGTCAATATGTCTAAATTCGATCCCAAAGTTGATGATCTTTTCTCTTGGTTCTTATAAATGGACACAGATGTTTATTGAGGAAGTGATGGAGCTAGTAGAGTTGAATCCAATAAGGCGATCTATGGTTGGTTTGCCTGGTGTGAGTGGTCTCTCTACCGAACAACGCAAGAGACTAACTATTGCAGTGGAATTAGTGGCTAATCCATCAATAATTTTTATGGATGAGCCTACTTCAGGATTGGATGCAAGAGCTGCTGCAATTGTTATGCGAACAGTTAGAAATACAGTTGATACAGGACGAACAGTTGTCTGCACAATCCATCAACCAAGTATTGACATATTTGAAGCTTTTGATGAGGTGAGAACTGACTTTAAGGTTGAAAATTTGCTTCACCATTAATTGCACTGACAATGTTTGGTTCATTGTTATAAAAACTGTGGTTTCAGCTCTTGTTATTGAAGCGAGGAGGACAAGAAATTTATGTGGGGCCACTCGGTCGTCATTCTTGCCACCTCATCAAGTATTTTGAGGTAAAATAATGCGTCTGTACTTGTTATTGAGGTTAAGACAAATTAAACTTGGAATAAAGTGATGCAGATTATATTCTTCATGAGATAATAAGGTTAGGCTTAGCTATTACAAGTCCACCTCAAAATTTGACTTCAAAAATTATTAGTTACACTCATCTTTTAAGTTGAATCAATGTTTCAATTAAAAAGTATAGTTCTTTATAGCTATCACTAGTACTGCAATATTTAAACCTTGGGTTTTTAATCCAGGAGATTGAAGGGATTAATAAAATCAAAGATGGGCACAACCCAGCAACTTGGATGTTAGAAGTTACAACTCAAGCACAAGAAATGGTTTTAGGTGTTGATTTTGCAGATCTATACAAAAATTCTGAACTGTATAGGTAAAGCACATTCCTATCTTGGTATTATAAATTAGTGAGACGATATATATGTATATATTCTAAAAGCATCATATATTTGACTTACTTTAGGAGGAACAAAGAACTTATAGGAGAATTGAGCAAGCCTATTCCTGGTTCAAAAGATCTCCATTTTCCTACTCAATATGCACAACCATTTATGGTGCAATGCATGGCTTGCTTGTGGAAACAACACTGGTCCTATTGGAGAAACCCTCCGTATACTGCAGTGAGACACTTATTCACTACCTTCATAGCTTTGATCTTTGGAACTATGTTCTGGGATCTTGGATCCAAAATGTAAGCTCAATTTCACAAAAAAAGAACTCTTTGAACTGTACTACATATTCTTCTTCCCCTTTGAGCCTTTTTGTTTAAATCTTGCAGAAGCAAGAAGCAAGACCTATTTAATGCCATGGGTTCAATGTACAATTCTGTACTCTTTCTTGGAGTTCAAAATGCATCTTCAGTTCAGCCAGTGGTGGCCGTTGAACGAACTGTGTTTTACAGAGAACAAGCTGCTGGAATGTATTCGGCACTCCCCTATGCATTTGCACAGGTAATTAATAAACTTAAGGATGCAACTTTTATATGGTCCCTCCTATCTTAAATACATGAGTTAGATAAAGGGTTCACTTTAATTCTAAATATAAAATCTCAATCCACTTTATTTGACAAATTTATAATTTTTTTTAAAGTTATTCTTATTGATTGCGCTTATTAAGAGGGTTTTCATCAAAGAATAGTTTCAATACCCATGATTTAATAGGGTATTTTAAGAAAATTAACACATATCTATTAGGAGGAACTAACTTATCTAATATTCATAAACTAGTTATTTAACTTTAAAACTAGATGTGGAATAGTAAGTTTGATGGAACAGTGTATTATTAAGGTAAACAAACATGTGTTTTGTGTTGTCAGGTTGCAATAGAGCTGCCTTATATTCTAGCACAAGCTGTGACATATGGTGTGATAGTATATGCAATGATGGGATTTGATTGGACTTTAGAAAAGTTCTTTTGGTATCTCTTCTTCATGTACTTCACATTCCTATACTTCACCTTTTATGGCATGATGACTGTGGCTGTCACTCCAAATCATCACGTTGCTGCAATTATTGCTTCTGCATTCTATGGATTGTGGAATCTCTTCTCAGGATTCCTCATCCCAAGAACCGTAAGTACAACAATCTCTTTATCCAATTGTAGCATAATCCAAAAACTTTTTAACAAATTGTTCTATGAGTTATGAAATGCGCAGCTCATTTTTCAAACTCTCACTATTACAAAATAGGTTGACTAAACCATCACTTTCAACTTTGATTGGAGACGATGAAGTTTAAAAAAATATTACTTTTTAAAGATTTGATGTGCTCACATATAATAAAAGTTACAATTTTTAGCTATGATATGGGTGCATTAAGGAGTGACTTTTTTTATCTCAACTTCCATTTTGTCATATTTGTTATGCTTGTCATAACACATCAAACACATCTAATTCTCTATTTAATATATAAAGTGTTTGACTTTTAAACTGATAGTAGAGGACAAGGTTTAGAAAGAATGACTAATGTGCTCACAGTATGATGAAAGTAACACCTTTTAGACCTGATGTGGGTACATTAAGTGTGCATCAAATCTAAAAAATTATGACTTTCTATTCCTATTTTAGTTTATTCTTATCTAGACTGATTCTATGTGAGGTTTAAAATGGCATTTTAAGCCAGTTTAATTGTTCGGTTTTGCACTAGTATCCACTTAAAACATGGAATTAAGCTGAATAATGAAGCTTTAAAAAAAAGTGTGAAGTGACTTGGCATGCATGTTGTTGGACATTGATTAAAGAGTGTGAAATGGATGGAACAGGGGATTCCGGTGTGGTGGAGATGGTACTACTGGATATGTCCGGTGGCATGGACTTTGTATGGATTGCTTGCTACACAATATGGAGATGTGACAAAAACCATTGAGGAGAACGAACTTGTGAAGGACTTCCTTGATAGTTATTATGGCTTTAGACATGACTTTGTTGGAGTTGTTGCTGCTATTATTGTTGCCTTTGCTGTTCTTTTTGCTTTCATCTTTGCCTTCTCTGTAAAATTCTTCAACTTCC
This sequence comes from Acacia concinna, assembly GCA_037177275.1. Classification (NCBI taxonomy): domain Eukaryota; kingdom Viridiplantae; phylum Streptophyta; class Magnoliopsida; order Fabales; family Fabaceae; genus Acacia; species Acacia concinna. The sequence goes on from JBAGKO010000012.1 coordinate 14,567,763, forward strand.
AGAGGCGATAGTTCTTGTCATTTTGCTCAATCAAATATATTATTTACTATACAGTTTTAAATTAGGTGAATTTTATACCTCACCAAAAAAGTTAATTAATTGTCTGTATCAACTGGGAAGTTCCATTGTTTATGATATAATATATATTATCAACCCATTGTTTATTATATGAATATTTGCAACTCCAACATGAGCCTACATCCAATCTAAAGTGGACCTTAAAATGAAAATAGATCTCGTTGTTCATCATGAAGCAAAAGAGGAAACACAACATCCAACAAAAAAATCATAATGAAAGAAATTGCTTCCCAAAAAAAATAATAAAGGAAATTAAGAAATAGATAAAAGGAAGGAGAGAACTTTCCCAAACCAAACAGTAAACACTACTTTCTCACCTTTTTTTTTGGGTTTAAGTATTCAGTTTGGGTACTCGTCAAAATATAATATGATTTATTTTATTTTTTAATATCTTAAATTTTAATAAATGTATAGTCTAAAATAAAAATATTTTTAACCATCATTCTTTTAAAACCATTTTTAATTCAAATCATTAATAAAAAAGTTAAAATATAAACTATTAAAATCTATTCCCTCCGTTCCTATTTATAAGGCCCGTTAACTTTTTTAGAGAATCCTAGAAAAGTCTTAAGAAAATTAATTACATTATTTAATCATATCATATATCGTGTTTTATTACATTATATATTAGTTCATAAGTTAAACAATATAATTTAAAAAAAAATAATAAATTTTAATGTGTTAAAGTAATGTAATTAACTTATTTTTTAGAATTCTCTAAAAAAGTCAACGGCATCTTATAAATAAAAATGGAAGAAGTATTTAGATATGCCAAATCTCGCAGGCAAAAAAGAAAAAAGGGTTTTGGATAACGAGATTACCATGATCTCCGACGCTATGGAAGATAACGAGAGCAAGTAAGGCCTGCAAATTGGGCTTTAGAGTATGTTAAGCCCATTAATCAATTATTGTTTAAGGCCCTTAAATTTTGCATCAACTTCAATATTCATTATTCAATTTTTTTTTTTAGCTGTTAGGTTTGTCAGTTTTGTTTTAGGGAGAATTTCAGAAAAATACTTTCTTAAATTCAAAAATCGTAAAAAGTATATTAACATTTTAAAAAGACACTAAGGTACCATGGACCAAATTGGGGTTTTAAAATTTTGCTGATATGAACTGTGATCAACATGTAGTAGCAAAATCCAATACTCTTCTGGTGAAAACCATTACTCAAATGGTGAAAATGCGATATTGTTCACGTCACGGGTGTATTCCTCTCTCTCCTCTGTCAGATGAACAGTGTCAGTGTCAGATGAACAATTCCGCCAAAGCAGAGGAGAGAGAAAGTTACCAGCACGAAGGAAC
>JBAGKO010000012.1:14569245-14579263 GCA_037177275.1 Acacia concinna
GAAAACTTTTATGAGTTTGATTTACAAATGTTGGAGAGGTGGAGTTAAAAACATCTAACTCTTCAATCTTCATCTTACAATGGTTAAAAAAACCTGTACAGGTTGGTTGCCAGTCCGGTTTGTATCCTAAACAAACTGGTTTGACTTGTCCAAACTGGACACTATATTAACTTGGGCAAGTTGGTAGGTGGCGTGGGTTGCCATGGTCTTTTGTTTTGTTTAAACTGTTGAAGTTTTGAGACTATTTAAATTACATTAACTTACCAAAAAAAAAAAAAAATAGTAACAGAAGGAAGATGGAGATGAAGGCAGTGATGGTGACGACGCTGACACTGACGCTGAGTCCCGAACTGCCTTACAAGTTAATGCTGGAGCTGAGGTGGCCACTATTCATGATTAAAGAATCTGAACTCAGAACAATGAAGGCAAGAGCAATAGAAGGACAACGGGAATCTGAGCATGAGTCTATGGGATTGAGAAGGTGAGGCTGTGAGGGAGTGAGCCAAAGGGTTTTTTTTTTTTTTTTTGGTTTTTTAGCGTTATTATTTAATAGTCCTAATGCTTTACTGGCTATTGAAAAACCTTCATATTAAAAAAGCATTGTTTAATTTTGTAAGGAGTGGTTTATAATCTTATTAAAACTTCAAAGTGAATTTTAAATTATAAACACATATTTGAATTCCAAGATATTAAAATTTTAAAAAATAAAAAAGAATAAATGAGAAAATATTATACATTATGTGTGTGTATGATATTTTGACCAATGGATTTGATATGATTCAACTGATTAAATCTAACATAATCAAATATTATATAAGAATATAAGATAATGTATACCACTTTGGTCCTTATTATAAATCCATTATGACAAAAAAATTTGGTCCTTAATATAAATTCAATTTCAGAGTATTAAATAAGTGAAGAAAAATTTAAAAAAAACAACATTTATAAATGAGGGTTGTAAATTTGACCCTTAATTATTGCCTTAATTAATTCTCTTTTATATGTAAAAGTTAGTAAAAGTGAACTTATACTAGGGACCAGAGTAATACTATTATAACACACACACAATCACATATAATCCCTCAACCACCCCTCAATGCATGTATTTCACTTGCCATACTCCTCAGTGCATGTACTCCATTGCCAAAACTTTAAAGTTTAGTAAAAAAATCCGTGATCATATATAAATATTATTATTTAAATTAAAACCGGCCTTGAGTTCACACTATCAACCCCTAGCCCCTTGAACTACTATGTGAATGCTCCGTCTAGTTTTTTAAACCTTATATTTTATCTTTGTTAAAATTTTATAACCAAACTTTTATATTTTAAAATTAAATTCATAAAAATTTTTCCTCAAATTCCTCATACTATAAAGCTACTTAAATTTCAAACAGGCTTTGTTAGAATTAATTAATTACACAGCGTCACCATTTAATTTCACTGAGTGAACATTTTCCGTTAATGTGTGGTTAAAATTAAGAGATTGAAAATACATTTATTAGACTTAAGGGATTGAACTGAAACTTGATACAAATTTTGAGGACTAAACATAGCCCATTGTTAATTAACCAAAACAAGTTGATGAATTTTAAACATTACTAATTCTCCCTTCAATTACATAATATATATTAAGGTTTCAAGACATTTTAGCCTCAAAATTATTTCTGGAGCAGCATTACTATTTATTGGTGCAATGTTGCCTCTAGTTGTCAAAATCATTGCAATGTTGCTCATTGACGTTGATGATGAGAAAAACAGAAGTCAAGTTATACGCATTGGCAATAAATCCTCATCACTTGTAAAAATCTTTGAAACAGTTAAACAAATATATGACATAAATTAAATAGCTCAATCCATACAAAGTATTCACTCCAATGAAGTTAGTTAATGACTTTAGTGGGCAACCCTTGCATTTTCTCTCTCCCTCTCTCCCTTTGTGGGAGTTTCCGTTGTTCGTTCTTGTGTGTGTGGGCACCTTCAAGTGGTGGTTTTCCAGTGTCTCTTTCTTTGACTTGTTAGGTTCTCCGACGTGGGCGTTGTCTTTTCTAGGATTAGTTTTTTTTTTTTTTTCTTGTTATTCTTCTTTTGATGGGAGTCCACTAGATTTGTGCAACAACTAGGGCTAGTAATGATGTGGAGGAAGGGAAATCAAAGGCATATAGTGCTAAACTGATAATTTCTTTGTCTTTCCCTGACTTCTTCAAGTGGGATTGGCCAATGTGATCGGGTTGGATGGTGGAGTTCAAGTGTGTTTACGATCTTCAAGGTTAGTCATCTCGTTTAGTCTTTCTTTACTTGGTATACTTCTTTACTCCATTTTTGGTATACTCTGGCTTGGCTGGCACAAGTCCTTTGTGTTTCTACTCAAATATGGTGGACTCAAGTTGGGGATTGATCGGTGGAAAAAGTTGGCGTCTCTTTGGGCATGATTTTCTTTGTGAACGATATAACTTCTCTCTACCCAACGGGTATTATATTCTGTAATATGTTCTTCTAGCACTAGATGAATCTTCATATGAGATGGGTCTATTAGGGTGGTTCTTAGAACCCAATCCCTTAAAGTATATCATTCAGTGAACTAATGTATCTTGCTAATGGATGCATATACATATAAAAGTATGTACCACTAGTCACACACACGCAATACTTCATTTTTGTTTTCTAATTAATATAAAAGGGAGCAATGGTCATGTGGCAGTTAATGACGATTGTGATAGTAGAGGCAACGATACAAACATAGGGAAAACCAAAAATCTGTCGTAAGTTACAATTAAGATATATTTGAAACAGTTCTTTTACTCTGTGATTAATTTAGATAGGCTGCTAAAATGAGACAAACAACATAGACCAGGTCTTAAAAATAAACAATGAAGCTGTCTATTGTACTTTCGGAAAGCCGCTCATAAAATCAAGTGACACTGTTCTAGCTTTTACTAGAAATTACAAACTTGTTGACTAATACATGAGCTCATGAAGTGTTTGGTCTCATGCTAAGATGAAGGATTTTGGGCACATATATAAAATCTGACTGACCCACTGAAATACTCACATGAGATTAAAGAACTAATGTAAACTTTAATCTTGTTATAAATCAAATTCAGCGAAAGAAGAGTGAAGCACCGAGTTAAGAGAAAACTTGGGTTTTTCCCCCGGGGGGATATCTATTATTCATTGCATAAAGAGACTCTCTCACAAGAAGAGTAACTTACATAGCCATAAGAGGGAAAACTCACTCTATAAACCGTTTTTTTCATATTCGCATAACAACCCCACTTGAATTTGGGCTTGAACCTTAGTCCACCCATTTAGTAAAGATGGTCGAAGTGTGTTTGTTAATTCTCAGAAATTGATAACATTCTATCATAATTTTTTTCTCCTTTTACTTATTTTTTGAATTCAAAATGCAAATAGAAAGAAGTTTATAAAATAAAATGTGCATATCAAAGTATTAAGAGAAAATCAAATAAATTATTGTTCTATCCTATATAGTTTGTGATTCAATTGAGAATTTATAAATCCTCTCTTTTGTAGGAGGATAAAGACAAGTTTTTAAGCTCTCTAGGAACAAAGAAGTAAGCTAAGGAAAGAACAAACGAAGTGAAGTGCCAAAGAGTTAGGAGAAGGAACTTGTGTAACTTGCCTCAGTAAGTTGAGCACATGCTGAAGCAAGTAGAAGAAAAACAAGATGAGTTCAGTGTCACTAGCTACAACAAGTGGCAAAACTATCTAAGGCCAGTGAGGAAAAGTATAATTGTATGTTTTGATTTCTGAAGCAGGAAAATGTTGTTTAACCTCAAGAAAAGCGTTCAAAACACACATTCTACACCTGGAGAAGTTGAGGCACGAAAGATGAGAGTTTGGGAAGGAGTTATAAGAAAGTTTGGAGGCTTGGGTGGCCACTTCAAGAGATATTTTGGAGGTTCTGCTTGGGTTTTGTTGCAACACCCCAAAATTTCCCATAGTAAACCATTATTTCAATAAATATTGAATTTTGGGAAACTTACCCGAAATAATGCTGTGGAGGCAGCCAAGTTGTAGTAATTTTTTGGATGACCAAATGATATCCAAAAATCATAGAACTTTCTCGTCTAAAAATAGACATATCAAGATTTAATTTGATATGTCATTTGTAAGATTTGGATGTATATGCTAGGAGATATGGATTTTTGAAATCTGCCCAGGGAAATTTGCCTATTTCTGGAGCAGTGTTCAAAAGTAAATTTTTTGGGAATTTTATGATTTCAATTAAGAAAATAAGTTATTTTCCCCTAAAACTAGACTCAATAAGGAACATTTGACTTTGGAATCACTTCAATTGGATGTCAGTACAATTAGATATGAATTTTCAAAGTTGGGTGAAAATTCTGTCCAAAAATCTGAAATTTCATAAATGCAAGGGTAAAACCGTAAATTGAAAAATAATTGAGAGTAAATTAATTTCCCCAATTTCTGAGATATTTCTGGGCAGAAGAGAGCCAACTGGAATGACTTTAGGATAACTAAATAAAATTATAATAAAAAGAAAAGTAAAAGGGACAAGTGGTGATTGGTTATTGGTGGAATGGTGAGCTTCTTAGATAAGCTCAAATGTATCAACTTTAAACATAATTTCTTTATTAATTCTAATTAGCTTTCGTGCTCCTTCAAGGAGGAAAGAGAGAGAAGCTCAAATTCACCATCCATGGAAGCATAAGTTAGGTTAGAGAGAGAGAGAGATAGTTCTATAGTATTTTCCACCACAAAAATCACCTTCTTAGCTTAAAGTGCCTTCTTTAATATTATTCCTCTCATCAAGGGCAACATTCCTATGGTTTTATTTTCTTGAGAGGAGGAGTTGGGTGCAGCTCAAGAAGTATAGGAGTTGGAGAAATCAGGGAAAAAGTCATAGCAAATGGAAGAGGTAGGTAAACTTTTGATTTGAACTAAGTATTTTGGGATTTCATTATGTTTTCATGTTGAAACTTGTGCTGCCTTGTTTTGTTGAAGGAGAGATGTGAGGTTTAGATGATGTTGGAATCATGAAAATGATGCTAAAAGAGGGTTATGCATGCACTACAAGAAAACCTTTTCTTTTCCACAGAATTTGCCTCAGATTTAAGATTTGAGACGGAAGTCTAAAATTGTTAATGTTTTGGATTGAATTTTGATTTGGGAAAATGATGAATCCTAAGTGTTATGCTGCCCAAATTTCCTCTCAAATGTGTGTAGTTAGTATTTAAATGGTTAGATGGATGAAGGGGAGTGGAAATAAGTGAGTTTAATTGGTAGATTTTGGGAAAATCACATTTATGATGCATAAGGCTTAAATTTCGGTCAGCAGCAGAAAATTGGTATTAGAGTTGGAATTTGACAATTCTAAGGGTTCCATTGCATTTAGAAGGGAAAATTAAGGGGGGGGTTTGTGTTGGCCTCAAGTCCGAAAAGCCCCCGAACGCAAAATGACAAAAATAGGTTAAAAACCTTAATTGGGTGTGCAAGGGGTATAATGGTAATCTGACATTGAATTTACCCAATATATTAGCCTGAGGTCTAAATTTTTATAAAGTACGATTAGACAGAGTATAAAGGACCCAGATTGGATACTGAAGGGCATTTTGGTAATTTATCAGTTTTGTGTTGGTTTATCAATGTAGAAACATTAGAAGGATTTATGGATTAATGTTGACACGATTTACATGAATTTTAAAATTTTAGGATTATACGGTCAACGAATGATGTAACAGACGATGGGATACAAAACCAGGGATCTAAGGTAGTAGCACTTTCTTTTTTTTTTTTTGCTTTCACAAGGTATCCCCAGCCTGATAGGCCAAGGACTAATCCTCCGCTCATTGTGGGTTCCTCTATGGGAAAGACAGCTGGCTAGGAAATTAACGCTGCTTCATACCCATATGAACTTTGGTGCTCTGTGAAAGTTATATATGCACTTTGGTGCCCTGTGAGAATTTATATATGAACTTGTTTGCCCTTTTTGCAATACACATATGTTCATGGTGCTTGCGGGTGCTTTGAATTACAATGTCATGATGACACAAAACCATGATGAACTATGGTAAACCACGATGTACTGTGGTGTGAAATAGAAACCACGGTGGACTGTGATATGGAACAAGTGGGGGTTTCAGCTGAGGTTGACCCTGAATACATGTGCACATTTCCGTTGATCATACAACAGGAGTCGAGGTTGTGTGCCTTGAGGTTGCTTGTTATAGTAGAAACATGTGATGAATATATGATTTGTGATGCCATATTCTATGATATGAATTATTTATGACAAACATAGCTAAGGAGTGGGAAAACACAAGTACCACCCATGGGAAAGCATAAGTACCATCAAGCCCATCTGGGACCTAGCTGAGGTAATTGAGATGGATACAAAACAAGCTGCAATAGCAGTACAAAACAAACCACGATAGTGGTATAAAGTAAATAAGGGATCAACGATAGTTTAGTACGATTGACTCTGAATACATGTGATGATTATCTGTTGCTAATGTGGTGTATTGCATATTTATTTATTGCATTTTGCATGATAGAATGTTGTTACTACTGAGATTCAATTGAATCTCACCTCGTATTATTTTTATACAAATTAACCCATCTAAAGCCAGTGGTTTTAAAGGCAAAGCAGTTGCTTGAGGCGAGTATGACACACTTGATAAAAATGAAGCTATAAGCTTAATGTAGTTCCATTTGACAAATTTTTGGGCTGGAATGTCTAAATAATTGTAAACCCTTTGGTAAGGACCTATATTATAAACGAGTACTATATATCAATATAATATGTTTCGATGTTATTTCCACTTGCCATTTGAACTGCACTCTATTATTTTGATTAATGTTGAAATAAAAGAGAGGTGTGACGTTTGTCACTCTTCCTCTCTTCTATTGTTATTTAGTTGTGGATTTAGTTTTATTGTATGGATTTTCTATATCTAAGCCTATGAGTACCTATGCATTTCTTTTTTAAGATTATTTTGAACCTCTGTATGGAGGGACACCTTATTATTTTCTCTTTTTTCTAGCATTGAATGAAGTACTATGTGTTAGTTTTATTGTGTGCTTAATGCCTCTAAGTGCTTACTAATACTTGATTGATTTGTTGAATGAAATGGTATTTGTGAGAGATTATATTGTTTAAAGAACTTCGATAAAATTATGATAGTTTTGAAATTATTGCTTGAATGCTTAGTTTGTTAGTGGGAAAGAGATTTGCCTATTGCTCTAGAATTGTTATTATAAGATTGCGTTTTAATGACTATTTCCATTGGCTTGTTGCTAGAGGTTGAATAAGTTATTTGGAAATAGATATTGGTTTTCATATGAGAAAGTGTTTCCAATACTCTAAAATCTTAGACAAATGCTTGATTTTTCATTGAAGCTAGTTAAGAAGGATTTAATTAGTCTCATGAAGTATAGAGATGAGAAATGATCCAAGAGCCTCCAATTCTTGAAGTGAGAATAAACTTTTATGTTGTTTTTCAATTAAGTTGTTATGAATCAAATTTGCTTTTCTCAAAGTGAAACAAAGTTCTAGCTACATATGCTCATAAACCTATAAGGAAATAGGGATAAACCAGAAAAATGAGCATCAACAGGATATAACAGCAAGGAGAGGAAGATGGAAAGGAAAAACCTAGAAAATGAGTTTGAATATCTTCAAATCTTCAATCCACGGTTTCAAGACCTTCAAAGACCTCAAAACCTAACACACCAAGCCTCCAAAATTGCCTCCAAGCCCAAGAATAATGGTTTTGGTTTTGCCTCTATGTATTTATAGCCCCAGGGTTTGTTCTGTTGTAATAATGATTTCTGGTTGAGGCCAAGATTTTTGCCTGCGTCCAAAAATCTTCTGTCTAGTGCAGTCCATAACTGCTTTGCTTATTCTTCTCTTCTCATATTTTCTTGTATTGCCACTTCTTAGACATGGATTTATGCTTTAGAAGGGCTCCACATGTGCCTCAAATGATAATCCTATCAACATAAAATCTATGCGAGCCACAAGTTTAGAGATATGGCCAAAATATCAACAAATTGTATTCCTTCATACCAAATGTCAACTAGGCACATTTTTTTACATATGTATCCCAAAATATGTATGCATTCACCAAAAAGTGTAAGAAATTGAAGATAAATGTGCCAAAATGATATGAATTTCACTAGGTTCTGCAGGAAAAAAGTAATATCATAAAATTTGTAAGAGAAAGTATATTGATGTATTATATTTGACACCAAAGTAAACATGTCTAGCTGTTATATTCAGAACTAGAGGAAGTACTTCAGAGGCAGCACCCGCAGTGACAAAGTTATAGTAAACACATATTACTTTGATCAGTACAAAATATGCCATTCAAACCAAATTACAATTAGTGGAAGGAACGTGATACAATATAACATAATATATTAACTGACAGAAGGGGAGGATAGAGAACACACGGGAAGAGTAAGAAAACATATGATATAGAGAGAGAGATAGACTCTATAAGTTATATGTCCATTTAGCATATTTATTAATTACTACAAGGTTTTTTTTATTAGGTTTTAATAGTTATTTCTGATTTTTTTATAAGGTTTGTATATTTTCAGGTAACATATAAAAAGGAAAATAAAAACTACAAGGATATGGCTAAAAAAAAATTTTCGATCAATTTTCACTCCTAATCTCAAGCTATGAAATAAGTACGGAATCACATCCTTTTTTGTTTAAATTATAGGGTTAAAAGACATTTTTGCCTTGAAAGTTTTCACCTATTGGGCAATTTTGCCCTAGAAGTTTTTTGGGAGACAATTTTATCTTGAAAGTTTTAAAAAAGGAGTAAATTTGTCCTGATCTTTAACTCTATTAATTTTAACCATTAGTTGATCAAATATACTAAACTGATAGTCTACATGAATAACATGTGGATCCAATAGGAATTCATCCTACATAACCTAGAAATTACAAATACGTTATAGTATATTCAGAAGAGAATTAATATGAATGAAAAAATAATGATGATCTTAAAACTAGAAACCCAGTGAACACTCGTTACAAGTTTACATCACTCAAACTCCTCTAGAGACTTTGATCTTCCATATCATTTGTGAGAATTGTTCAAGCACTACAATAAATTATGCGTTAAGAACTACTTACAGCTTGTATGTTTTATTTTTTTGAAGTGATTTTACATGATTCGATGTAAGTATGTGAGAAGAGTTTTATCTCAACTTTTACAAAAAAGTATTTTTAAAAAGAGTTTTTGGCGCTCAAAGTATGAACCACTCACAAAAAAGCAGAATTCAAAGTGAAAAAATGTTTTACTTATATGAAGGCTAGTAACTCAAATATCAGTACAAGATATGCAACTGAAACCATATATTACGAAAAAAGAATCATATAATCATAAAACAAAACGTAATCTAAATGTCCCAATCAAAACTTTAATCCAACATACAAACCATACTTTCATATCATTCATTATTATTATCTCACGCAAGAAGAAAAATAGAAATCTGTGATGGAAACTTTTCACACAATGTCATGTATACATAATGATCAAATGCTTTGTATCTTTTTGGATGGTCCTCATCAATTAGCTCTTCTTGTGTCTGAACCATCTCTCCATTAAATGAAAATAATCCCATGGGCCACCTTTCTTTCTTTTCCTTTACAATGATTTTGTGTTCACAAGGCTGAATTCTGTCATTACTCCAAACCTGAAAAAAAAATATCAAAAGAAGCTTTTTCTTTATCAATTACATATTAAAATACAGTTTTCTGAGATGCAGATATGAATATTAGTTATAAAACCCACCTTCAATGCATCACCTGCCACGATCAGAAACATGTAGAGTGAAGGATGAGAATCAATCCATTCACCAGTTTTCTGTTTAACATGCAAACCTGTCACATTATTCTGATGTAATATGGTGAAGTACGATACATCTGTGTGAGCAGGCAAACCTAAATCATTCTCATTATTCTGTGGTACGATTCATCTGTGTGAGAAGGCAATACTAAATCATTCTCATT
>JBAGKO010000012.1:14600628-14613066 GCA_037177275.1 Acacia concinna
TTCCCATATTTTATTATGCCACCTTACAAGAAGAAGTATTCCATTTTTTTTACTTGTATTTCACTTCTAATTTTTTTTAAAAAAACTTGTGGCCGCTTCAATTGTCACCAAAAACTTTGTTTTGTTTTTTTTCCCTCTGCTTTACGGCCATATATTTTTTTCTTTGCCAATGGTTTATACATATATCTATCTCTAATGTCTCTATTTATTAATAGTGATGTAAAAATATCGGGGAAAGAAGATTATCTCTTGGGTAATCACACAGCAAATATTGAAAAGAGACGAAAAGACAGCAGAATAATAAAGCACGAAAACACTAATGGGACACTTAAGCAATACCAATATTGCAATAAGCGTAGCCATTGGCCTCCAGTCGTCGTTGTCACAAAATTGATCGAAAAAATATTCTCAATAATCTTTGTTTATTTTTATTTTTTGTTTTTTTCTGCCAGAGATATTTGTTTATTTGTTAACCTTTCGAAGTGACGAAAATATCACATTACCATCGTCACTATCGTCATCGTCATCGTCATCTGCCAGCAGCAAGGATATGATATCACGTTAAATCAATTGATAGGAAACTTTTTTTGCAGTCAGCTAACAAGAAATTTTAACTATGGTACATAAATATTATTTAAATTTAAAAAATTCTAAAAGATTTATTAAATAGGTGTTTAGGGAGAAATCTGAAATTGTAAAAATGTTGTACTATTACCAAAATATTTCTCAAGTTGTTTTAAAACAAAGTGTTAATGTTTTTAAATAACTTTTAAATTTTTTTTTAAAGGAGTAAATATAACCTTTAATAATTTTAGTCATTAAAAATAACTTTTAACTTTTAAAGAATGAGCAAAATAGCCACGGCTGTTAACTATAACATTTTTATGTGTAAAAATAGTAATTATTTATATAAAAAATGCAAAAAATAACTAATTTTTAAGAATAAAGATAAATAAATATCCTCAAAGCTTTAAAAATTTTAAAAAATAACTTAAATTTAGGAATATATTTTTCATAAGAAATAGTAGAAAGGTTAAGGCACGTCCACTTCAAGTATTTTTTTGCGCCTCATGGTAGATGTATCAAAAACTATTTTAAAAGTGTGGAATGCCTTGAAAAAAAACAATGTAATGTACTGAAGTATCTGAAATACAATGTTAGATGCACCGAATATTTCAGTGTGTTGAATGCATTACAAAATAGTTTGAGTTGTTAGATGCATATTAAGAAAATACTTGAGGTAGTATATGCTTAACCCAAAATATTATCATATGTATTCAATGCTCTCTCGATTTTTAATATAAGACATATTTAGACAGTTGATATTAATCATAAATATAATACATAATTTTTATATTTGTCAATATTTTCATAATTTACATATATTGTTTTTTTCTCAATAATAATAGAAAAGGAGAGAAAATAAAAGAATTAAAAAAGATGGCCATATGTTTTAAGAAATACATATACAGTTAACTAATTTAATTAATTTTTTAATCTAATTAAATTAAATAAATATGTAATGAGTAATATTTTATCAATGGGATAAAATGTGTTAATCGAAATGTGCGTGTGTTATCCTGTTTTGTGTGGCAGGAAAAATTGTCATAAACCATGACATAAACACGTGTAATCAGTAATCACCACCAGACGAGGATTCGTACTCTGGATGTGGTCCTAAACTTTGGGTGGACCACGATGCTTAAGGTTAAGGTTAAGGAGGATATGCTATTATGCATCACGTGCCTTTTTTTTTTTTCCTTATAAAAAAATTCTAAGTCATGAACTTTCGGGTTGCGGCTGTCCATCCTGGATTCCTGGGTACAAACTAAATATTCAAGTAATACATTAAAATAATTAACTTCATTAATTTTGTTTGAAAACACATAGCAGCTATTTAATTCTGTACTAGTTGGCTAGATGCATGCCCTGTATTTCTTTTTAAGTTCTAGCGCTATTAAAATGAGAGAATTGAAAGACACCCATGAAAAATGCGATCCAAGGACTTTAATGAGTCGAAAGTGAAAACTATAAATTCTCTGAAATGAGACAATTATTATATTATAGATCTATTAGTATATTGTTCTAACATTATAATAATAGTAATAGTATAAGGCTCGGGACAAAACATGGCGGGGATATGTAATGTTATTGTTTTTACACAAAATATAGTACTTTATTGCAGCTCTCAGAGCATACATTATTTCTCTACATCTGCTGGACCCTATATATATTTTGATGGCTATTTCTTATATTAGCAACTACGGCATACTTTAATTTAATTTAATTTCATCAACATGTTGTTTTGATGCGACAATGCGTTTGTGTGCCGTATACTACCAACAATAACAACTACTATAATAATTTAATGTTTTATATATGCAATATTAAAAGAAAAATAATAATGGAGAAAAAAAATTAAAAGGAAAAATGGTTTAGAGTGCTCATCACCCCCTTAATTACTTTAGCGTACCAATTGCTGCTGAGAAAATATCTTTTTGGCACAATTGTATAAAAATGTACTTTGATTAATGTTGTGAATATTCATATTTTTTTTAAAAAAAATGGGATGTTAAATGTAGTGTTAAAGTGTATTCAGCATGAAGTATTTTTTTCATATGCATCTAGTATTATAAAATATTTGTGGTTGATCCAACGTCATAAAATAATTCTTGAATGGATTCAGCACCTTACCTTATATTTGGATAGAGAGAAAATTAGAGAAGATAACACTAAATAATAGTAATAGACATTTGGATGGCGCTAGGTGCACAAATAAATATTTTAAGATGATAGATGTGCCTTAAAAAATATTTTAAGATGCTAGAGTCTCCCAAAAAATACTTTATGGTCTTAGTCCTCCTGTACACACTTAAAAAAATAATTAAAGGCGTTGAATACTCTCCAAAATAGTATACAATACTACATGCACTCAAAAAAATACTTCAGATACTAGATACACTTTAACTCCTAAATATAACTTTATATTAATTTACCTTCTCCAATTTATAATATAAGTCGTTTATAGAAAAATGATTTAGTTCAAAATATAAGTTACCTATATAGCAATTAATTTTTTTTAAAAAAATAAATTTGCTCCTACAATAAATGTTTAAATATGACTTATTGTATTTCCCTTTCTCATTCAAAATCTCATTTAACATGGATATAGTTGATTTTTTTTTAATTCATGACAATTTTAGTGAATTAACTGTGATTTTTTAATTATAATAAAGGGAAAATTCCAAAAAAATACATTCGAACTAGGGAAAAGACAAATCAGAACAACGTAATCAGAAATCCCAAATCAGTCCATTTGTACCCTCTTTTTCTATAATTACGAAAGTGCCACTAGATTTTTAACAACACGAGTATCTTAATTCACAACAAGCGTATTTCAATTAACAACACCAACACAAACAATTCACAGCAAAAATACGTAATACCAAATGCTTTTGGTGTTGTTAGTTGAGATACTCTTATTGTGAATTAAGATACTCGTATTATTAAAAATTCAGTGGCACTTTCGTAATTATATAAAAAGAATGTACAAATGGACTGATTTAGAATTTTCAATTCGTTATTCTAATTTATCTTTTCCCTATTTTAAATGTTTTTTTCTGAAATTTTTCCAATAATATAAATTGGCTAACTTAAGCTTCTTATGTTGTGGACACAAGCATATTCACATCCCACATGCACTGATACACGTAATATAATTGAATTGAGTATGACAGGGACGTGCTATAATAGATTTTATGTGATCCAGGTTTGTTCTCGGCCGAGAGTAATGACGTGAAAAGAATACTTCCAGGAAACTAAGACATCAAATTAATAAATCATTAATATATAGAACTAACAATTAATGTCTGCGGAAAAAAATGTATGAGTAATTAATTACTGACAGTGCTATTATAGTTCATGAGAATAAGAATTACAAGGATTTACTAGTGATTAGAAATAAGAATTTTAACTTAAGGCAAAAAAAGAAAGAAATAATAATTTTAACTTATAAATTTCAAAATTTGTTTCAACTCACTTTTAAATTTGTATTAATTTATTCCTAGGATACAACAAATTATGAATGTTTATAAATCTAATTTTAATTATTCATATTTAAAAGATAATCTATATTAAATTATTGTCATTTTTATGATTTTATTATGTATTCCTAACACGAGTTTATTAATAAAAGTAAACTTGTAAATTTGAGTTCAAGATTCAAATTTGCATCTTTACCATAGGTGTATTTAAATTCGTGAGTTTGACAGTTGTAATTACTATTGCCATATCCCATTATTGTAATAAGGAAAAAGGTTATCCAATTCATAATTAAGAAAATGAGTTATAATCAATTTAAAATTATACATACCTTAGAGAAGTGGAACACGGCGATTCCATTAATAGGAAATTATTTATAGGGACAGAAATATACTTTTAACATAATTTACACTTTCTCTAGTATTAAATATAAAATAAAATAGACTTTTTTTTAGATTAAGAAAATTTAATAAATTACTTAATCATATTTTATATTGTCTATTATTAGCTTATATGTTACTTTATGTATTTATTTCATACGTGGGATTTAGAGGGGAATGTAGATTTTTATGTGCAAGATTTAAGAAAATTAGTAGAGTGTGGTTAGGAAATTTTAATACAAAGAAAAAGTAGGATTAAAGAAAAAGAAAAATAAATTTAAAACTCTTAACCCCATTTTTGTCATTTTTTAAAATTCAACTAAAATTTCTTTTTCCCTCTGCTCACTTTCCTTCCTCTCCCCCTCATGACAAAGTAATTTAGTTATTTTTTTAATGCGTTTTAAAAAGTTAACTATATGTTATATTTAGAATTAAATGGAATAGTTTTCAATAATTAACTATGATAGAGGTTTCATGGCTGAGAAATGAAGGAAGAAAAGATACTACCTCTTGTAGTCCTAATTATAAAGGCCTATTGATTTTTTTGGAGAATCCTAAAAAAAATAATAAAAAGCTAATTACATTATCTAATCATATCATTTTATTATATTATATATTTGAAGAAAACAACAAATTTCAATATCTCAAAGTAATGTAATTAGCTTTCTTAAAATTTTATTAGGATTATTCAAAAAAGTCAACAGTTCCTTATAATTAGGAATTGAGGGAATATCTTTTTTCTCTTTTCATTGTCTCCCATATTCCCATATCCACCATTTATTTATAAAATTGATGGTTTAAATTTTATAAATTAATATTTATAATTTTTTTATGTATTGCAATTATAAATTATATTGATTGGATTTTAAGAATTTAAATTTACTTATTCATATTTATAGTAATAATTTTATAAAATATTAAATGCGAACCATTTAATTTTTTAAAAATTTAATAATGAAAATGAGATTGTAAAAAAAAAGAGAAATAAATAAACAAGGGTCTTGATGGTGATGGGCTTGACAATAGTGGGAGATAGACACGGAGAGTCATGATTGGAAAGGTAGAACAAAGGGAGGCATATTTGATACTATGTTCTGTTTTAAATATAAAATTTAACTAATATTTTAGGAAAATATAAGAAAATTAATTAAATTATTTTAACACATTCAAATTTATTTTTTTAGAGTATATTGTCTAACTTATAAATTGATATATAATATAATGGCACACTACATTAAATTACTTATTTATCTTTGTTAATCTTTTTTAAAAAAAGTTAAATGAATCTTATATTTAAGACATTAGGAAATATTTTTGTCCCCACATATATCTAATATCTCCCACATGTCCTTAATATAACATATATTTAAAGAATTGATCTTTTCATAATTTATCCTTATTAATACTCATTCATTAATAATTATGGAAGAGAGGAAATTATGGAATTAAGAAAGATGACTAAAATATTTAAAAAAATATATGTTAATTAACTAGCTCCACGATTAGATAAATACAGTATGTTTTATATTAACGGTGAATAATATTTCTACTTCCAAAATTTATTGTTTTCCTTAAAACTTTATTCTTTTGAAAAGTTATTTTCTGAGCATTCCCAGGGTCTTGTAATGACATTTTTGTGTTTGGTTAAAAGTCTTGTGAATTGTGATAACATTTACTCAATTAATTATTGGCCGAAAAGATCGAACTGTTGTTGGTCGTTAGAGAGTAGAGACTGGGGACGGTCCCGCCTTACAAAGTAAAATAATTTTTTTCTTTTTTTATAAAAGAAATAAAAATCTCATATCCGAATGGTGTCATGTCAGCTTCCTCAGATTCTGCATGCTGTGGAGGTGCCATCGCAATGGAGATGTTATGCGCTTATATTATTATTTTCTCCGATCTTAATGGAATGTAAACAGTTAAATAATTAGTTTCCAAAGATCGACAGAATTAATTAAATTATTTTTTAATAAAAGATGTGTTTCACATTGTTTTATTATATAAGGTGTGTGACACATTAATTGTTCCAGAAAGTCATCTTTGATTAATTATATTAGTCCCGCAATCAATTAGGACAAGACCGATAACCTGTGTAATACACAAGTGGAAGAATTTAACTTATTGAATAGTAATGGTTTTATTATCTAGTCCTTCGGCTCCTTCCTAATCCCCTTCATATAATATAAGAAACAATCATTACACACATGCTCTATTTCATATACTAAGAGATATTCAATTTTTTTAAAAAAAATTGTCCTAAAATTTAAGGGATTAGCAATATTACCCCCATTAATTACACTAAACGCAAATATCATATTAATTTTTACCCCTACTACGTTTATTAAATATAAATAGATATAAAAAAAAAATTTAACGTACATTGGAAACTTACATTACCTTATAAAAATGATATTAGTTAATTGCTGTATTTATAATAAGGATGAGAGGAAACATATATGTATATGATTTAACCAATTATCCTATCAACTATCTTCTCTATTTAATTAAAAAAATGCAAATTTTGTTGGAAGAGAGTTCAGACTACATGGGAAAATGAAATCAGTCTTCCCTTAATAAGATGAAGCGATTTAAATTTTAAATTTGAAATAGTTAATTAAAGAAGAATTTAATGTAAAGAAATTCTTATTAAAAAAGAAAATTGAACAAAATCCATCAATAACGTAACAAAAAAGAATAAAGGTTGTATTCTTTGTATATTACTCTATACAATGAGGTCTCCTTATATAAATTAGGAAATGAGACAACCTAATCAATTATAATAAATGAGAATAATTGAAATTAATAAAAGATAGAGAAACTTTTAATTATACATACAATCAAATCAATTATAATTATGATTGATTTGATTCTCAATCACTAACACTCCCATTCAAGTTGAAGCAAATATATTAGTCATGTCCAACTTGTCACACAGATAGTTAATTCGTATGCCGGTAAGAGGTTTTGTAAGAAGATTGCTCAACTGATTATTCGATCGAACATGTCTTGTACAAATAATCTTGTCTTTTATCTTTTATCGGACAAAATGGCAGTCAACTTCAATGTGTTTTGTTCGTTCATGAAATACGGAGTTTGATGCTATATGCAATGTTGCTTTATTGTCACACCATAGTTTTATGGGCAATGATGTCATAATACTCATTTCCTTCATTAACTGATAGATCCACATGATCTTTTATGCAGACTGGGCCATAGCTCTATAATCAACTTCTGCACTAGATTTTGAAACTACTACCTGCTTCTTGCTCTTCTAGGATACCAAATTTCCCCTACAAAGACACAATATCCTATGGTGGATCATCTTGTGGTCTTTGATCCAGCATGATCAACATCACAGAAACACTGAACGTTTGTGTTGCCATTATTTTTATATAGGATTCCTTGTCCTTGGGAACCCTTTAAATATTGTAGCACATGTTCTAATGCCTCCCACTAGACCACTATTGGTGCTGACATAAACTGGCTTAACTGTAAGATAATTTAACCTACCAATCAACCTCCTGTATCTTTCTAGATTCTTTAATGGTTTTATTTTCTCATGATCAACCTTTTTCCTAATATATTTAGGGAGATCCTTAAATGGGATAATGTTGTCAAGCTTGAGAAACAGATTGTAAATCATAGGGATGCTACTAGGTGTTACTCCGAGCTTGCCAGTCTCTTTCAGAAGATCCAATATATACTTTCTCTGGGTCAAGAGTATACCTTTTCTACATCTCATAACTTCAACTCCAAGAAAATACTTCAACATACCCAAATCTTTTGTCTGAAAATGAGAGTTGAGAAAGAGCTTAAGGTCTGAGTGTCTGTTTGGTATCATGGTTTGAAAATAGCTTTTACGGATTTTGAGGTAAGTATGTGAGAGGAATTTTTTCTTGGCTTGCGTAAACCGCAGTTTCAGAAGTAAAAACAAACAGGCACTAAGATACATGTAATGTTGCTTCCAGTTATCACAATATCATCAACATATATGGCAAGAAAGATTGTGCTAGCCTCCCTGTGTTGATGAAACACAGTATGATCACACTTGCTTTAGTTCAATCCAAATTTCTTAACAATTGCAGAGAATCTATCAAACCATGCACGGGGACTCTACTTCAGACCGTATAATGATTTGCAAAGGTAACATACCTTCCCTGTCTCATCCTAAGCCATAAAATCGAGTAGTTGTTCTTCTTGTAAGTCACCATTCAAGAACTCATTCTTGACTTTTAACTAATGAAGATTCCACCCATACATTCTGCCAAAGAAAGGAGCAAGCGAACATACGTCAATTTGGCAACAAGAAAGAAGGTTTCTTCATAATCAACCCTATAAGTTTGGGCATATCCCTTGGTCACTAAAAGAGCTTTTAAGCGTTCCAATATACCATCAGATTTAGTCTTGACTACATATACCCATTTAGTCCCAATAGCTTTCTTCCCTAAAGGTAAGTTAACAAGAGTCTATGTATTGGACTTTTCTAGGGCCATCATTTCTTCTTCCATCATAGCACGCCATCATGGATGAGCTAATGCTTGGGAAAATGAAGTAAGTTTGGATATGGAATCAGAGCCTTTAAAAAATTAGGATTTATCTGCGTCTACTTGCTCTCTGTTTATTTCAGTTCCTGCCCAGCCAACTTCCGTCGGCATGTGACGCTGCGACTCACGCCCACTTCCTCCCCACCTCCGAGCTGTGCAGCCCACTTCAACCCCTTGAGTTGATGACCCCACCCCGCCACCTATTCCTACTATGCTGCCACAAGACTAGAGCATCAGCAGTGAGGTGGCCAAGTAAGATGATGACGCACGCCCAAAGAAGTCGAAGTAGCCCATATCACATTCGAAGTTGCTAGCTCTCCTTTCCCTTATTGAATCAATCACTCTTCTTTAACTGTGCAAACATACCTGTAAGTGCCTCAAATTTGTTTTTCTCTATTGCATGTTAATTATTTATGATATGTGGTGATTATGTTTATTGAACAACATGTGGAAAATTATTGTTTCATTTAGCTTCAATAGGTTGTTGGTTGTTTGTAGTTGTTGATTGGCATATATGTATAAAAGCATTGTTAGTGTATAAAGGTTTATGAAAAAATTAATTTTGTTAAAAGTGTTGCTTGCTTACTTGATATATATTGTTTTGTATTATTTTGATATAATATTTTTTTTGAATTGAACTAGATTGGGTTGTTACTGAAATTTATGGATATCTTACTAATAAGGGAAAATGTTGCCAATTTTTTTTATAAAGCAATGAGCAAACAATACTTCATTTAAAGTATTACTCACGATTGTTTTAAAGTTGTGTGTTATTTAAAATGTCTTAGAAGGTACAAGAATGAGTCATAGTTGGATGAAAGTTCTGAGAACTAGTGAGGAGTACGAGAAAGGAGTGGAAGAGTTTATTGAATTTGCTAAAAAGAATGTTCCTAACAAGACGGGGTTGTATTTTTGTCCTTATTTGAATTGTATAAATGAGAGTCGTTGGAATGTCGATGATATAAGTTATCACCTATTGTGTGATGGAATAAATCTTCAGTACACAAAGTGGATATAGCACGGTGAGAAAGTAACTGCTTTTGCTTCTCAAAAGAAAGAGGTTATGGACAGATGTGTTGATGATAAAATGTAGAAAATGATTCATGATGTTGAGTTTAAATCTTTTGCGTCACACGCACGTGTACATGAAAGCATTCAGAGTGATGCGAGGACTCCTCTATACCCAGGTTGTACTAAGTATACTTTGTTGTCAGGAGTTTTGCATTTGTTCAACTTAAAGGCAACCTGTGGGTGGACTGACAGCAGTTTCACATTATTGCTTGAGTTGTTGTGTGATATGTTTCCAGAAGACAATGCTTCCAAATCGAATGTATGAGGCCAAGAAAATCTCGTCTGCAATGAATATGGAGTACAAAAAGATACACGCTTTTCCTAATAACTACGTCTTATATAAAAAAGAGTATGAATGTTTGACTGAATGTCTGAAATGTAGAACTGCACAATAAAAAAAGAAAAAGGATGGTGGCAGTGGTGAAGAAACATCTAGAAAACAGCTGTCAAAGGTGATGTGGTATCTTCCAATAATATCATAGTTTAAGCAGTTGTTCCTGAATGTGGCAACAACAAAGGAGTTGAGGTAGCATTGTGATAAGAGAGTATGTGATAGAAAATATCTTCGGCACTCCGATGACTCACCACAGTGGAAGAAAATAGATGAAATATTCCTTCAGTTTGGCAGTGAGCCAAGAAATCTCTGGCTTGGCCTTTGTATAGATGGCATCAACCGATACGGCACTCTTAGTAGTGCTCATAGTGCATGGCCAGTTCTCTTGGTTGTATATAACTTGTCTCCTAGTTATGTATGAAACGTAAGTATATGATGCTTTCTATGATGATTTATGGACCCAAACAACCAGAAAATGATATCGACGTCTACTTGGTGCCTTTGATTAATAACTTGAAGAAGTTGTGGGATGAAGGCATAGATGTATTTGATACTTATACACAGGAGTACTTTAAACTTCATGCAATGATTTTTACCACGATAAATGACTTTCCTGCATATGGAAATTTGTCGAGGTATAGTGTCAAGGGCCACAAAGCTTGTCCTATATGAGAAGTAGACACACACTCTTATCAACTTAAACATATAAGGAAAACGGTATACCTTGGTCACATGAGGTTTCTTCATCGGTACCACCCACACTATAGGTTGAGAAAAAGATTTAACGGCTTACCAGATAATGGGATGGTTCCACAAGCATTAACTGGGAAGGAAGTTTATAGTCGTGTCAATCGTATTAATGTTATCTTCGGTAAGAGTAAGAGGTCCGCGAGTGAGAAGAGTACATGAAAGAAGAGGTCAATATCCTTCTATCTTCCTTATTGGCACATTCTTGATGTGAAACACAGTATCGGCGTAATGTATGTGGAGAAAAATGTTTGCGATAGTCTTGTCAGTACATTGTTGCATATACCAGGGAAGAGTAAGGATGGTCTTACAGCTAGACTTGATATGGTTGAAATGGGAATAAGAGAACAGTTACATCTACAAGTAAGAGATGATGGTAAGAGGGCGTACCTAGAGTCGGCAGCGCACACACTGTCAAAAGTTGAGGAAAAGAGTCTGTGTAGGTGTTTGCATGACATTAAGGTACCACCGGGGTATTCTTCTAATGTGAGTATGCTCGTCTCAATGTACAATTTGAAGTTAGTGGGGATGAAGTCTCATATCTTGTCTTAATGCAACAGCTATTACCAGTGGCTATAAGAGGCATTATGAAAGGTGATGTGCAAATCATGATAACAAGATTGTGTGTTTTCTTTAATGCAATCTATAGCAAACTCAACGACACTAAAATTTTGGATGAATTGGAAAAAAGGGTTTTATTATTTTATCCCAACTAGAGATGCACTTTCCCCCTACTTTTTTTTTGACATAATGGTGCATTTGATAGTTCATTTGGTGAGGGAAGTTAGACTCTATGGTCCAGTTTATCTAAGGAAAATGTACCCTTTCGAGTGATACATAAAGATCTTCAAAGGGTATTCAAGAAATCCTTACCAACATGAAGCCTCAATTGTTGAAAGGTATGTAGTTGAAGAGACTATAGATTTTTGTAAAGATTATCTTTCTGAGCAGAAGGCACAGTCTTGGCATGAGGAGGAGAGAAGTAAGGGAACACGGGGTCTCAAAGTGAAGAGTATAACCCATCAAGAGGTGTTGCAAACATACTTGTATATCTTAAGCAATACGGAAGAAGTTCAGTTGTACGTAGATGAACATAAAAAGAGTTTGAAGACCATGTACCTAAGGAAGAAAGATATGTAGATAGCCAACGAGGAAAACAAGACATTCATACAATGGTTTGAAAAAAAGGTTTTGAAAGAGACTGAAGTGTCAGAGACAATCTATCTGTTAGCTTAGGGGCCCTCTTTTCAAGTCAGTACATGGCAAGGTTACGATATAAACGGGTATTCTTTCTACACAAAAGCCCAAGATGATAAAAGCA
>JBAGKO010000012.1:14613166-14624918 GCA_037177275.1 Acacia concinna
GTATCAACTGCCCCGAAAATGCTTTTAGTGTTGTTAAGTTAGATACTTGTGTTGTGAATTACGATACCCGTGTTATTAAAAATACAATGGCATTTTTGTGATTACGCAAAAAATACAAAAAGACTGATTTGGGATTTCCTGATTTTACTAGCAATCAGTGATTTGAGTGATTGAATTTTCAAACATTTGAAGGGATTTATAAATAATTTCTTCATCCACTTCATCATCACTCAATTTTTCCACATCAGCTAGAGTAGTAGGAGAGTCTACTTCTACAAGGATATGATCATTACCAAATAGTAGGAAAGATTCCTCATTGCTTTCTTCTTGTTACTCCAATTCTTGTACTAGCATGAATATTGAAAGATTTTCTTGAAAATTGTTCTTTAACGCTTGTACTTGCTAAGTAAGACGCTCAATTTCCTTAACAAATTGATCACTCTCTTTTTCCCTTTGTTCCAATTGATTGATTAAAAAGTTTATTTGTGACCGCCGCTCATTTGTAGTATGCGTCATTTGAGCTTGGAGCTCTTGAATTATTTCACAAAAGGAAGGTTCTTAGTTTGACACATTTGGTTGGGAAGGAGGTCCATTGTGTGGCTCAAAGATTGGGTACAAAGGCTCATGAGATGGTAGAGAATATGGTTGTGGTGAAGGTTTAAATGATTGTTGGCATATGGTGAATGGAAAGATTGATATGATGGAGAAATATATGGTTGGTAGGATTCATATTGTGACGGAGGTGAATTATATGTGGGTTTATGAAATCATTGGAAGGATTTGTAATATGAGTTATATGGTGGAGGTGAAGGCTCATAATATGATATATAAAGTAAATGCGGTAGGTGATAGGGGTGGAATGACTATTGTTGGTATAGTTCATAGTATGAGTGGTAGTATGGACTGTCACAGCTTCGACCAATTGGACTTCTATCTTGACCCTCTAAATTTGCTTGAAGAAGTCTTAATGTATATTAAATGAACTCAATGGATTGGGAGAGAGAACTTTCTTTTTCAATTGATGCCCTTTTAAAAGAGTGAGATTACAATGGTGGATTTCCTTGACAGGACGAATCCCTTTTTTAATTCTCCAACCTAGAAAGAATGAGATATAGTGGTTGTTGCACCAAATCAGATCCTTGAGAGGTTGTATCATCCATCCTAGTGTGGTTTCCATGAAAAGAGTGAGAATTAAGAGGTAAATCTCAATCACTAGTAAACCAAACCATATAAATGTAAAACAATAAATTTCCAATGAATCACAATATAGCTATCTAACTATAAACTATAAAAACTAAGAACAAAAATTGCAATCAATTAATTTGGAGACATAGTGAATTTGAACAAATGACTCAAGATCATATCAATTTTAAACTAAATAGCACCACACAGAAGCTACCAAGTTAAGATAATGAATAATGCAATGAGGTCGCGACAAATACAAGTAAGATCTTAAGATCTTAGCAATCAACACCCCTTAGGAAAAAGAAAATAATAACATGAACAATGTTAAGTGATTAAGTACAAGATATAATTGACTCTAAGCACATGAACAATAGAGATGCACTCAGGGGCTAAAAGTGTTTTAGTTTACTATTATCTCCTCATTAAGACTCTTTTCATTTAAAATTCAAATAGCAAACATCTTACCATAAGTTTATAATAGCTCTAAAATCTCCACTACTATTTAGCATTCAGTTGAAGAACCTAGAGCGCTTTTAAGGATTGTAATGATAGAGTTTGACCACATAGAATGAATGAAGGATGCGGCAACAAACATTGCATGCATGACAAATCTCAAATATTCAAAGTAACTCTTAACATTCAATATTCTTGACACTAACATATTTGCCACACACAGGATTTTTTTTTAACGAATGCCTTATTCTCCATTTTTTTCTTTTGTACACATTTTTTTCTTCTTCTTCTCTTTTTTTTCTTTCTTTTCTTTTCTTTTCTTTTTTTTTGACATAAATACATAGCATTTGAACATATGTAAAATAGTAGCGATATTAAATGACATTTTGAATTACAAAAAATGAATTGAGATACTATGGAAGTCTAAACAAAATATGCATATTTTGTCACTTGCCACAATGATGAATGAAATGAAGTGAAGGCTCTAAGGAAAAGGTTGAATAATATATGAATGTTTATTGCTTGTGTTTGGGTAAATAGGTGAATTGGGATTTCATTATTTCCCTTATATTTTTTTAAGATTTTCCCAAAAAACATTTGTCATGGGTAGGGCATCCCCACTAAATGGATTTTTTTTTCTTTTACATTTAATTAAGAGTATAATATCTCTTGAATAAGGTTATTAAATTTGGATCATCATTAAACTAGTTAAGATATTAGCTTAAGGGTTATTGGGTTAGATCGAAGTCAAATTAAAATTGACACAAAGCCAAATTAATGAGGGAATGAAAATTTTAGAGTTATTAATATAAAATTATGAATAAAATAAAAAATAAAATAAATGATTTTTTAAATAAAAAATACTAAACTGGTCAAACCGAATACTAGTCGGTCCAGGCCAGTTTTAATAAGTATGCTTTTGCGGCTTGGCACTTAAAGGCTTACGGAAATTATTTTATAAGACAAACAAGCTAATAACATAAAATCCATAAAAGTGCTGCAAAAAATTTTCTGAAATTTTATTTGATAACTTAAGTACCAACAAAGAAGTGGCAAAATGGTAAATTCGCTATCCCAAACCCAAAAAGAATTGGGCCATATGTTAGCCCAAATAATAATGTCTATTACGCGCAGTCATGAATCGCATGAAGGTTGGGATCATATTTAAGTAGAATTTTACCCAATAAGCTTCCCTATTCATTAAACTCATTAGCCTCAACCGCGTCCTTTTTCACTTTGACACACACCAGCGAGAGCAGGAACTGTGGCGGCGAGAAGGAACCAGAGAAAATAAGTGACTGAAAGGGAAGAAGAAGGCTCGGAAAACACACGCAAGCATCACTTTGGTCCAATGTAAGTTGTCTAAAACTCTCTCTCTTCAGTTTCTGCCATGACTGTAAGATTAGCAGGTGTGTGTTTGAGTCTTTGCATGTGTTGCTTGGTTTTATTTGTGATGACATATTGACATGCCGTTCGATTCTCACTAAAAGTAAATCAGAATGTTAAAATTTTTAAGTCCACTTCCGCTGGTTGGGCTCGTACTATAGCATGAATGATGTGAGATTTTCTTTACTCTGTCTCGTTTGGTTGAGGTTTCAAGGAAAGAGTCAAGTTAGCTGATATTTTTAACAGAATAATATACTAAAAGCTAGTGGATATATGCATATACGCTTCGTATGAGTGCGAATAAGAAGAAAATGTTGATGAAATTGAGGTTTGAAGTTGAAAGTATATACAGGGTTGCTTGTTTCTTTTTTATGCCTCTCCATGTTAAGTAACTATCCTATATGCTTATACTGTGCCTAGAAAGTGCTTAAATTCTGTGAACATGAGATATCCATATATCTATGATTGGTTGTGTATCGTGTGATGGGTGAACTTGGAAGCTAGAAACTGATTTGAGGTATCTGTTTAATGCCTCTAAATGCTAAGAAACTAGTCTAGATAGTCAAACTATGCTTGGGGATGTTAAAATGGCTATTTAAAGCAACATATTAATTACATAAATATATGTAGTGTTTGTTAACAAGTAAAAACATATTTATAGAAGCATTAACTTTGCAACAATTGGATGGACTTGAAAGTAAACTTCAACATAACACAAGATGAGAACACAAGACACAAGGTAACTTATTCCAGGAATTCAACAGAAGTTTCTTTCAATTAAAAATTAAACAACATCCATGCCCGCAATCAACACTCAAAGTAGAAAAAACTGAGCAATTTCTGTCTGTGATTTAACTGTGTTACGAAAGGCTACAAATTCATAATGGTCAAACGCTTTATATAGCCTTGGATGGTCTTGATCAATTAACTCTTCTTGTGTTTGAACCATCTTACTGTTAAACGAAGATAATCCTACGGAGTACCTCTGCTTCTCTTCCTTTATGATGACTTTATGTTCACAAGCTGTTATTCTGCCATTACTCCAAACCTATAATTAATATTGAGAAGAAAAAAAAGCTTTCATTTATTCACAAGAACTTTTAATTTGAAAACAATTTTATAAGATTGTATAAATATGAAAATAGCCCACCTTAAATGCTTCACCTGCTAGGATTATAAACAAAGAGGGTGAGGGATCAATAGTGATCCATTCTCCATTTTCCAGTTTCACTTCCAAACCTGCTACATTATTCTTCTGTAATATGGTGAAGTATGAACTATCTGTGTGAGGAATCAATCCTATATTACTCTCTGTTTTCTGGGGCACTAAGTATTTGAACCCACGAAACAAGTAATTGGTTGATTCAACTAGTGAATCGCAGCTTTTTTGGTCTAAACCATAAGCATCAAAGAGTAATCTTTTGGCGGTCTGGTCCATTTCTTCTAGCAATTTGGCATAGAGATTGATTGTCTCACTACTCAAACAACCAAATAAAGTTATTAATGATTAGCAGAAAACTAATAAATGCATTATTGGGAAGGTAATACTGAAAAAAACATACATGAGTTTTAAGGATCGTTACCAGAAATGATCATATCCTGATGGCCACATAATGTCGGCGAACTTTTGAATTGCTTCCTCGGTGGTGGGGCCATCCAAGTCGATTCCAATGGCTTCGTATAAAGGGACTTTGGGATTTCCTCCATGGTAACAATGGTTAGGCTTGTCACTAACCTTTTGCTTCTTTGTATCCAGTGGAAGATCAAAGAATTCTTTGGATAGATCAAACACTGAGTTGTAAATCTTCATAGGAACCTTATTACTCGATACAAAGAAACAACCATTGACCTCTAGTGCACTTCGCACGAGTTGGCTAGCTGAAACCCATGTTTCTGTACCAGGTTTTAATTTTTCATCAGAGAAATCTATAACAGGAATCTGAGAAACTACTTGGGAGCTCATCTTATCACTATTATCTCTCTCCAATCTTCCCAGACAAATTGGAATTGTGGAAGAGATCGATCAGTAAGCGATGACGGCTTTTAATTCTGGAGATCGAAAGAAACTGGGGCTCAACATGTGTTGGTGGGATGAGACGGAAAGGATAACAGTGGAGTTGGAAAAAATTGCGAAGAGGCTGTGTTTTGACAACACAAATGTCATAAATGAAGACATTTTTTTAATGGGAGAATTTCACTCATCAAACGTGATTTTATTTCACTTGAGCTGGCTTGAGAAGGGCTATTTGGAACTTTAAAGTGATATGTTTAGAGACTATTTATTTATTTATTTTTTTATATTTTAATCCTTATCTATAAGGGCTCATTGAAGCCAAGAAAGAAAATTTAGTTTAAGAAAAGGGATCTAGATGACAAAAATGGATCAAAATGAAACTAATTTTTTGTTGTGCAATTACTAAAATGACCACAGCCCAACAATATCATTGATTACTAAATAATATACATGTTTTAAGAAATATTGTCTATTTTAAAGACCCATCAAACCCCAACTATTTAAAATATACTACAACCAATCAATACTCAATAATCTCAAAACAAGTAGTCAATATTCAAAAACCACTTAGGGTCTGTTTGGTATGAGGGGAGGGGAGGGAAATTGGGGGATTTTGCTCCCCTCCCCTTATTTGAATATCAAAAATTTGTAGAAGGGGAGGGAAATATTTTTTAAGATTTTCCCCCCCTCCCCTTCAAAATTGGAGGAATTTGGAGGGAAAATGTTATATTTTGACTTCTATTAATTAATATGTACATAATTTTTACTCTTTATTAATATGTCTAGATTGTCTCTCTTTTAGATTTATGTTATACATTATTAGTATCATATTGTATTGCATTTTTTTACTATTCTATATATATTTTTAATAAGAAAAACAAATCATTACACACATTTTAAAATTTTCAGGTAAAATTTTTTATTACATGACAAATATTAATTCTCTTTTATATGCTATACTTCAAAAACTTTTACTTTGATTGGTGTCTATTTTATTTCTATTGATTATATTATTATATTATTAATTACCTTTTTTTTATATTATTAAAATCCCTCCCCTCCCTTTTTATCTATCTAAATAAGGTAAAACAAAATTTTTCTCAAACCCTCCCTTCCCCTCCCCTCCATTAAAATACTTCCCTTCCTCTCCCCTCCATTGAGGCAAACATACCCTTAAAAGAATCTTTGTTAAAGTTGGAACAACAACTTTTAATATTCTATAAACGAGTTGCGAAATTCAAACCACAACTTGTTGACTATTCTAGAATATTGACAACTTGTTTGATTTTTAATCCTGGGATGGAGACCTAGCATGGTACGAACGATTACATATTTTAAATGGTAAGCTGTTCTTTATTTAATAATATGATCTTTATCAATTATTAGCCCTTCTTGTGTACGAACCATTTTATTTGTAAATGAAAATAATCCCATTGAGTACTTCGCTTTATCTTCCCTCGTAATGACTGTGTTCACAAGGTGGTATTCTGCCACCGACTGGTTTGAGGTGATGGCCATGTAGAACATGCAAAAATATGGAGGATTTGGTAAGAAAACTGATGGATAGATGGGAGGAGATGATGAAATTGGTAGAGATGAGGATTGAAGAAGAAAGAATGGAACGAAATGGAGTGAAGGAATGTCATACAAATGAGTGTTTAGATTGATTTTTAGGTTAACAAGTAGAATAATCAAGTGAGAAAAATGGGTTAGGACTGGTTTTGACTCAGAACACAGAATTTTTCGCTGCAGAATTTGCACGTTTGTTGTGGGTTGGCCATGGTCAATCCATAGCCAATGACCCAAAAATATCTCTTTTCCGCTTTGATGTTGAGTTGTCCCTGGCTCTTTTGTTGTCATTCTTTACTCTTTTTTTCTCTTCAATTCTACTTCTTTCAAAACACCTACAATACAAAATAAGTCCAAACAAAATCAATAGGTCCGAAGAAATCAATTCATTCGAGAGTAATTACAAAGGTATACAAAAAATCTCCTTTAAAACGCTAACTACATTTAATCACTTTAAGATACACAAATTTCTCATAAGATATGCAATAGTGCCCAAATAACATGCTAGAAGAATACACCTAAAATGATATGAAATGCATATAAATAATGGGAGTTGTCATTACTGCATACCTAAATCACAAGAAATCTTTAATCTACTCATGAAACTTTTAAAATAAAAAACAATTGGAGATCCAAATATGAAAATACCCCACCTTTAATGCATCACCTGCCATAAAAAAAAACATGTAGGTTGAGTGATCAATATCAACCCACGCACCAGTTTTTAGTTTAACTGTCAAACCTGTCACAGTACTTGTATGATGTAATATGCATGGTGAGGTATGAAGCATATGTGTGAGCGTGTGGTCTTAAGTTATTCTCTTTCATCTGGGGTACGAGGTATTTTGAGCTCCTAAGCATGTAACTTGTTGATTCAAGCATGGAATCACAACATTTATTGTCTAAACCATAAGAATCAAGTAGTAATCTTTTAGCAGTTTAAGTTTTAAAAGCAGTACCAGAAATGATCATATAATCCTGTAGGCCACATCATTGGACGTTAATTCCAATAGATTCGTGTAAATGGATCATAGGACATTGTTAATAGTATCCATGGCCAGGCTTGTCGCTGGTGTTTTTCTGTTTTGTTTCAAATGGAAGAGCAAAAAGTTCTTCCGTTAGATCAAATACTGAGTAGGAAAGATCCATTGGCATCTTCTTACTCATTACATAGAAATTAAACAACCATAACCCTGTGGGGCACTTCGCACCATTTGGCTAGTTGAAAACCAAGCGTTTGTACCAGGCTTCAAATTTTCATAACTGAAGTCTGTAATAGGAATCTGGGAAAATGCTAAAGAATCCATCTTCTCATTTTCTCCAATTTCCCCAAGAATGGAACAACGAGTTCGAGGATATGTACTGTTAATGGAGTTCATGTACAAGGTGAAGTTCATAAAGAACAAGACTAAGAATTCGGACCTTTGTAATGGCTGAAGATATATAATTGGTTGCATTTAGATATGGAATATAAGCCTTGCTTCAATAATATGTGGCTAATAACATAGAAGTTTGAAAAAACACAAATATGTGAAGAAGTCAAGCGTAGAGAGGTACCTAAAAAAATGAAACATGTCTACACAGTAGAAAACAGCAAAGAGCATGAGAGGAGAGGGAGAAGCACCTTATTCTTGAGATTAAGAAGCTTTACAGCAGGAATTTGACGCTGAAGCTTGAAAGTAGAAACCATCAAAATTAAAGGCTCTGTTGTATTTAAACTGTAGAGCTCGAAAATGATTGGTAGGATGAAATTAATGAGTCCAACCACAAGAGAGGAAAATGGAACTTATATAACTCAATATTAAGAACACTCTACTGTATAATAGTCATTGTGATTTCTCAATGTCACATGTTGGCAATGGTTGGTGCATGGTTAGGAACAACCAAGGTCAAAGGACTAAGGTCACATGATAGCGAGCTCCTTTCCTCTTTTTGTTTTTTTCTGAGTTACACTGTTATTTTTCTATTGTTTTGTCACACTTCTTTCTATAGGAAGGGTTGTTTTATCTTGAGGAGTGTCATTTTCTAATTTAGTTGGGGTTGTATGATATTTCTTAAGGTATTATCTTTAGACACGTCTTAAACTATACCTTTATTCTGTTTCTGAAGGTGTTGCTGCCAACAATTTGCACAGCATCTAACACTTCCTTCATGGAACTTTTGAACCACGTGTCAGCTAAGCATATTCTTTGGTTTAAGTCAAATCATAGACTCGTTCTTCTTAACTCTACTGCTGCAATGCCTCATAAGAAAGCAGGTGCCGCTGATTGGGAGTAGAACATATCCAAATTCACACATGATGTGGTGAGTCACTGGATCTGCATTTGGGGTGGAAGAAAAGTCGCATTTTGGGAGTTTAGAAGGCATTACGAATTAAGATGACTTTGTTGACAGGAACGGACTCTTCTTCTTTTTGGTCAACTTCAAAGCAAGCTCTGGTTGGGACAAGAGGAAATTCTCCACCAAGAAGATCTATTATGGGTGCAAAATTCTAAATGTAACTGGTATGCTGTCCCATAGGAGAACCAATTTCCATGCCAAGCACTTTGCTTAGCAGGGAGAGTTAATAAGATTTGGGCCATTAAGATCTAATCTGGATGGTCCCTATTTGAGTTTTTTTAAAAGTATATATTTCCTTAAAAAATACCATCTTAATAGCTATAGAATCTAAAATAAAAATAATCTCCTAAATATTAGCTTAGCAGGGAAAACAGGAAAAGAAATAAAATTGAAGCCATCTAGAATGAGAGGGAGATATATGTGGACAGATGACACGAATGAGATCAAACAGCCAGCTGCTGTTTAGAGAGGATGGTGGCGGAACTGAGAAGTGAGATTTCTAATGAGGAAATAAAATCAGCGGTGTCTAACATACTGTTACTGATGAGTGAATAAGGAAGGTAGAAACTGATTTCTGTTTAATATGTCTCTAAGTGCTAAGCAACTATACTAGATGGCTAAACTATGCTTGGAGACATTAAAATGATTATTTAACATATTATAATTACAAGTAAAAGCAATGATACCTAGGTTCGTGTCAATTTTGTTGCTCGAAGTCGTCGAATGATAACATAATTCACAAGATGAAAACACACAACGTACAAGGCAACTTATTCCCGAAACAAGTTTTGTGAAACAAATGGGAATAGGAAATAACAGCCACAAGTTTCTTTCAGTTAACAAACATCTATTGCCATAATCAACATTCAAAATTTAATATGGTTTGCAACATCGCTCCGCGGAACCCTGCCACACAAGGCTATGTATTCATAATTGTCAAATGCTTTATATTGTCTTGGATGTTCTTCATCAATTAGCTCTTCTTGTGTTTGAACAAGCTTACTGTTCATGGAAGATAATCCAATGGAATACCTCTCCTGATCTTTCCTCATGATGACTTGGTGTTCACAATATGGGGTTCTGTCATTGCTCCAAACCTAAATATATAATTATATTTGTAGAAGAGCTTCCATTAACTCACAAGACTTTTCAAAACATTTTTATGAGATGAAAATATGCAAATAACCCACCTTCATTGCATCACCTGCTAAGACCAGAAACAGAGATGGTGAAGCATCAACAGTGAACCATTCACCAGGTTTTAGTTTAACATCCAAACCTACTACATTTTTCTGATGTACTATGGTGAAGTATGAACTGTCTGTGTGAGCAACCAATCCCATATTACTTTGTGTCTTCTGAGGCACTATATATTTGAAGCCAGGAAACAGGTAATTGGTTGATTCAAGTAGTGAATCACAACATTTTTTGTCCAAACCATAAGCATCAAAGAGTAATCTTTTAGTGGTTTGGTCCATTTCTACTACCACCTTGGTATAGTGGTTGATTGTCTCACTACTCAAACAATTAAATAAAAGTATTAGAACTGAGAAGGTAATTGTGAAAAAAGGACTAATATCATGGCTGCTTCTTACAATTTAATCAAATTTTTTATTTTGGTCCTTATGGTTTAAAATAAGTATTTTTTTTTCATACATCTAGTTTTGTTCTTACAAAATGTTAGTCTTTATAGTTTCATAATAAATTGAATCTGAGTTCGGTGTTAACTTTTTTAACACCACTAAGTGTAGAAATGAAAACTAAAACTTATTACAAGGATGGGGATAAAAACCAATAACTCGACCCCTACCACCTATAGGTTGTTTTAGATAAGTTTTCTTTAAGGTGAATACTTGAATGCCAAGTATAGCTCGTAATAATCTATCTTTTAGAATATATGAGGATAGTTAAAAGTATAATTAAAAAATTTCGCTTTGACAAATATTATTTTCGTCAAAAGGATCTAGTGCAGTCATCCTTAGCAAGCCAGACTCTTCTTTAGCTAAAGAATAATTACATGTAGATGAAAAAGAGTCGTAATCGTGAAAGTGATTGCACTATTTCAAATTGATGAAAATAAATTTGAAGGTAAGAATCAATTTTGTCACTCAAAATCTCTTTTTTTTGTCACACCACTTGGCTAGTTGAAACCCATGTTTCTGTATCAGGTTTGAAGTTTTCATTAGAGAAGTCTACTACAGGAATTTGAGAAACTATTTGGGAACTCATTTTCTCAATGATATTTCTCCAAATCTTCCCAAACAAATAAGAGTTGGGAACTCATTTTCACGAAGTGTCATGTATTCATAATGATCAAATGCTTTATATCGTTTTGGATGGTCCTTATCAATTAGCTCTTCTTGTGTCTGAACCATCTCTCTATTAAATGAAAATAATCCCATGGAGGACCTTTCCTTCTTTTCCTTTACAATGATTTTGTGTTCACAAGGCTGAATTCTGTCATTACTCCAAACCTGAAAAAACATCCAAACAAGCTTTTTCTCTATCAATTAAATATTAAAATACAGTTTTCTGAGAGGCAGATATGAATATTAGTTATAGAACCCACCTTCAATGCATCACCTGCCACGATCAGAAACATGCAGAGTGAAGGATTAGAATCAATCCATTCACCAGTTTTCAGTTTAATTTGCAAACCTGTCACATTATTCTGATGTAATATGGTGAAGTATGATGCATCTGTGTGAGCATGCAGTCCTAAATCATCCTCATTATTCTGGGGTACAAGGTATTTAAAGCTTCGGAGCAAGTAACTGGTTGATTCAAGCAGGGGATCACATTGTC
>JBAGKO010000012.1:14631458-14642905 GCA_037177275.1 Acacia concinna
AAATTAAAATTATTTACATTCTGATAATAATTTTTATAACTGTCAAAGTTAAATTTATATCATTTTAAATATATTAATATTTTTTAATCACATCAAATTCATTATTAAACACAAAATTAAAATATTATATTTATCTTAGTAGGCAAAAAATTTAATATTTTTTTTCTTCTGTCCTCTTTTTGTAGCGGTTTTAAACCACTACAAAATATTATTTTGGTGCCCTTTCCCCCGCCTTTTTTCAAAAAAAAATTCATATGTTAGTAGCGGTTTTCTATAAAAACCGCTACTAATATGTTGGCTCCAAAATTTAAATTTCCCTTAAATCTCGCCACAGTTTTTAAATTTGTAAAATTCCATCACAAATTTTAAATTTTTCCAACCAATTTCTTACAAATTCTTCTTAACAAATTTTTTTTCATTATTTTTTTTATTTGTAGCGGTTTACTAACCGCTACAAAGTTTTAGCCTTTGCAGCAATTATGTGAAACCACTACAAAGTTTTAGCCTTTGCAGCAATTATGTGAAACCGCTACAAATTAGTAGCAGTTTTATGGAGATGAGTAGCGGTTTTTAAAAACTACTAAAAAACGGTTTACAACATACGATTTAGTAGCGGTTTAAGAAACCGCTACTAATGGTATTTGTAGCGGTTAAAACCGCTACAAATCCTACGTTTTAACCGCTACAAATATGTGTTTTTTTTGTAGTGTATAATGGTGTTCCATTAAGTTGAGACAATAGTATTCACATGATGGATTGGAAACGATGTTGTATAGATGACCTTATTATTATTTACTAAAAATTGATCAGTCAGTTTTGTCATTGCTTGAAAACCTTGACTTCCTAGATGATCATTTCTAGAGTTGGCTTTTTTCCATGATGTAGTACTGCATTTCTATTTGACCATAAAGCATGCATTGTCAAAGTTATCACATGTAAAAGATCTAATTCATTAGATTGATAAAGGTGGAGGAGGGCTTCCTTAAACTAAGACAGTAAGGCAGAAGTATCCAATAGTAGAATTCTTATACCCAACAAGCCAAACAAAACAGATTTTTTTGCTAATAGACATAGAAAGAAGATATGAGTCAAAGATTCTTCCTTGTCACAATCAAATTGGGCTTGAGGCCTTATTTTGTGTACTTTGATTTTTTGAATGTCAGTGGCTTTTGTCAATTTGGTTGTGACATGGAAGAATCTTTCACCCAAAAATCAGAGTATGCAAAATAAGGCCTCAAACCCAATAAGAATCTAACAGTTATCCAAAATAATGTTAAAGTATATTAAAACATGATGACCCCTATGATGGCAATATATAAAACAATACAATCCTCAAAATCAAATAGGTGGACAAGGCTACTGATGCCTATGCCTCCTTTAACCTCCACCTGGATTAAAGGTCTTACCTGAAAAAAAAATATAACAACACGGGGTGAGACATAAAATCACAATAACCAAAATCAATGTATAAAATATGCAATAATGATTGCAAGTCAGAGAAGCAGGTTTATCAATAATCATAATAATATCCCCAATAGTAAAACAATACATAATAATTTCAATAATTAAACCATCCCTACTCATCCATCATGCTCCTCCTTATATCTTTTAGACGTGGCACATCCTATCAGTGTTAGTATATCCAACCAAATGTTAGCTAGCCACTTCAAGAATGCTACCCCTCCCATGCCACTATCGTTATACCGTAATAGGGAGGTGTCCACCCAAAATACTCAACTCAAATCTGGGTCAGGAATTAGAGACATGATGGACACACAATTTCACCATATATCTTTCACACAACCCAACATATCCCATAATAAAACACAATATGCTCAATATAATTTTGAGAAGCATTTCACAACAATAACATTCCATATGCATCATAACCATCACAATAGTAATAATCTCAATTATAATCACAAATTATACATACAAGTTGAAAAATACACTACTTCACTGAAGTAAGTTAATAGTCAAACATGCATGATTTTTCAAAACACATACAAGTATTATTGATGAAAGTAAGATTTAGAAAACACATTATAGTTCATAACAAGCATATTAAATAACTTAACCTCGGTTACCTCAACTCTAAACTTAACCTTGAAAGCTTCAAAAACCAAGAGCACAATTCACCATTTCGGACACAAATTGATCTACACAATAATGTAGGTACAAATTCAATACATAAATAACACAATTAACTTATTTATGTATCTTGAAAGTTTTGAAGTAATTACCCAAAATTTTCAAATTTCACACTTTGATCTCAATATTTTTTTTAACTTTAATTTAACATTTTCCTCAGCTCAATTGACTAATTGGAATCACAAATTAACACCAATTTCAAGTAATTCAATAAAATCCCTAATTCAAAGTTTAGGTTTTAAATATAAAATTATTATTTTATAAACTCTCCAATTTTTCCGACAATCCAAGCCTATTAAAAGTTCGATAATTGATTAAGACTTTTTGTACATTAACCTTGGGGTCCACAATAAAAAATTAACCAAGGATTGCATATAGACAAAGTTATTATCGTTATCTCTTCTCGAGGAGCCTTTTATTGATTCATAATTAATCTAAATGCCATGCAAATGCAATGAAAACAACAGAAAATTTATTTGGGGTTTTGTAAAATGATAATTAAAAGAATAATGCAATTTAATTAAAATCCTAAACTATTATTTTTGGTATTTTTCAAGTAAAATGGAATGGGATATGAATGAAGTGAATATCTTAAGAAATTGGTTCAATGGCTATCCTAGTTCATTAATGATGTGGGAGTCAAAATCCATCAAGTCTTAATTAAAAACTCCAAGTAATCACATTGGGTCTAACACTTCTAATTAATAGCTACTCATACGATCGTATTCATCGCTATTTCTTAGGAATATTATTAAAGAATCACTGGATGTGTGAAACGGATTAAATTAATGCAATTGTTACCTCTAAAATGAATGCACAATCGCGACACTCAAATTAATCCAAATTAACTACACAAACTAGTAATCACATAGAAAGCACAGTCTCAATGAATTAATAGGAAATACACAACTAAAAACATCCAATTGCAATAATATAAATCCAATACCAAAATAAACAGTCTTAGCTCAACATTATGGAGTCCAAATAACTCACAACAAAATCCTACTGAAACTACCTTCAATCTAATTTAGGAATTACAATGACAATAGAAAATTTATAAAGGAACTAAGATCAAGAAAAACTCCTCATTGAGCTCAAGAACTCAGGCTAATTTTTCTAATTCTCAAGAGATAAAGAGGCCAGCCACACATTGAACCAGCAACAACCACAAATTCAGTAAAAAATCACAAAATCCATGGGCCATCAGTGAAGGTTGAATCTGAATAGAGAGTGGGAGTAGGTCTGTTGGTAGTTGACTGGAATGGAAAATGGAGAAGGTGGAAGTTGGCGGTGATGGTTTCGTGGATGGCTGAGTGATGGTGGTTTCGGGTGAGGAATAGTGAGCAGTCCGACGTTAGGTTAATGATGAACGGTGGTGAGCAAGGCGAAGGAGGTGGTGATGGTGGCACACACTCTCTCGCAACTCTCTCTCTCTCAGCTCAAGATTGCGGCCTCTAGCTCTCGCTTGCGGCCTCCAGCTCTCGCTTGCGGCCTCCAGCTCTCGCTTGCGGCCTCCAGCTCTCAAAGCTCCGAAACCAGTCCCATATCCCAGCTTTAATTAGCTGCCGCTAAGTCTAGCTGCAGGGTAATTCTGATGGTGGGGAGGGGGAGAGAGAGAGGTTAACGCAGAAGAAGAAGATGAAACTCACCAGTGACTGTGGTGATGAATGACATTGCAAGAGAAAGAAGGTGAAAGTCTAGTTTTCATTCTTCGCGGTGTCCCACTCTATCTCACAACTCCCAGCTTTAGTTCCAAATACCCTTTTCAGACCCTAATTTTTGTGAGTCAAAACGCAAGTTTTGACTTTAGGGACCAAAATGCAAATTTCAAGAATGTATGTGAAGGGACTAAACTGCAACATATTTATTTATTTTTTTCCTCTTCTTTTCTTCAAATACCTACAATATAAAATTCATTAATAGGTAGCATCAAAAGTCCAACAACTCATTTACATGAATAAATTTTGACAATTTTATTTCATTTTCACACTTTTCATGTAAACACTCATTAATACAAAATTATCACAAATGATGCATTTTTATCTCAATTAACATGGTAAAATCCCCATATTAACCATGAAATACCATGTAAAAATATGGTACAATCAATAATACCTCTAATAACCTAAATAAATTGTTTAACCCAATTTTAATAGGCCACACAAGTCCAAAAATAATAGTTTGTGGGTAGTTTATAATAAAGAATAATTATAAAATCATAAAACAACAAAATGATAAATCTAAACTGATAGAAATTATCTATTAGCATCCCTCTTCATTGCTACAGTCATCAATTGTCAAAACTCTAAACTTTCCTAAAATCCTAACCCCAAAAATTTACTCAAATCAACACAATATTACCATCAATAAATACATATAAACCATGAAACAACTTTCATGAAGGAAATTTATTAAAAAGAAGAGAATTTAATTATCTAAATGATCTCAAACATGCAACATAGAACTGAACCATGATGCTTATATACTTCACTGGTTGCCAAGTGAACAAAGTTAGGGTATTCTTTTTTATTTTAAACACCTTTATTTATTCATTTTTTAATATTAAGCTTATTCATTTTTTCTTAATACTAAAAATAACAACAATAATAAAATATTATTATGTCTACATTTTTATTCCACTAATTTCTTTTACTATCATAAATCATATCTTTAATTAAACACTTTTATTTCAACAATTACATGATAAATCTATTTATCATAATTAAATATTCCTTAATTATAATTAAATCCTAAAAATAACAAAAAATTAGGATGTTACCATTAACAAATTTGATAGGCCTTAGACCTAATCCACCTTTATCTAGAGGCTGAACAAGAAGGCCTTTGCAAAGCAAATGAATCTTCCTTTTATCACTATCAGTTCCCTAAAAGAAATTCACGCAACAAGAGTAAATTTTATCACATACATATTGTGGAAGACTAATACATGAAGCACATGAGTGTTTACTGCAACCAATGTGGATCTAATCAAATTTGTAATGTCTAAAATCAAACCAAATTAATCTAGTTAGTTATCAATTTTGATTAGTTTTTGTTGGCTTGGTTTGGTTCAAATCAGCGATATCGATTTAATTGGTTTTGAATACTTTA
Source organism: Acacia concinna (assembly GCA_037177275.1). NCBI lineage: Eukaryota > Viridiplantae > Streptophyta > Magnoliopsida > Fabales > Fabaceae > Acacia > Acacia concinna. The sequence goes on from JBAGKO010000012.1 coordinate 14,636,721, forward strand.
CTTCTAATTTCAAAACACTGTCACCCTCCCTAAGGATGGGAATAGACGTTGAAAAGAAAGAAAATGAGAGGACAGAAAATCCATAAACTATATTATAAAATCAGTTCCATGGCGTTGATGCTCTACACGACTTATCTTTGGCATTGACTCAAAACACAATTTATCGGCCGATTAACATTTTTAAACATTATTTTTCCCACTTTGGGCTGTGCGCCATGAGCCATTCCTCTTTCAAAAAATGCCAAAAAGAAAAAATATCAACAAAGTTGGTGCTTCTCACTCTCATTTACCATCTGACCCATTGTGTAGGGCTCTGATAAAGTCCTCCAGCAGAGCCTTAAACTTTTAGTGAATTGTTCGAATTAGGGGCCAAACATTTCTCTTCCTATCATCCCTAATTTCTCCCAAAACTTTTATTTTGCTTCAATCTCATCCAGTGTTGCACCAAACTCAATTTGGTGTATAGTAGCAACATCCTTGGTTTGATTCACCTCCAGGCCTACATCTTTATGAGAGATTATATTATTCAAAAATAGCAGTGTTTGAGGTGTAACTTTTGAGTGCGAGTGATGATTAGATAAGTCAGAAGATGTCAGTGAAATAGGAGGGAATCAAAATGGGAGGGGAATTTGACACCAAACCCTCACAAGAATCAGAAAATGAAAACACAAATGGGAGGGAATCAAAATATGCATCATATGCGCTCATAATTGAATCAAGCTCATGAGACTCATGTGACTGTGCAGTAGGAGGATCAAATACTTTTGGTGGACTCATGTCATAGTTATCATGCAAATTCAACTCATGCTCATCCCTAGCTTGCTCAACAACAAAATCAACGGCGTTCAAGCCCATGAATGCAGAATTATCAAATGGATAACACATGGCCTCATTCATATTGAACGTAACAACATAGTCCCCTACCTCCATGGTGATACAACTGTGTTTTATGCTTATTATTGTTTTGGAAGTCTGAAGAAAAGGTCTACCCAAAATCAGGGTACTTTCATTTGCAAGCTCATTAGACATATCCAAAACATAAAAATCAGCAGAGAAAACTAAGTCCTTGACTTGAACTAAGATATCCTCTATGATGCCCTTAGGATATCTAATAGACCTGTTTGCTAATTGAAGAACCACACTAGTGTCTTTTATGCCATTCATCTCTAAAGCTAAATAGACCGACCAAGGCATGACATTTATGGCGGCTCCTAGATCTAACAACACCCCCTTGATGTGAACTTTTCCTATGGTGTAGGGAATGGTGTAGGGTCCTAGATCTTGACACTTAACCGGCAATTCAGATTTGAAAAGGGATGACACATTAGCACTCACCTGAATTCTCTCTCAAGGCCTAAACCTTTGCGTATCATTACATAGCTCTTTCAATAGTTTAAAGTATTTAGGATTTCCTCTCAAGAACTGAATAATGGGCACATTAATCTCCAATTTATTGAACAAAATAGATGCATCATTAGCAAACTCAGCATCAAACTTCTTCTTACCAGAAAAGTAAGCCTTTGGAAAAGGGAGATCATTTTCCCAACTTTGAGTCATAACTAGTAATTCCAATAGCTCTAATGAGGAATGTTAAAGGTTGTAAAAGGAGGTGTTACATCCTTTCTCTCAAAAGATAATTGGGAGTTTTGAAATCTCTAAGTTCCAAGAAAAACCCCAAGAAATCACTTGGGTCCAATGTTTTGATTAATGGAAAATGTCACGTGTAACATCCTGAAAATTCTTAGGCCTAGATAAGGCAGTTGGGGTAGACCGGGGGTCATACCTTGATATTGTTTGAGCCTAGATAGGGTATTTAGGATGAACTAAGGGCCTTAGTCTGTATAGGGGAGAGATATTTCACAACAATTGAAGTGAAATCATGGGAAGGACCTTTCTGTAAAAAGAAAGAATTCGATAAAGTTTACGGCTGGATTTCAGTTAGGTTTGATTACCTCAAAAATTCCCATAAAATCCCAAAAAATAAAAGAGAGTGACCAGAATAGTGTGTGAGCCTTGGGATGAGGTTCTGAGGTCATAAAAATATTCAATAAATTTTTGAATATTTTTAATTATTTTTAGCCAGACTAGGTTTTTGGCTGAAAATTAATTATTCCAGGTAAATAGGGCCCTCAATGTTATGGATTGAGATTGGGGAAAATTAGTATAAAATGTGAGAAAATTTATAAAATTAACTCAAGCCTAGAAGGAATGTTCAGAGATAGCAGCAAAAATTACTGGAGTCAGCTAATTACCGAATAATGCATTTTCGGTTAGAAATTTATTCTGGGAGTTCTAGATGTTCAAAAATTCTAAAATTTTAATGGTAACCTATTGGCATATTTAGAGAGCCCTGGGAAAAATTTGGGAATTTTTGGATAAGTATATAATTTCCTGGAATTTTCCCAGTAATTTTAGCCGACAAGGGAGAGACTACCGGATGAAAGTAAGCCATATAAAGTCTCTGGGCCCACAATGGATGGCGCCAGCATTTTTTACTTGAGAGAGTATATAGAATTTCTAGAATAGTCCAGAATATGCTAGAAAAGTTTCAAGCTCCAGTGTGAACGGGGCTAGTTGAAAAAGTTGACTTTTGGAATTAACTTCAAGCCAAACACGCCCTTAGTTGGAGGCTACACATAGTGGAGCCCTCCACCCCATTTTGGCCGTGCACTTGGGTTCTTGTAGTGGAGCTCTGGCAGTTTTAAAACCTGGCCATTCCACTTAGAATTTCAAGACGATTCAAGCTACACTTGTTAGAGGTATGTTCTAGCATGTTTTCCCTTTCATTTCTCTCCTCTTTCTCCATGGTTTGGAGGCACTCCCAAGAGGAGGGAGGTGCTGTCCAATTTGTCTTAGCATGAGGGAGGGAGTTTTGAAATTGTTTTATGGTTTAAATCATTGAAAAAGGCTAGAACAAGGTGTGTATGCTTGAGTTGACCTGAAATCACATGTGTGGGGAATGAGTATGTTTCAGCCTAACCTAGTAGGGTGTGTTAGATCTTGCTTTTCATTGATATGATGATTCTATTGTGTTCAGAATATTATTTTACCTAAGGATATGTTGTAAGAACACATGTGGAAGCATGAGATTGAAGAAAATATTGAAAGCCCTATTATTGAGGGTGTTTTGGCCAAGAGGGATTAATGGGGTAGGGATGTGATTTTGATTGAATGGATATCATAGATCAATTTAGTGGTTGAAATTGTGTGGGATTAACCTCTGAAATTGATTAATTAAGCTAAGAAACCAAGATCTGGTCTGTAAGAAGTAAGGGTCCTTGGTTAAGTGATGTAGCATACATTGATGTTTGTGAATTGTGGTTTGTGTATGAACATTCTAGAGGCATGATCCATGAGTTTCAAAAGCAAGGGAAAGACATTGCACTGTGCAGGAGGAGTAATTGGTAGCGAGAATCTCTGACCTTAACTTATATTGCTTTACTTGTCTGCTGTGTGTGGGTGCTTGATTACTGTGTTGTGGTTGAGCTAGCATGATATGTTATGAGATGCATGACTCCCTGCTTATATGCCTAGCTATGTGATTGAGGTTGAGTCTCGTGCATGCTCCCTGTACATAGTAAGTGCTAGAGAGAGGGCACTAGATGAGTAGTAGAGTATAACATATATCATAATTGGCATTGCATTATACTGTTATTGTTGTAGATTCTATATGTTACTGAGGTTTTCCAAGAAACATTACACTCTCTGAAAAATGCAGGTGAATGTTCAGTTGGAGGCAAAGGCAAGGAAAGGATGTGATTGTGTTTAATTTGTCTCATATATTGCTTTTGGAAACTATTTGGATGACTGTATATATATATCCTGAGATACTGGGACTCTGGTTTGATGTTGTATGCTACTATGTTTTATGTTGTACATATGGGGATGTGCTATGGTATAGCCGTTATGCTGCCAGAATTGCATGAACCAAAGGGAAGAGAAATTGGCCTAATATTGTGATTGTGGTTAATTTGCACTTAGTTCTTGGTTATTTTAGGTGTAAATTTTGGTTGGCTACAGTTTAAGTAGATGATTGAATATGACCACGAGCTTTTGCATGTTAATAGAGTGTATTTTTAGCTGCAAATGGTGTGGTAGATCATATCATTTAGAGCTTTACAAAGAAAGTTAAGTCTTCCCAAAGTTAGGCAAAAAACAAAGAAAATGGAAAAATGACAAAATGAATAGTGCTTTTTAATCATATGAATAGTACATCTTTAAGGTTTTGTAAGCACTTATTTATATGCAATTTTGGTTTGGCATTATTGTTTTCTTAAAGAAGGATGAAAGAGCTTTATAAAAAACTTGGAACCACCTCATTCCAATTTTTCTAGAATTAGTTATGATTTTTTAAAGTTGATCGAAAATAAGGTTGAAGTAAATAGTAACCTGAGGATTCAAAATTTTATTCCTATTTTCTAAACTTAAAGTCATAACTAATGGTTCCAAGGGCCATAATAGAGTATGATAATGCGTTAAAAAGTGAGGTGTGACATTTAATCCATTAACTACACATCCTACATGATTAATCCAAACTTGACCAGCACCTCCCCTTAGGGTTCATACTTCCCAAAATACAAAATAAGCCATAAACAACTAATATCCATAACAACCACCAACAACAAGCTCCAATAATCATAAAGCAACAAGTAAGACAAGGTTTCTTAAACTTACCTCTTGTCTCCTTATTCTTCTTCCAAAACCAAACAGCCTCTCTTCTTTTCTTCTTGATTTTCTTCTTACAAAACATGAAGACAAGAGGGCTTTAGAGATTAGAAGAGGTTCCTAAGTGATTGAAGGCAAAACTTTATGAATGTTAGCCACAAACTCACCTAAATCACCTTAGCTCTTCTTCCTCTTCTCTTTAAGTCTTCCAATATCTCTCTCTCTCTTTCCCTTTCTAGGGCTGGCCAAAAATGAGTTTTTGGTAAGACTTAAAATGGTCTTAAGATGGCTTCTTGCATGTGCTTAATTACAAGATTAAATCTTGGCCTTCATCTTTACTTTTCAAAATTAAATCTTAGCCCTTCATTTTCATCTAATCACATGTGGCCATCTTTACTTTCAAGATTGAATCTTGACTCTTCATCTTCACTTTTAAAGATTAAATCTTGGCCCTTCATTTTCACTTAATCATATTTGGCCAACTTTATACTTTACACATCATTATCTTACTTATTTAAGAGCAAATCCTAACACTCTATTTTGCTCTTCCTATCTTGCCCTTAAGATCAATTTTATACTTCCATTTTTACCCTTAGAAGTGTTACAAATGACTTTAGGGCCATTTTCACTTTTACAATAGTAATTTTCCAATTACCATAACCCATTTATGTACATAGTTTGGAATTACTTTCCATAAATAGTTGCTTGGTTAATCTATAACTAATAAAATCAAGGGAATGATTCCCACAACTCATTCTTCTCATATTAATTCTCTCAAATTCATCCAAAGTCATTATTCCTTCTTAATTTCCAAGAATTTACCTTTTCCTTGGAAGACATGCCTGCAAAATTTTCTTTTGTGGGAAATTGTCATTCCTCAAGCATAAATTTCTCTTAATAATGTTGCCTCAATCTCAAAATCAATTTTCCATATTTTTCCCCAATTATTTGAGGCCTCTTGGTATTTTTAATAAGTAAGTTTGGCCTTAATTAGCCAAAACTCCATTAATTCTTCAGAAGGTATTTTCACTACTTTATTTTGTTTCAAAATTCACCATTTTATTCTATTTATCTTGCCATATGTTATAGAAATTTTGTGTGAATGAAGGTTAGGATGTTACATATTACAAGTGCTAATTAGAGGAAATAATCTCAAAATTTCAAAATGCACTTTATGTGTCATAACATTAAATGTTAACCTAAGAAGGCGAAGAACATTCTATATGCTCATAATTGCTACATTTTTCACATTAGAGGATAATTCTTCTTGTCTTACAATAGCTATAATCCAACGAAACTCTAATCGATACTTGAATAGTGATCGGACCGGACTTAGTCGCATTTTCGGTCGTCATAAGATTGCACCTAAATGTAGTATAAAGGCAACCTATCATTCTTCTCGACGAGCTATTATGTAGAATTCCTAAGTAACTTCTTAATTTTCTAACTAAACTAATTAGTGAGTCAATTTAGGGGGTTTTCTAGGTGCTAAGTAATAAGCTAACTAATTCTAATTATCT
>JBAGKO010000012.1:14647264-14666947 GCA_037177275.1 Acacia concinna
AAAAAATAGCATCTATTTTATTTAGAAACAGACGCAAACATGCGTCTTTTTTTTAAAAAAAACCGAGGCATACGCTTGCATGGGTCTAGCAAGAAAAAACAAACGCCCATAGGGGCATATGTTTTTTGTTAAACAGATGCATCCATGTGTCTATTTTTAACAAAAAATAGACGCATCCATGCATTTGTTTTTAACAAAAAATAGACACATGCATGCGTATGTTTTTCCCACTAAAAGACGCCTATTTAGGTGTCTGTTCTCCTTAAATAGATACTAACTTTTTACGCCTCCCGCATAAACAACTACTTGAAAATAGATGCGAAAAGCCTTTTAAAACAAACATTAAAAACTTATTTGTAGTAGTGCCCAGAGACAAGAACCAAAATGCCAGGCAAAAATGAGTGTATCCCATGTTGATCAAAAGTTCAAAGTTATTAAGTTTAATGAAGAACATAATCATCCTCTTCATACACAAGAAACAATGCACTTATTACCACCACAAAGAAATTATCTGGAGCACAAGCTTGTGAAATTGATCTTGTAGAAGAATCTGAACTTCAACCTAAGGATGCTTTTCCTTAATGAGTACATATACTAGTGGTCAAGAAAATCTTATTTATACCATAATAGATGCAAGGAACTACTTATGCACCAAAGGTGAAGACATATGAAATTTGGGGAGGTAGGATGTCTACTTGAATATTTTCAAAAACAAGTTGCAGAGAGTCCTTCATTTTACCCTAAATACCAATTGGACATGGAGCAACAAATCACTAATGTGTTTTGGGCAAATGCTCGTATGCTTAAAGACTATGCATATTTTGGAGAGGTTGTATCACTAGATACAACATATAGTACAATTAGGAATCATCAACCCCTTGCACTCTTTTTTTGGCTTTAACAATCATAGAAGTGTGGTAATTTTTTTGTAGCACTATTGTACGATGAAACCATTTAGTCTTTCAAGTAGCTACTTGAAACCTTTTTGGATGCTCATACACAAACAAAGCCTCAAACTATGTTTACTAATCAAGATCAAGCTATGGCTAGAGCATTGAAAGAAGTACTTCCTACTAGAAAACATTGTCTATTCACTTGGCATCTATTGCAAAATGGCATTAAACACCTTGGCAACTTGATGAAAGAAGGTTCATACTTTTTGACTGACTTCAAAAAATGCATGTTTGATTATGTTCAAGTGGATAAGTTTGAAGAAGCATGGAGTGAATTATGATCTTCTTACAATGTCCATGAAAATGGGTGGTTAAACTCCACTTATAACATTAAGGAAAAATGGGCCAGGAGTTATATGTTTACACTAGGGATGAGAAGCACACAAATTAGCAAAAGTGTGAATGCTAAAGTGAAGAGATGCACAGAGCCAAAATTTGACATTAATTGATTCTTCAAGAGATTGGACAATGTTGTAGCAAAGAAGAGATATAAGGAATTGCAACTTGAGTATGAATCTAGGAAAAAGATACTGAGGATGGTCAATCAAAGTGCACCTATCTTGCACCAACTTGTGCAATGTTATACCCCCCACTGTCTTTGACATTTTCAAAGAACAATGGGATCTCCAATTTTCTGTAAAATTAATTGAATGTGATGAGAAAGAACATTTGTTTGAATTTACAACCCATATGATAGATGAAGAGGGGGAATGGAAAATTAAGTTTAACCCTGATACATATGAAATTTGTTGTAGTTGTCAAAAGTTTGAGACTGCTGGGATCTTGTGTTGCCATGCATTGAAAGTGTATGAGTCTAAAGATGTAAGAGTTGTGCCTAAGCAATATATTCTCAATCGATGGACCAAGGAAGCAAAGAGAGGAGTTGTACATGATGTCAAAGGAAATGAAATACACGTAGATCCTAGACTTGACATAACATGAAGGTACAGACAATTAATGATTAGGATGGTAAGATTGGCAACTAAGGCGGCTAATACTCATGAGGGATTTACTTGTGTCCAACGATGTATCATTGAATTGGAAAATAAAATTCCTGATGGTAATGAAAATGATACTTCTGAACAAGTCACAGAGCCACAAATATATGCCAAAGGGATTCAAAAAAGAGATGGAAAATTATGAAACAGAAGTTGGAAAGGTTGGGAAGAGAAGAATCAACAAAAAAGAAGACAAGTTGCACCTAAGGTATTGATTTTTTATTTCATACATAAAATAAATATTACTTATGTTGTATTTTTATATGTATCTATTTCTTGTAGGACTCTCAAGAGGCTTTATCATCTAAGAAGCCATCAAAGAAAAACAGAAAGGTTGATCAAATGAAAGATACACATATTCAAGTTTCACCAATTTCATGTGTAGAAGCTCCACCAGAACCTACACAAACACAAGACTCACCATTTTCATTCCCAGTTACTCTACCACAACAGATTTTTGCACCCTCTACATCACAGCCTATGTCATTTACAAACTTGTTGATGGTATAAATCAATCAATTGATTACCACATGCTATATATGGCTATCATAATTTAATGTCACAACAATTAACATTTGCAATTGTAGGCACACGACAAAGAAATTCCATCACTTGAAGCCATAGATCTCACATCGAACTATACACAAGGTGATAAATAGAAAAATAGATTTATACAATGTGAATGAAAATACCATTTTGTTCATTTTAATAATATCATATATTGTTCCTTCCAGAGATATAGAATAAGACTATATACATCTTGTTTAGTAGACATACTTGATATATTGCATACCTAAGTACAAAATTTCTTTTTCATGCAGGAGGGTAAATACACAGTAGAATCTTTTTTTTTCTTTTGGCACAACTCAAAGGATAACTTTTCACAAGATGGTGCTTGCTTTGCTTCAATCCTCTACTCGCATCCCATGTACAAATCAATATAAAGAAAATCAATGTCCATCATTCTCTATACTTTTTTATTTTCAATTTGCAGGGACAGATGTAAAATTATAGTCCTATTTTAGCACTTTATGGCACATTTCACAATTAAAAATTATGTGTATATGGTTCAAGAATCTTTGCTACTTTGCGAACTACAAATGCCTAAAAGTCCCTAGTATACAATGAATAAATATTTTAAATTTCAAGCAAAGCACAAAACTAATTGCAAATTTATTCCAAAAAAAAATGATGGTTGAGAGTTTTGACTAAAATTAGAGCAACAAAACTAATTTTGGAAAGAGAGAGATTGTAGGATAAATTAATTTGATCCTTGATTGAGAGATTAATGGCAATTTATTGGGGGAGACCATTGGCCAAATGCTGAAAAATATAAAACAAAACGCTTCACTTTGCTGATTAATTCTTTGGGCTCACATGGGTGCTTAGCACCAAAATGGAATCCATGAGAGGGTCTTTTAATTAATAAAGAAAAGAATTATTTATTCACGAGGCGTTTTTCTTTTTCTTTACCGACATCAAAACATAATAACATATCACCTGAGATCATCAATCATATCAATAAATCGGTAGACTAATTTTTAAATGAGTTGACTAGGTTAGATTGTATTATGGTTTTTTCTCACCATACTAAGATTGAAACGTTGTTGTTTTATTTTTTATTTTTTAACAAAATAACAATCCTTCATTTATGCTTGTGAATTAATGTCTTTCTTTTTAAACATTATTCTTTTTAGAATTATAGATGAATATTTTGTATATTTTAATTAAACTATATATTATTTTAATAATAGTTTTGTTGGCATCAGTTTAATCATAATTAGTTATCTCTAATGATTGAACCACCGCCTCATCAACAGATTCAATGACGAGTCCGATTTTTAATATCAAAGTATAGTCCACAAATCACTTATCAAGAAAACAAAAGGTTCAGCTGCATTATTCATCATATATACAACTAGTCCTTGTTATCTCTAATTTATATATTGGAAAACCTATATTTTAATTTGATTGGTGGATAAGTATTAAGACGAAGAGAGAACAACAGTTTATCCTTCATTCGTTGATTGTTGAAACATGATTTTCATCAACGTCTATTCTCATTTGTTTTTGTTTCCAATATATCTATATCATCACTATCAGTGGAATATAATTATATTGTATACTCCCTCCTGTCCTAATTATAAGGGCCCGTTGACTTTTTTAGAAAATCCTAAGAAAATCTTAAGAAAGCTAATTACATTACTTTAAGGCATTAAAATTTGTCGTTTTTCTTTAAATTATGTTGTTTGACTTATGAACTAATATATAATGTAATAAAACACAATATATTACATGATTAAGTAATATAATTAGCTTTCTTAGGACTTTTCTATGATTCTCTAAAAAAGTCAACAGGCCTTATAATTAGGAGTAGAGAAAGTATATAGTAAAGAGACATTATTTCCCTTTTTTTATTATAAAGGAAAAGAACAAAGCTTGAAGAGTTAAAACCTAAGAAACAAACACCCTATAAAACAACATAAAAAACAAATTATGCAATGTCTATAAAACCAAACTTGGCCCTTACAGTATGCAGAACCTCCGGAGTGGTTGGATGCCTGCTTATTATACAATGAGCATTATTCCTTGCTATATTGAGAGATTATTTCAATTCAATAACTTTGATATCTGATACCTTTGTTTAGAAGAAACAAACTATTGAACTTCTAAATTATAAATTCATTTTGGCAAAAAACTCATAAATTTACTGTGGTCCAATTATCAACTCGTAAATAAATATACATCAAAGATGTAACAGACAAGAGGCTGACTTTTTAGTTCGTTTTGCCCGGCTCCTGACTAGGGAGTGGTCCTAAGAAAAGGAAATAATACAATTTAACTCGAGTAAGGTTAAGATGTCAAATTTTTGGACGATAAGAAAAGACATTCATGCTAAAAGAGATATCACTTATTTGGTCCATGAATTTTCTGTTATCGTTATAGGAATATAACATCATGTTAATCTTTAGCCATTGTCAAATCGAATTTTATATTTGTAGTACCACAATATGTAAATAATTGTACGACAACTTATTAATTTCTAGTGGTCCATAGTATACAATTTGTGAATGATATCATAGATCCCCCACAAGATTTGTTCTTTGTCTTTAATGTAGGCTTTGTTTAAGTTAATGGTCCTCCACCAATCAGTCTTACCTTGTCATATTCTCAATTAAGCTTTAGTCTTGTGCTGGAAGGTTTCATTCACACTATATATTTATACGTTTTATATTTGTTTAAGGGAAATGACATATACACATGCACTATATGGAAGCGAATTAACTATATACCCAGGGACCCAAAAATATTGATTAGACAAAAATGCCAATCCATTTTTATTCACTACTGTCGCCACGATTGCCGGAGCAACCACCGGCGGCCAGTTACATTACTGCTTATTGGGAATATTATTAGAGGATCACTTTGTAAATCTTACTTTTGAATAACATATCACTTGTAATTTTTTTAAACATCGAATTGGGATTTTAGATCCTTTCCATCAATTTCGCTCCAATATTCACAGGATCAATAGTTAATCGTTTTTAGCACTTGTAAAATATTAAAATAATAAATTGGGAATATAATAGAAGATTACTTATGAACACTAGGTCACTTGTGAATACTAAATGATCATTTGTGAGTAGTCTTTTGTGCAATGTTTCTGGGTATCCGTACGACTTGCAAATCCTTCATTGTAATTTCCAATAATTCAGGTACCTCTGTGCTTTTAATTTTCTCCCGTGGTTCCCAAATTAAATGTTATTCCCCCTTTGTTTAATTGAGAAAATCCTATATAAAATTGTTTGAAATAGGAAAATTATAAATAATGTTGTTAAACCTAACAAATCTCTAACTAACTTATTGACTCAATATGATATTTCGAAATATGGGTCAAATAACTTTATTGTACTCCCCTAATCTATTTTATCTTCTCTCCTATTAAAAGAGATTTATTGCTTTGTAAATTAGTTTTACAATATGTATGTGTGTATTTATTAACATCAATAGGTAATAAAATAAAATATTATTGGGAAGAATCATCAAGAATAATTCAAGATAAAAAGAATCATAATTCCAATATCAATTAAAAGATTTTTGTTTGAATTCGGACAAAATCGACTTAAATTGTTTTTTTTTCCAATAAAAAAGACAAAATTCATTAAATTTTTATTTGAGCTTTGTAATATCTAGTTGGCTTTTTATGTTAATGAAGCTCTTTTACTTTGTCAATGAAAATATTTGATATATACGCATAAGTCATTTTTTTTTATAATCATGGTGTAATTTTCTTTTAATAAAAAGACTATAGTCAAAAATAATTTTTTTAATTCTCAATATTCAACTAAAAATTATTTAATTAGTATTGGGGTTATGCTTTTCTGTTTTTATGTTTTTTCCTTGAATTATTCTTGAGAATCCTTCCAAAAAATAACAATCATTGATTTAAGCTAATCATATTTTTTTTCATTATATATTCCTGTTGTATATACTTATTAAAATAATAAGTTCCAACCACTAAAACCTTTTTAAGAGGAGAGAGGAGACTAGGAGTAGGCAATAAAATCATTTAATTTACATTTTGAAATTTTAAATTAGGTTGATAGCTTAATTAAGAATTTATTGAATTTAACAACATGATTTAGAATTTTCCTATTTCATGTAGTTGTATGTGGTATTTTCCCTATATAGTTACTAAGCCTGACAGAAAGCTACTCTCTTCATTCCTATTTATAAGACCCCATTGACTATTTTAGAAAATCTTAAGAAAATTCTAAGAAAGCTAATTACATTACTTTAAGACATTAAAGTTTGTCTTTTTTCTTCATATCATGTTATTTGACTTATGAACTACTATATAATGTAATAAAGCACAATATATGATATTATTAAATAATATAGTTAGCTTTCATATATTTTTTTAGGATTCTCTAAAAAATTCGATAAAGTCTTATAAATAGAAACGAAGGTAGTATTTATTACGAAGTATTTAAAAATGAGACTTTGGGTGAACTAAAATAATTGACCACATATATGAATTTAAACTCAAAGTAATTTTCATATAATTTTGTCCCTTACAACATGAAAGACCTTGAATATAAACGATGATATAAGCACTTTGATCACGGTAACAAAAAAATTCTAAGGAAAAACTATTGGTACATAGGGAGAATTATATTGAGGTCTCAAGTAAAGAAACAGTACCATGCAAAAATAAACATTTGATTCTCACATAACTCGCTTAAACTAATTTCATTTTATATATATAAAAAATTAATTTCTAGAATAATGATGTGTGAACATTTAATCTAAGGAGAAAGACACAAAAATACAATTAAAATAGGTAAACGATAAATAATTCTTATAATTGTTAATTACATACTTTTACACCTTCAGTAGCTTAATTAAAACTGCTAAACTTATTTATTTTTTAACCTATTTTAATTGTACTTTTGTTTCTTTTTCTCTTTCATTAATATATTTCTTGAACACAGCATACACTATTTAACTGCCGTATTCAGGACTCATCTGATCACACACTACTCATCTTCAAACTAATTAACCAAGCTTAAGTTAGAACGATCCCTTCCTCTCTAGCAGAGACCAAAGAGATAAAATGGGTTCAGAAATTAGTCTTAAGCTTCCAGTCTTTGACTTTAACGGCCTTGACTTGGAAGGCAAAAACCCTAAGTGGGAGGAACTGAGATCCCAAGTCCTCGAAGCACTTGAGGAGCATGGTTGCTTTGAGGTTTTGTATGATAAGGTTCCTTTAGAACTTCGCAAATCCCTATTTGCTTTGCTCAAAGAGACATTTGATCTGCCCCTAGAAACCAAGCAAAGAAATGTATATGAAAACCCTTTTTATGGTTACATTGGGAAAGGGCCTAGAAGCCCTCTCTACGAGAGCATTGGCATCGACGATTCAATTGTCCTTGAGAATGTACAGAGCTTGGAAAATAACTTGTGGCCTCAAGGATACCCAACTTTCAGGTATCACCCAATTTCTCCTTAAGAATTTACTTTTGAAGTACACTTGTGCTATAAGTCCCACATCAGGTAGCCTTACAAGAGATGGATAGTTTATAAGTACAAGGGATTTTCCCTCCCAATTGGCTAATCTCTTGGGATGATTTTTTCCTTTTGTCTTGTTCTCTTTAACAACTTGTTAATAATGGTTAACAAAATTTTCAGTTAACTTGTTTATTGTTATTTTGGCAGCAAAATTATGAGAGACTTCTCGGAGCAGCTATCTGAGTTGGACCGGATGGTGAGGAAGATGGTTCTGGAGAGCTTAGGAGTTGAGAAGTATTTGGATGAGCACATTAACTCAAGCACTTATATGCTGAGGGTTATGAAATACTCAGCTCCTCAATCTGAAGACGCAAATTTAGGTGTAATCCAACACACAGATGCTGGCATAACGACAATACTGTATCAGATAAATGAAGTTGAGGGTTTAGAGATTGAAACCAAAGATGGAAATTGGATCACTTATCAACCATCACCTCATAGTTTTGTGGTTTTCGTTGGCGACTGTCTCCATGTAAGGCCCTTCTATTCATCCCCACAAAAAATACGTAATTTCTACTTCATCGGGTAGGTTTTGAGCCTCTAATAACACGCCTCTCTCTCTAGTATATCCTATGTAATACTCCAAACTCCAAAATTTTTTCCTCTTTGATCATTATAGAGATAGGTGACAACTGGATATTTATACTCCTCGGGTCCAAGAGGCAGTAGTTAGATAATTATTAATTTATACATATTAAGAAAATTAGTTAATTATTTATAAAAAGAATGTCTTAGTTTTCTTAAAAGACTCTCTTTAATTATTTGTATTGAACTTATTCCATGATGAAAATCCTTAAATATATATAGTCAATAGGGGATAATTTAAGAAAAAAGTTATAAATTTTGAAAACAAATTGGTTTGAAAGTCTTCTATTTAGTACCAAAATGAATACTACGGGTAATTACTATATTCTTTCTTACATGCATCTGGACCTAAATTAATGGATAGTCTAAATGAGAGATAGAGTGTGTGTGTGTAAGGGGGCCCCGCCCCGGGGGGTGTTTAATAAAACCTGTTTTTATGTTAAGGGTACATGTATTTGAAGTTTATGTGACATAAACTAGGAAGAAGTATTAGTTTGGTTGATTAATTTAGATATAGGAGAAGCATGATGAATGTAATTAATGAATGAATATTGCAGGCCTGGACAAATGGGAGGCTGTATAATGCATTTCACAAAGTAATGATGAAAGGAAATGAGGCAAGATACTCAGCAGCACTGTTTGCAAGGCCCAAAGAAGGTTACATAATAAGAGCACCAGAGGAATTGGTGGATGAGGAACACCCTCTTCAGTATAAGCCCTTTGATTTCGTTAAGTTTGTTAACTATTTCCACACCCAAGAGGCTCAGAAGCACAGAATTCCTCTCAAGGCTTATTGTGGTCTTTGATTGATTAAATTTCAATATTATCAATGCTTTGAGTCTAGATTATTGTGTGGAATAAATCGTTGTAATAAAAAAAAGGTAGTGTCAAAAGAGAGTGATGTGTTTCGTGTGACACAAGCATACAAAAACACAGTCTTTATGAGCTGTGATATTCTGTAAATGGAGTATGTACATCCTAAACTCTCGGATGGACCTAATAAAGATTCAAGTAATGTTAGATTCGGTTGAATTTTCAGTTGTCCTTTTCTTAAGTTTTGTTTAAGTAGAATAATATTCATTTGTTGTCTACGTGCGACACTGATTACTATATAACATTATCATCGGAATATGAGGTGGGTGCCAAGGTTCAATAGAGCCAAAGCATGTGTTCGAGTTCAAAGAGCGCTACACTAGTACTACCACATCACACAACAACAAGGTCCTCATTTGGGCACATGTACAATGTGATTTGAACTCACGACCTTATATGTTATGAGCCAATTCCATACTAAACTAGACTATGCTTTGTTCATTCTCAACTGAAGTTGCACATGCTATACAATACATGTTTTAAATCAAAATATGAAAAAGAAATTTTAAGACTATTACAGTTTGAAAATTTTCCTTAATACACAACAATATTTTCTTTTGTAAGTAATGTGTGTGTTTGTGTCAATTTTCTATCCTTCTCATTTGTTTGTTATTGTCATAATATTAAATGACACATATTAGTGCCCAAGAAAAAAAAGGAGACAATACAACTTCAATGATGCAATCTATAAATCAAATAACTCTATTACTCATCAGTAATTCTGAATTAACTTTTGGGATATGTGGTGAAAATAATTAATAAGGCAAAGTATCCGCACGATTCTTCTGTCGTCGTTATAGAAATAGTATATAGTTATTATGATGTAATCTATTGCCATTTTCAAATAAATTTTTATATTTGTAGCACCAAGATATTTAAATAATCGTACGAAAACTAATTAATTTATAGTGGTCCATAACATAAAATCTGTGATTTTCTTTTACCAGACCAATTTGTGGATGTTATCATAGAACCCTCCAAGAATTGTTTATATATATATATATATATATATATATATGGAAAAATAATAGAGTTCTTTATGTTTAACGTAGGTTTTATCCAACTATGTGGTCCTCCGGTGCACCAATAACCAGTCTCATATTTTGATCAATTAAGTTGATTAATTAAGTCTTGCATGCGCTGAAATATTTAATACATTCTTCTTAAATGTGTTTTATATTTGTTTAAGGGGAATGACATATGTACATGGACTATAAGGAAACCACTGTTGCCCCCTTTGCCTGAGCTACTGCAACCACTACCAGCCAGTGACAGCTCCTTTGTAACATCCCAAATTTTTATTCACCCAAATTCCCTAAGTATTTGATAAGACAAGGGGAATAAAATGGTGGATTTTGCATTGGTGTAAGAATCATGACTAAAGTAAGTTTTGGCTTATTGTCAGAAAGTGACATGTGGCAGTTTTGTTGTGCATCATTTTTGCCTAAGCTAATGATGTCCAAAAATTGTGAAAGTTTCCAGTCTACAAGTACACATGTCAAGCTTTAATTTGATGTCATATGTGAAATTTGGGTGTATATGTTAGGAGATATGAATATTTGAAGTTTGGCCAGTGAAATTCACTAGCTTCTGAAGCAATGTACCAAAGTGAATTTATTGGGAATTTTAAGATTCCAATTGAGCAAAGATAGTATTTTTCCCTAACACTAGACTCCATAATGGACATTTGAGCTTTGGAATCACCTCAATTGGATATTTGTGTAGTTAGATATTAATTTTCAAAGTTGGGTGAAAATTCTTTCCAGGAAATCCAAAAAATGTAAAAATATAATGGCATATTTGTAAATAGTGGCTCAATCAATGATCAAAAGGGAAGACTAAATATGATCTCAAGGGCAAGATTGGAAGAGCAAAATGAAGGGCCAAGATGTGGTCTTGCCAATGAAAATAACAAGAGGGAAAAAGGTAACACGTGGCCCATAATTAAACTTGATTAACTAATTAATTGGAATTCAAGAGCATATGTAACACCTTACTTTTTATCACTTACCATCCCTTATAATGGCTTTTGGAACCACCGTCGTGTCCGTACATCGAAATGGAGAAAATAAAATTTCAAATCATAATAAACAAACAAGCCACTTTCCATTAATTTATAGAGACATACAAAGTCTAGCTAGTACAATACTAATATCATTCAATGTACAAGTTAGGAAAACAGGAAGCTAAAATAATCTATTGCTACACTCTTTCTTTTCCCCTACCACCTATAGAGCCTTCACCTGCAATATGGAGAGGGTAAGGTTTCTGGAGAAACCTTGGTAGCAAAATCGTAACTGAAAATAGTGTATTGCAATGCATGTCATGCTATATGCAATGCCCGTATTTCCCCTCTAGTGCCCTCTCTCTCAGCACCTACCATGTACCGGGAGCATGCACGTGACTCTACTCTACTCAATAGCCAAGGCATATAATAGAGAGTTACACATCTCATACATGCTAGTCCACCAAAACATGACATACAAGCAATAAACAAACACCAAACAAACAGAGCAATACAAATTAAGGGTAGAGATTCTATTTATTATATACTCATGTGTGGTGTGTGGCTTTGAATGGCTGTCTTCTAGCACTATTGGACTGTTGGTCTATTGCTTTGTAATACCTACACAAACCACAGTGTAAGGCATTACTTTATGCCTCAATCAGTATACTACAACCCTTCCCTTCATGTAGCCCCTAGGGTCCTGGTTCCTTACTACCTGTACTGTATCCTTTCCTTACCTGTATCTTATCCTTCCCCTACCAATACCCCTCTATTGTCCACCCTGTATAGCCCATAGAGCCCAGGTCCCTATTGTTGGCCCTTTCTCGTTTCTTGAGCCAGGGTAGTTAGGCAGCATCTCCCCTTACATGTGCTCACCAACTACTTAGACCTGACAATTGGGCAACATCTCCCCTTTAGAAATCCTACCTTGTTCCAGGACAGTCAGATAACACCTCACCCTAGGAAATGCTATCTTAGTTCAAGACAGTCAGACAATACCTTTTCCTAGGAAATGCTATCTTAGTCTGAGATAGTTGGGCAACACCTCCCCCTAGGAAATGTTATCTTAGTCTTGAAAAATTGGGCGACACTTTTCCTTAGGAAGACTATTTAGGACAAGATAGTTGGACAAAACCTCTCCTTAGGTTCACTATCTAGGCTGTCCCAATTGAACATAACCTCCCCTTAGAACTACTCAAAAAACTGTTGGAAAATAAAGGAATTCAAAAGAGGGAGGGAACCAGAACTTATTTGGATTGAAGACTGGGCCAGGATAGCTCGAACTTACTCCAAAAGAGGCTTACTTTGAGAGGGTGGGAACTTCTTCAATGGGGAGAGGGGAGCACGTTTTGGGAAGAAGAAGGGGGAGGGGGTATTTATACTTGAGGTAGAAGGGTCAGAGTGCAAATAATTTTGGGTCTTAGGTGTAATTTTCCCAAAACATTTTAGATATTTTTCTCCCCTCTTGACATGTGTCCTTCCACACTCTTCTTCACATTTTCCATGTGATTTCTGCTACTTCTTTACTAAGAAAAGGTGGAGGCCACGTTGGGTGGGGCCTAGGGGGCTTCCCTAACCTAATTTCGTCCGATTATTTCTTTTGAATCGACTTGAAAACCAACAAAATTTAGAAAATTCTGTGCTTGTCTAAAAATTCCAAAAAATTCACCAAAATTCTCTAAAAATTCCAGGAGGCTACCATTAAGATTTGAGAATTTTTGAACATCTAGAGCTCCCAGGATAAATTTTTCCTTGAAAACCCTTTTTACCAACGATTTACCCTTTTCTAGGGCTTTTACTCACATAATCGGTTTTTTTTTAGATTTTTATTGTATCAAAAATTCCCTAAAATAATATACTAATTTTCTTAAATATTAGTCCAGAACATTGGAGCCCTTTTAAAGCACAAATCTATGGCTAAGAAGTGGCAATACAAGAAAAGATGAGAAGAGAAGAAGAAACTAAGCATTCCTGGACTACACCAAATAGAAGCTTTTTGGCTGCAACAAAAAAGACAAGAAAAAATCTTAGCCCAGCTAGAAATTAGACGAAAATTTTGTTGCCATGCCTAAAACTAAATTAATGAAGCTACGCATTTTCATGATAGAACAGGACTGAGGCTATAAATAGTGACATACACGACTACAATGTATAGCAGTTCTAGACTTCTAAGGCTATTTGGGGGTGATTTTGAAGCATCGTTTTACTAGGGTTTAATGCTTTTAAAGGAGAATGAAGTGGAGATTGAATATTTGAAGATATTTAAGCTCATTTCTCTTAGTTTTTCTGATTCCCTTCCCTCTCTTCTTCATTTTACTGATATGGCCATATTATTTGATAGATTTTATGGCTACTTAATTTTCTAATAATAAGTAGCTAAGTTTTCATTCTAGGATTATTTTTACCCTTTGTATGTATTAACTCTTAAATACTCTTATCTTTTGGTAATCAATGATATTTATGTGTTGATTTTATGCTTCTCTTAAAGTTTCAAAGTGTTTAGCCTCCATTTAAAGTGATTTGTTTACTTGGGTTTGTCTTGAGAAAGCTAACCTATGTGTAGAACTTGGTTAAAATCCTGCTTGACCGGAAGTTTACTTGATAGATGGATGGTTTGTTGGTAAAATATAGATATATTTACTGACCTTGCATCGTCACATTAGGGTTGTTGTTTAATGTTAATTTTCATGAATTGTATCAAGAGATTGTGAATTTTAATGAAGATAAAAATTGATTTTGACTTGAGAGAGCTTTGTCAAGTGCTTTTAAACCTTAGACTAACACATATACTCATTTTAATTACCAATATAGAGGAAGTTGCCCAAGTTTTATTAAATATAAAGGGGAAAATTAATCTTAGGCCCCATTTAGTCTTGAAAGTTAAAGAATCAATTGCTTTTATGAATTTTCTAGTTTTAGAAATAGTTTACAAAAATCTCACATAATGCCAGCACTTTATTTTAGCTCAACTTAGTTGAATTCACTAGCATCTTGTTTGACCACTTTGTTATCAAATCTATGTGGGAACGATACTCTACTCACTACTTTATTACTTGGTGCAACCCATGCACTTATAGAACCAATAAGTTTTTGGCGCTGTTGCCAGGGATTTGTGTAACAAATCCCTTAGTCAACCTTAGGCTTATGTTAGTAAATTTCGCTTGAGCTTGTAGTTAGGAATACAATTTTATTTTCTGTTTTTCTTTCTGTCTTTTTTATTATTTGTGTTCTACTTTTACTTTGATACTTGCTTTGTTGTTTCTCTTTTAGGTACCCTTTTGGCATATGCAAAACTTGGATTCAAACATACTAGAAGTAGTACTTCAAGGAGTATACATCTTTGATGAAGAAAGTGAGGCTAACTCTTAAATCATGGTTGAAGATGAGTATGACAGTGTTACTATCAATGATTTTGCTAGCCAAAATATGAGAGGAAGCGATCTTGCATTTGGATGCAAAAAATGCAAGCTCATCCTTTTGAGATTAAACTTGTGGTGACAAAAATGCTTCAGTTATATGGGTGATGAAGAGTTAATCATCTACTCTATCAAAATTGCTAAGCTAATTAACTATATTATAGTGATAACTAGCCTAGGTCATTCTTCTCAATGAGCCAAAATTTAAGTTAATTTCCCTAAATAAAATCTAATTTGAGCATTAATTTAACAAATTAATCATGTAACCAAAAGAGCAACTGAGTTCATGATAATGCAATTACCTAAATCTATTTCTAAGCTAGAAAATGAATTTAATAAAAGAACATAAAAAAGAATAAGCAACTAATTGGCCAAATCAGTTATTAAAATGGATAGAGAGATCAGTAAAATAATTGGTTCCTTAGAAATATCAAATCTTTCCTTGCCTTAAGGGTGGGTTACAGTGATTAATTAACCACTTTAACCCTTAGGCGTATGAACTAACAACTAGCTAGTTATGAAATCATAATCCACACAACTCACATGAAATATGAATTGCCTCTTGAATTCCATGAAACCAAAGGATAATCAGTGGCCTTGACAAATCTTTGATACTAACTAGCATCAAAAGTTGACAAGTTTCTACCCATATATTGTTAATCAACTAGACCAAGCAATAAACGATTAAGCACATTAAATTTAATATATATTGTATTGACTAAGTATAATTTGAGTCTAGAATTGAGAAAAGTCCACTAATGCATTAAGTTTCATTGTTCTCTACAATCCATACATGAATACATAGCCAATTCACACTAGAATTAGATTACACAACTTATGCAATTTGATTCCAATACTCATCAGAAATTAAGAGATTACAGAGTTGGAAAAATGACTCACACTACAAAGTGCACACCTTTACGTGCTTCACAACTCAAAAGAGATTGAGGAGTACGTACTTATTCATAAGGATGAGTTTATAAGGGAAAACCCTAACAAAGCACCTACTTGGTATGCCAAATAACACAATAAATAGTTTACACCATAGTTGAGGAAGTACATGGATGACTTATACAATGATGATCCTAATTTAGTGTCAGGGAAAGTAAAGTTCTTGTCACGTGGCCTAAGCAGACATGTGCATTCTTTTTATAGTTACTCCATAAATGGATACATCTTTTACACTAGAGACTAAGATGTCATAAAAAAAATGCAAAATTGTGGGGTCATTGTTCTTACTGGCCGGCATGATGTATTTTTCAGGTGCAAAAGATAAAAATCCTATGTATATGCCAATATGTTGTACTTTGGTGTGATTGAGCACATTTGGGATTTGGACTATGTAGGACTTCATCTTCTAGTCTTTGGGTGCATATGGGTTGAGAATAAAACTGATTGAAAAGTGGATGAGTTAGGGTTAATACAATTGAACTTGAATAAGATCGAGCATACACAAGAGCCTTTCATTTTGGCAGCTCAAGGTAAACAAGTGTTCTACATTCTAGACCATGTAAATACAGGCTAGTCAATTCTTATATTGTCCAACAAAAGAAATGAGGATATAAGAGGTGATGAATTTAATGAGGATGATCCTTTCCAAGGGTTGTCATCTCTTAAAACACAAATCAATGAGGATGATGCTTTGTACATTAGGCATGATCACACTTTTAGGCCAAAATCCTACTACTTTCCCTTGAAGTAAGGTCAAACCAAGATTGTACCTAAGTTTAGGCCCAAAATGTCATTTTCAATCATATTGCTTCCAAAATGATTTCCTTACCTTTACCCCATACAATTATTCATTCCAAACTCATTTGAAGCATCAAAACAATAAACCTCCATCATACCCAAAACAAGTCTAGATGTAAACAAAGGAAACATGGGAAAAATGAATTTTCTTGATCCTTTCAACAAAACACCCTTATTACACCTTAGATCACTTGTCTAACCCATAAACCAACCCTTTCACTTGCTTCAGCCTAATTTGGGCAGCACCTCCCATTAAGGTTTGTTCATCCCAACATTTCATTTCAGCCCAAAATCAACCATCAAACAATCAAGAACCACAACTACAAGCCTTTAGCTACATAAATCAACAAGAAGGGCGAGGTTTGAGAGTTACCTCTTATTCTTTGCTTATTCTTGCTCAAAGCCATCCAGCCCCTCCCCTTAAACTCTTGATATTATTCTTGCTACATGTGATTTCAACAAGGTCATAACTATCACATCCCACTTTTTAGCCCATCTCTATCCCTTAAAGTGGCCATTTGAACCACTTGATACGTCTATATAATAGAAAATAGAGTGGGAAAGTTTTTCACAAAATGATAAACAACTTTTCATTAATACATAGAGGCATGCAGACCATAATCTAGAATGCATGTATCAATTGTACTGTACATATACATGCCAGAAATCAAGTATAACTACTTAAACTCTTTTCCTTGCTTTGCCTCAAGCAAAATTTTCACCTGCATTGTGGAAAGGGTAAGGTTTCTTGCACTACTACAGGAAATGGTTTTCACGTCCCTATACAACGTCCATTTTATTAATTAGAGACATCAACTAGAAACGAGGTGGCATTCTCGTAACTATAATTGGTTTTAAAAATTCGCAGAAGAGTTTCTGCATCTAAAATTATATTTTAGTGATGTAGAAACAAATATCTGCGTCCCCAATAATATATTGGTGACATAGATATTGTTGCAAGGAAGAGAATCTGCATCACCAATATATTATTGGTGACGCAAATAACAAATATCTGCGTCCCCAATAATATATCGGTGACACAGATATTGTTGCAAGGAAGAGAATCTGCGTCACCAATATATTATTGGTGACGCAGACATATTGGTGACGCAGACATATTGGTGACGCAGATTATATTGCATGCAAGATAATCTGCATCACCAATAAGGTGTTGGTGATGCGGATAAGGATATCTGCGTCACCTTTCCATGATTGGTGACACAGATAAGGATATCTGCATCACCAATCACGAATTGGTGACGCAAGTAGTGCCCTAAATCCGAGCCCCACCCTCTGTTTTCCCACTCTCGTGTGTCACTTCCCAATCTCATGTTGTTGTTTCCCCAAATTCTCTTCGCTGCTACAGTGAACTTTGAGAGGCATCTTCCCAAATTACAGTCTTCTCTTCGCAACCCAGCTCGTGGTTCTTTCCCAATTGCAATCTATTGTTTTCCTTTCCCCAAATTCTAGTATTTTGAGTCTACAACTGAGCTTCGTTGAGGGAGGAATTGCAATGTGAGCTTCGAGCACAACTCCAAGCTCCCAGTTTATATTTCATTTTTGCTTCTACGGAGAAAGAGAAGCTTCGGCTTCACCTATATTCTTATCTCCGCGGGTGAGTTGAGAGAAAGAGAAGCTTCAGATATGCAGTGAAACTGAGAGAGAGGACCCATAAGAGCTTAAATCCTACTTTACATTGTGCAATTCAAATTGCCTTTACCTACTAGAAAACCGAGGGACTATAGTACTGCTGCTGTCACTGATAGAAGAGGAGGAAAGGGAGGAAATTGTTGCATGCAAGTAAGGATTTATTTCGGTGAGTTCAAAATCCTTTCCCTTTCAAATTCTTCAGTCATTATCCTTCAAGATTCAGCCTTGCATGTGCTTTTCTTTGGTTTTGCAATAATCCCCTGAATGGAGAAAACAATAGATGGTCTTGCATGTAGGATTTATTCGGTTTTATGAATCCAAACTGAAACCAAAGATGAATATAAGCAATGCGCCAAGTTCTGTTTTGCAAGTGAAAATGTAGAAATGAGTTTAGACTTTCGGTCCACTAAATGATATGCATAGAGTTTATTTAAGTTCTGGACATGAATTCATGAGTGTGTGGATAAATGTAAAGGAGTGTAGTTGAAATTATTCTTTCCGTTCAGAAGAGTAGCTTGTACTCTCGTGGAGTTTTGATAGGATAAAAAAAACCCAATGACTCTGAAATTTGGTACTAAGGCAGGGGACATCATAAGCTTTCTAATGAGTCTAATATCATACATTTTGGAATTTTAGATTGAGAGTTATAATTTTATGAAATTAAGATAAAATTCTGGAATTTGTGATTTTGGTCGGTAGGGACTGCCCTGTTTCGTGTGCAACTTTGATGGGGCAAATGATTTCTATTTCCCCTTAAATTTGTCATTGATTTAGAGGACTTAATAATCTTTAAAAAAAGTCCTAATTTGTGCAATTTGGATTTGTAAACTGGGAGATATGATTTTTGAAAGATGAGGTTAAATTCTGGAAAGTGAATTCTGACTGCCGAAAAGAATCATTTCGAAAATGGATGTAAATGACTCTGGATGGTCATGAAATTTTAAGAGGTAATAATAGACATATAGAAGTTTAATATAAACTTGGAATCGAGTCATTTGGAATTTTGTAGATTTAATTATGAATTTTTCAAGTCACATGAGTCTGACAGAGTATAATTCTGGCAGTAGGATTTTGAGAAATTTTTAAACAGGGCAAACTGATTTCAATTCTTATGAAATTTGGTAAGTAAAAATTAGACACCCTAAAGATTAAAATGAGCCCAAGAACATGTCAAAAGGATGCCTAGAAAAATAGTTGTGATTTTTGGAAGTTAAGACTCTGAAATTGGGAAAAGTCTTGGAACCAGTATTAGTGATTAGAAATAAAACCCACTTTTGGGGCTTATTTGTATATTGTGGTTCCGTGAATTATTTTTCCCATAAGAAAGACTTAATGAGGGTTATATAGAACTTGGAATCACTTAAATTGGAATTTCCTAG
>JBAGKO010000012.1:14678336-14699841 GCA_037177275.1 Acacia concinna
GACATTTTCACATCAATTTCCTAAAATTCCCCTAATGCACATGTTATCACAATTTAAGCTCTAAATGAATATTAACCGTAGAAATTATCCTATTTTCACATATAAAATGCTACAATTAATCATATAAATATATTATTCCACATAGGTTCTAGAGAGATGCAAATGCATGAGTCTCACAAATTTTAGAAATTATGTTGAAAGCTCAATCTTCACAATAAGGTCTTCCTAAAGCTATACAAATGGTAACAAGACCAATTCTTACTAAACCGCATGCCAGCCATCTAACCATAATTCAATCAAATTGATGTTAAGAATAGGGTTGAAACAATCTAGACAATTAAAGGAGAAAGCCAACAAATCACTACTACAAAATTGTCTATATTTGGCAATTATTTTTGCTCATATATAAGGGTTTTCAACCATCATATATTGTTTTATTATATATTTATATATGGTGGTTGAAAATCCGTCATATATTGTTCCCCATATATGGTGTTTTTGCATTAAGAAACACCACACACACACACACATGACGGTTGTTTACAAACAATCGCCATATATATATAAATGTATGACAATTGTTCATAAACAACCGTCAAGTATTTCTTGTGTTTTAGACACATCATCATATATACCAAAGTCCCTTTCTAATGATAATTTATAATCCTATGGCAAACAATATAATTCATCCACATCCTCTTCTAAACCATTCATCATAGTTTACTTTAATTTCTCTTGAACAAGCAATAACTTCTCACCATATATGCAAGAAGATGTATACAACTTCTTACATATATATGGTGAGAAGTACCATATCGAGAAAGTAAACAGTGATGAATGCATGGTTGTAGGAGATGATGTGGATGAATTGTCTACACACTAGAGGATTGTGAATTATCACCACAAAAGGACTCTAACAAATTATGTGTCAGAAACAAATATATATATATATATATGCATGTACAAGATGATTATATGTGTGTGTGTGTGTGTGTGTGTGTGTAAAAAACTCAATAAAGCTAATCATCAATATTTAAAGAACAAAAGCAACAATGGGAAGAAATAAAAGTTCTCTCTGCTTTCCAATTGATCTCCCCTACTATCATTAACCTATGTCATTTAATCAGAAATAGGGGACATTATAATTCTGAATGTCAAAAGTTAATGATAATAATATAGAGCAATATGGGAAGCAAAAAGGGCATATTTAATTTACCTAATTTTGGGTGAGCATAAGTTTACAGTCTAGCTATTCACATAGCATGAGAAGCTAGAAGAAATTGAAAAATTTCTTAAGAATCCTACTAGATCCATTAGTTTTTTTTCTCTGAAAGATGGTCAAGAACAAGAAGTAAGCGGTGAACGATCATAGCTAGAGAAACAAGCTATATGTATGTACAACAATTTAGGATCAGATAAAACAAGCAATGAAAGATCAGGAGTCAATCAAATAAGGACCCTAACCCCTATATTAGAAATTCATAGCAACAACATCAATAATTTTGAATGAAAAAGGACAAGGCAGATCAGAGACACAAGATATGTGACGAATGTACAATAAAGAATAAAGCAACAATGAGAAGAAAGTTATCACTTTTATGCAAAAAAAAACACAAAACCCACAATCTAAGTAAAAATTTCAACAATAAATCAATGATTTTGCATAATAAACTACACTTAAGAGAAGAAAGTTCTTATCTTTATTCGATTCACTATAAAACTTGTAGAGATTCGAAGAACACAAAACACAGAACCCAAAATCACCCATTAACAAACATGTTCACAAACACCATAAGGATGAGAATCACAATTTCAACAACAATAGAGAGGGAAATCAAGGTAGGGATACTAGAAAACAGTAGTGAGACGATAGCTGATGAAGAGGTAGTGGGTTGAGATCTTGAAAATAGGGTTTAGATTTCAATTTTTAAAAGCATATGTAAGATGGTTGTTTAGAAACACCGTCACATATAATATGTATGATGGTTGTTTCATGAAAACGCCGCCATAAAATTATTGTCTATATACCGCAATTCTTAAAAAACCATGATATTCTTTTTGTATATATGGCATTCTTTTGGGAAACCATCATATATGTTAAGGTAGAGTATCGAATCAAATTTGTGTGCTTTATATATGATAGTTCGTTGTTTAAAAACCGCTACATATGGTTCACATATATATTGTGTTTTTTTTATAAAACCGTCATATTTGTCAGGGGAAGCGTCAATTCAAATCTTGCCTTTCTATATATAGCAGAGGTTCTAATAACCCTGATATATAGAGCGTCATATATACATAAATATGTGATAGTGAATATAATGAAGTGAAGTATTCTAGTCTAGTGATATCTTCCTTATTTAAGTGTAGATTTAATTTGAAGTGCTTATTATGAAATATAATGTAATTAAGATATATTGTGTGCTTTAATTTTACCAAGTTATCATAATTTTCATAAACTAAAAATTAAAATGCACACATTTTCACTTCAATTTTGAAATAAATGGTTAAAATTTAATAAAGAAGACTAGTACTTAATTAACTTGATATGTTACCTTTGTAACTTTGTTTAATGATAATTTAGTATATTTCCCAAATTTTTTCCGCCACCATTAGTTTAGTAAAATAAATCAACATTAATAATATATGAAGATACCTTAATCATATTATTGTGCTATTATTACTTGGTGGTTCGGTCTTATTTATAAGTTACTTTTAACACATCTGCCGCTCTTACTATTACTGTTGTTGCTGCGACGACGACAACCACCACCACCACTATAATAAGGCTAAAATAATTCTATCTAAAAACTTTTAGTTTTACTTGTTAGAATATAGACTATAAAGACTAATATATAATTAGCATTTCTGTAATCAATGAAGAAAAAATCAAGTCTATATTTCCTTCTTGCTTTTTGACTGATTCAAAATCCATCGCGAATCTTTCGTTTGAAATTTGAATTGTAAATAACTCATTTAATATATTATTGTTCTTTTTGGAAACAAATATTTTATATTTTACAATTATTTCATATAACTCATTAAATTTATTCACTATTCAGTTAGTATGTTTGAGGAAGTCTACCCATTGAAACGGGTGACTTAACAAGTGCGCTCGCCTGTGAAGCACGCTCGATTTCTTGTTGAACTATTCAAAAAATTTAAGGGAAAAAGATAGATAAATACTACTCATTGAAATATTTTAAAATGAAGATATGTGTTTGTTGAAAAATCATGTCTTTATAAGTTAAGAAATTTTTGTGAAAGATTGTGTAAGGAATCATAACACTAGAACTCATCAAATGTTATGTCTTTTTGGTTCCTAGAGACATAAATGAATGGTTATAACTAAAGGTTCTTGATGAAAGGTTGTGTTGATTTTTAAGATAATCATGTGTGCCATAAAAGTATAACTCTTTATGGAAGAGTCATTTTAAATAACTGTTGGTTATTTAAATTATGTTAGTTCATGAATCTCACATATGGTTATGACTTTTTAGTTGAAGAGGTGGTGTTTCAAGAGGCACCACTTCAAGACATCACTTCATAATTTATAAATATCTTACACCATCACTTCATTTATGACAGACACACAAGATATATTATTAGAAACCATACAAGAAATCAAACTCATTGCCTTTGTCCTTGAGTGTACACAAAGATAAAGTTAAATTATCATTTTGTAAATGCCGTTGTTGTCTTGCTTAAGTTTTGAGAGTGCAATCTATACTCAAGAATCTTTGTTGTATCTTGCAAGGAATTCACCTAGTAATCCAAGTTGCACTATATAAGATAGATATAGATAGGGATAAATTAAACCTAAATGAAAGTATTGCTCACGCCTTGAAGATGACATCATGCACTAATTTCTTTTCATCTTTTCTTCTTATACTCCTCCTCAAAGATCCAATCCCTCCAACAATCTTTAGGCTTAATTTAAACTATACAAATGGTATCTTTGACGGAGTAGGAAAAAAGAAATTGTGTGTAAAGTTGGAATAAAGTTTAGATCATTGATCCATAGGACACTACTGCCTTCTTGGATTACTTCACCGATTGTCTAGTGATTCTCAAGTCGATGCATATATAGCCAAATTTGAAGATGATAATGTTTATTGGGTGAAAGACATAAAGGATTGTGAAGCAGCACATGGAATTTTGTATAGCAAAGTACAATCCTTATTGGGCTCTAATGTCATTAAACAAATTTTGTCACTAATTTTCTTTGAAAAAGAAGAGAAGAAATGAGTGGTTAAATCTAAGAACTTTGTGAAAGAGTCATCTTGAATTCGCTTGATCAATTGCATAGGAGAGAGATAAATATCTATTTGTCTTTCTTTACTAAATATAAATTATATATCCATGTGGTTTATTCATGATATGATATGATGGAATCATTTTGCCTAAATTTTGCGGTTTATTGGCTTGTGGAGTCATGGAAATATAATCATGATTATAAAGTGATAAGAAGCATGATAGATTTTAAATTTAATAAATTGATAATTGTCATAAAAAAATCTATAGTCAAATATATGGGTTGATAATCATCATGTTGTGTACTTATTTTAATTGGAATGATTGATGGAAATGTTTTGAATAATAAATGCATGAATTGAACATGGTTTGAATGATTTCTAATAAATAACATGCATACGGATGAATTTATTATTGTGTCATGAGTCATTGATAAATTCCTTCTTCACGGAAAGACTTAAAAAAACTTCTTAATTAAACATATAAAGTAAGTCTTGCTTGAGCAATTGGGGGTTATCTTCTTTTAGAAGAGGAGAATGGAAAAAATGTCCATGACATATAAGGCACCAAAGCTCATAAGAAGATATATGTAGAGGAGGAAGGATAGTCTTGTAAGACCTCAGAGAAAAGAGAGAATGGTGGAATTATAAGTTCTATTGACATGTTTGGCTACAATAATTTTAATAGAAAATGAGTCATGAATTGTTATTGACATATTTATAATTTGTTTGTTGCTGTGGTTATTCATTGTTTTACTTGAGTATGAAGTTAGTACCAATATCTATTCATTGTAATAGATATAATATATTCTTGCAAAGGTTTGTAGCCAAGTTGATATATAATAGAAAGTCGCAACATATTAACTTAAGATATAGTTATGTGAATATTTGATTTTGAATGGATAATATCCATTAGTTATAGAAGATTTGAATTAAATATTGCAAATCATTTGACGAAATGCCTAACAAGGGAGTTTGTATTGAAAACAACAAAAGGGATGGGATTTAAGCCTTATGAACCTTGATCACCAATAGTGGAAACCCAACTCACACTTAACCATCATATCAAGTATTGAGTTTAAAAGTGAAAGTACACTATCAAAGTAATTGCAAGTACTTGACTTTTAAATACATCCCATGTTTGAAAGTACTTGGTAACCATGAGATTAGAAGGGGGTAGGTTGAGTCTAATTTGGCTCTTAATAGACTTGTAAGCATATATTTGCTAGAGCATTTTTCATAATAATGCTCTTGACGGAGCCTACCTATATAAGAATAAAGTGAGGCCACTTCCAAGGGTCTAAGGGCTTGATTTTAAAAAGTTCTCAAGAAAACGATATGGACAAAAGGGGCCGGTCATAAAATAAATATGTCATTCAAGTGGCATACAATGGCTTGATATCCTATGCGTAATTCATGCACACTTGTTCATATTGGATAATTGGTTCAAAGCTTCGTATATCATATTCTTTCAAATGGGTGAAACCATGTCTTACTTAGATAAATGTTCAAATACTTGAGATATCTTTACTGACGACATAAGATTTCCAAAGTGATAAGAGTTTGTGATCATATTAAAATGGTCGAGAGTTATTGGAATATTTTAAAATGAAGAGATGTGTTTGTTGAAAAGTAATGTCTTTATAAATTAAGGAATTTTTGTGAAGAGTTGTGTAGGGAGTTATAACACTCAAGCTCACAAAGGTTATGTCTTTTTAGTTCTTAGAGAGACGTATGAATAGTTATGACCAAAGGTTCTTGATGAAACATTGTGTTGGTTTTTAAGATAATTCTACATGCTATAAAAGTGTAACTCTTCATGAAAGAGTCATTTTAAATAACTGTTATTTATTTAAATTATGTTGGTTCATGAATGGACATATAGGGTTTATAAATCTAATGTATGATTATAACTTTTAATTGAAGAGGTGTTGCTTTAAGATATCACTTCATGGTCTATAAATACTATTATTAGGTATTAACCCGTGGGCTACCCTGACCCAACTCGCCTGTTTAGCCCATTTGTAAATGAGCTGGTAACTCGCCAACCTGCCTAAAATTCTTTTTTTTTATATTTATAATTCCTTTTTATTTTCACTTCCTTTTTCTTTCACCCACTTATATCACACTTCATTTCTTTTATACATTTGTATTATGCAATTATTTTTCATTTTCACCTTCATTGTTTTACTACTCATATCACAAAAATATATAAGTCTTTTTTAAATTTAATAACAGTAGATAAAATAAATATATGAAAATAATAAGGTCACAGAATGAGAAAGTTATTTAACATAAGATTAAAGATAAGAGGATAAGAGTCTTTGAATTAAATAAGTGAGTTTAAATTATAATAATAATTTTTAAAAAAATTAAATGGGCCAACCCGCGAGCTAGCCCATTTCTAAAAATGCTAGCCCGAGCCTCGCCTATCTTGGCGGGCTGATGGGTCGGACCTGTTGGCCCAACCCGTTTTACTGACTCTAATAAATACCCTGCATTATCACTTCATTTGTGATAAACACACAAGATACATTATTAAAAACCACATAAGGGATCAAATTCATTGGCTTTGTCCTTGAATGCACACAAAGATAAAATCAAATTATCATATTGTAAAAGACATTGTTGACTTACTTGAGTCTTGGGAGTGCAATCTATACTCAAACATATTTATTGTATCATGCAGGAAATTCACTACTAATCCAACTTGCACTCTATAAGATAAATATAGGTGAGGTGAATTA
Source organism: Acacia concinna (assembly GCA_037177275.1). Classification (NCBI taxonomy): domain Eukaryota; kingdom Viridiplantae; phylum Streptophyta; class Magnoliopsida; order Fabales; family Fabaceae; genus Acacia; species Acacia concinna. The sequence goes on from JBAGKO010000012.1 coordinate 14,685,337, forward strand.
AGCCTAAAAGAAAGTGTTGTCCACTTTTTGAAAATATTGTGCACTACTTTCTTTTTATATTTTATTCTTATACTCCTCAAAGATCCAACCCCTCCAACACTATTTAAACTTCAAAATTCCAAATTAACATTGTTGCCTACAAGGGTATAAGAACTAAACTTGTATAGCAATTGATAACTTATCTGAAATCACTTATTTGTGATTTTGAATTTCAAATGGTATTTTTTTTTGTTTTTCTCCCAAAATTTAAATTACCAAATGTTATTATTTTATTATTTAAAAAAACTAATAAAAATAACATGCAGCAATTAATTTTTTTTTCTTTTTTGAATCGGAAAGTTCATTGGATAAATCTTATAAGTTATATAAAATAACTTTCAGCTATAAAATATTTGTTTTCAATAAGAAAACAATTTGAAAACAAATATATTCCAAAATATTTATATCACAAATCAAATTTAAAATAGGAAGATTTCCTAGATTTTAGTCTCTATAATTTTGACTACATTGTAACTCAATCCCTATAATTTGATTCGGTACAGAGCAATTCTTATAGCTTTGATTCGGTTGTTACTCAATTTTTATAATTATGATCATTTTATAATATAGTCTCTCACATTTATTCATTCAAGGTGTACGAACTAAGTTACAATTAATTTAAAATTATAAGGATTAAAAGATTAATTTTCCAATAAAAAATTTTACAATTTTATGATTAATTGAATAAAGAAAATAATAAAATAAGACCTTGAATGAATAGTGAATTAAATAAGTAAACATTATGTTTAAATCCAAGTTAAAATGTTTACATTTTTTTTTTTTTGAAAGAAAAATCATATCCACAACCACTCAACCAGCATCAAAGCTTACGACATAAAGTTAGAGGAAAATGTACAGCGGAGTTGTAGGCTTGCAGCTACCACTTTAGTTTTATTGTAGTCTAACTGCAAAATATAATGTTTTTGACATATCCTAAATAAAGTAGAGGCATTTCTTTCAAGGTCATCTTGAAATGTGGCTATAAGAATGTTGTTCAGCAACTTTAGAACCAAAAAAAAGTTAGAGGAATATTTATAACGGGTGGACAAGTGTATGGGTATGGGCATGGGCCTGTTGCCAAGCCCAAAGAACTATTCCGCTACCCAAACCTATCCGTTAAAAGCCCGAAGTGAACTGCCCAACCCAAGTGTTGACATTATACCCGTAAAATCATACCTAAAAGCTTCAATTAAGATTTGATGAACAATGTTTAAAACATTAAATAAATATTCCATAATTCGACTACTTCAAATATATTCCATAATTCGACTACTTGTTGGCAAAAAAAAAAAAAAATCCGACTACTTGAAATATTCATAGAGAATAAACATACATACAGGTAGTTTGCTTAATTCCATTATTAAACACAGAAAAATAGGTCTTAAACATAATATATTTACTTAAATAAGAAATAAATAACATCCAATAATTCATAAGCCATAAAAAAAACAAGGCAACAAAAAGACTAATAGAATGTATGCATACGCGTGCGCACAAATATATTGAATTAAGATGTAAATTTACCAACTAACTATTTTTCTAGGGGCACTCAACCAAATTAACTATTTTCAAGTACAAAATAGACATAAATAATTTACTTGGGAGCATTAAGGAAACACAACTTCCATTACTTTCTGAATTGTGGATACCACTAGGCTTCTCACTGTATTATTTTAATATATATTTTTAAAAGGGTTAATGTGCAAGTTTAGTAATGAACTATTTTTCTATAGACATCAAACACAGTTCATTTTATAAGATAATATGGATATTTATTTAAGAGCATTTACATTAATGCCTTTTTTTTTCAAAAGAGAGTTCACAAGGCAAATAAAAGGATTTAAAAGACTCCATCAAATTAAAAGAATTACTACATCCATTGGGTCAAAATAAAAATAAGTTTTGTCAATGGGAAAATAATATGGGCATTTCCAAGATAAATATGTAAATGATCAAATTTTTTAACTACTAAGATTATTTTAAATCCATTTATTTATCTTATAAATCTCTTTATTTACATTGTAAATGCTCATAATTGATTCTGCAATCAAAAGAATCCTCTTGTTTTCAAATTAGACTTGGTTGACTAATTCTATCAGCACTAATTGTTGATATGTTCTTTCCATAATTTAATTTGGATTTTCTGAAGCAATTAATCTAACCTATCAAGTTCAGACTTGGACCCTAGAATCCAACAATACGGGCTGAACACTTTAAGCAATTTAACAAAGGAGGTGATCGGACCGGAATGTTGCCTTATGGTTTATCAATATGTGATTGTACCAAATAATATAATATAAGTTACAACCAATCATTCTTTTTGAGAAGCGCTTTATTGGTAAAATCCTAGAATCTAGTTTTCAAGAGAAATATGATGAATTGGGTTAGAGAAATTGAAATTGGGGGGTTTTCAAAAGATTTAATGGTGCAATAGTGAATGTAACAATGCAGGAAAAAACAAATGTTTTTGGTATTTTAGATTATGAAAGAATGATTTGGATAAAACGGATTGATGATAAAACAGTCTCTCGATGATGAAAGCTCAGCTATCCTTGCTCTTTGAAAGATGTTTGGGAGTTTCAAAATCTCTAAGTTCAAAGAAAAAATCCAAGCAATCACTTGGGTCCAATGTTTAAATTAATGAAAAACATCTCTTTAATCAAAGTTAATTTAACATCAATTAAAAACATTGTTCAACGCCACTTAGAGTGCAGATGAATGGATGATGCAATATCCTCATATTGTCAATCAATAATCTAAGGATGTCATGCACACAAACAACTCATCAATAATCATGATAAACCAAGTAAACACAAGGTTTCGATATATATAAAAAATCATTCAATGATAACAACAACCAATCCAAATGCATAACCGAGTCTAAACTTGAAATTTACAATCATAGATTAATTCTCAAAACTATGCAGAAATTCCTAAACCTAGGAAACTCTAACATAAAGTGAAACACAAGTTCATATTGGAAAAATATTCCCCTATGAAACCTGTTGAGCTCAAGCCTTGTCTTTCATTACCAAGAGGCTAAGGAAATTAGCCTCTCATGTCTTCAAGTCGCATGCAATCGCTCCTGCTGTGAGAATCCATGAGTCATGCTAAAGCTAGGTTGAAAGTCAGGAATGATGGAGGAAGGCCAAAAGTTGAAGGTAGGGTTATGGAAGCTTGTGGTAGTTCAAAAAGGATGCTTGTGGGTGCCGTACTGTAAAATTTTCTAAATCCGGATGACTCATTAGTGGTGGCTGCCTCCCTTTAAATATGGCATGCAAAAACTCTACTTCAAAACACGCAGCTTGACTTTGCAATCTTAGGTGGTGACCTCATATGTGTCAAGTCGCGATTTGAGATGACAGAGAGCTTGTCAACCTTGACTTAGCTTCCAAAATGCATATCTCCACTTAAGGTTCTATAAGTCACGACCTTAACAATCCAAGTCATGACCTAGGGCTTCAGAATACTTTATTTTGTGCTTTGGCTTCAAGATTTGGTGGCTCCCTCAATACTCCATCTTGGGTTCTAAATTCTTCTCCGATTGTCTGAAAATCACAACAAAGAGCTTTGCCAAGAATAGTTAAGCAATCACACATAAGGAGAGAAAATTCACCATTTTTACCCTTAGAACAGCAAAATGCAATACGTGAATTCATGTAATCCAAAAGATTTAAGTGCAATGCATAATGAAGGTAAAATTGTTGCAATTCATTAAAAATGCTTTAAAAAATCATGTAAATATAAGGTTATGTCACTCCCCCACACTTGAACATTTGTACTCCTGAACAAAAACTTGAATCATCCTAAAGAAAATACAGGCACAATCAAAGAAACCAGCATATTCAAAAGGGATCTTAAGAACTTAATAATCAACACCCATTAGGAAAAACAAAAATGATAGCATGAATAATGCTAGTGATCAATTACAGGTATAATTGACTCTAAACGTATGAACAACATAGATTCACTCAAAGCTGAAAGTGTTTAAGATCACTCTCCTCTCCTTATTGGGGTTCTTTTAACTCATAATTCAAGTAGCCAACAACATACCATAAGCTTGTAATAACTCTAAAATCTCCACTACTATTCAGCATTCGTGTTAAAAATCAAGAGGGCTTTTAAGGGTTTTAATGATGAAATTTAGTTACTTGGAATGAATGACGAATGTAACAAGAAACATTGCATCCATAACAAATGACAAATATCTAAAGTAACTCTTGACATTCAATATTAAAATGTGCTTGACAATAATATAGTTGCTACTCACAAGACTTTTGAATGAATGCCTTATTTTCTCTTTCTCTTTCTTCTCTCTCTCTCTCTCTTTTTGAACACAAGCTTTATCTTTCTTCTTTCTTTTGTTCTTTTCTTTCTTTCTCCCCCCCTTTTTTTGACGAATATACATGGCATTTCAACATATACAAGACAGTTGCAATATTCAATGATATTTCAGAGCACACAGATGAAATGAGATACTATGGAAGTCAAAACAAAATGTACATGCTTTGTTGCTTGCCACAATGATTAATGAAAGGAAGTGCAGGCTTAAAGGGGTTGAACAATGGATGAATGTTTGTTGCTTGTGTTTAGGTAAGAAGGGTGTGAAAAAGAATACCTTTATCATATTCAAAACCATAAATACTTACATAATTTTGACTAAGAGTTAAAACATGTTCTAGAGAATGCAAACCACTGAATATACACTCAATTGAAAGAATTAAGGTTCAAACATATCTTTCCAACAAGGGCTTCACATCTCATATGCTCATACACAAAGTTTCAATTAACAAGAATTGGTCAACAAGTATTAGGTCACTTATTATAAAAGCAAACCACAAGGTGATGGTCAAAAAGATCAAAAGAATCTCTTGAGAGCATACTTAGATCCCAAAAATACTCATAAAGTCTTAAGGAAGTCAATTTCTAAGTCCATAATTCCAAGACTCAAGAATGGCGTGGTTTTAAGAGAAAAATTGTTTGATGTAGTAAGTTTATATTCAAAAGAAATGAGTTGGCTTGAAAAATGCGTAGAGGTAGCTCAAAGAGGCCCCTCCTATTCAGCATTGCAAAAAGCAAAGAGGAAGAAAGTGATGCATGAAATCAGAGTTCTAGGTTGTGACCTAAAGTCAGTGAGGTCACGACTTCGATTTACAGAGAACAACTAGTCAGCAAAGAGTTGAGGTCGTGACTTGGAAATAGTGCAATCACGACCTGGGATGACAGAAAGCATCTAGCCATGAAGAGAGTTTGAGGTCGCGACTTGGAATTAGTGAAGTCTTGACTTTGTATGATAGAAACTCTTCTATGCTCAAAACACAACTTAAGTCGCGACCTAAAAGAAGGGAAGTCATGACTTGAGATGACAGAAGGCTACCACTGAGACATTTTTTCAAGTTTTGACAATGTTTTACAAACTACAATCTTCAACAAACATTAAAACAGTTAAAGATAATCCAATTTATAGCAATTCACCATCCACAATCAATTCAAGACTTAAAAAAATGATGATGAAAGATTGGATTTTTGAAAAATTTTTGCCAAATTGAGTCAAACAACTATAACATATCAAAATGAATCCCACCCCCATACTTGAATTAGACAGTGTCCTCAGTGTCTAGGAAAAGGAAAAAAAAACCACATTCATCACAGTTAAAGATAATAATATTCACATTCATAGCCAAATAGTTCAAGTACAAACCAATTCAACTTACAAGGCTAGAGTCTCAAAAGGACTAAACAAAAGAAACAAAGGAAATGCTATGATCAGACCCGTAGGAAGTGGGTGAAGGCCAAAATAACATTGTGCCAGAAAGCTTTCTCAAAGCCAAGAGGGAAAACAATCTTCTGAGCCTTTACTATCTCCAATAGCAATGGGTCCAGGAACCTCTATCTATGGAACACATGAGCCATAGAAATGGCTCGATACTCCTCAAACTCCCGACTTAAGTTGGTCACTCTCTGGCTAAGAGAGGCTATCTGCTCACTCAAATAGGCTAGGGTGATACTAGAGCCACTTTCAGTTGCCTCCTCCTTAGCTGTTTCCCCCACTGGGGCTTCCTCCACCGATCTCTTATCCCTCTTCCTAGCTCTTTTAAGATGGGAGGTGGACTAGCATCTAGATGTGACGAGGTGTACAAGAGGATTAGTAGGTTGAGCTGGTACCCTATGATCCGCACACATATCAGTAATCAAGTACGGGAACACCAAGCTAGTCCTGACATTCTTAAGGCAGTTGGTGATTTGGTCCATGACAATGCCAGGAATGTCAACTGGCTGCCTGGTCATCAAGAGATATAACAGTGTTGCGCCAACTTCAAACACATCACAGATGTATGTTTGCATTATGACATTGTAGGTCATAAAATTAAGCTAGATCCTGGCCTCATTATTCATGTTCTTGTGCTCAAAGCAGTTCCTCCCACTTTACATGACAAACCAACCAAATCCTTCAATCTCAATCATCTGGAAAACCTCACTTCATGGAACTCGAGTAAGATTTAACTGCCACTCTCAATGGATGTTAGGGAGTTTGTAGAACGCTTGAATGGAGTCACTGCTGAAGTAACATCCCCCTCCCCTGAATGTTATACCTATCTGCTTGTCCATAGCAAAGCAAGTATAAAAATCCTGGACCAATGTTAGGTTGGCTTTATTCCTCTTCTTCATCAATTCTCTGTAACCTTATGCATTAGCCAGCTAATAGAAATCACATTCTGTGGATTATGGGAAGTATTGCTCCTGCACTACTCCTTGGTTTGCAAACAGCTTAGTTGCTGCTAATCTTGTCATTTTAGATTCCTCTCGAGGTCAAGGTCGTTTAAAGCGTGGAGGTATAACATTCTTTGAGCGAGTCATCTGAGCATCAGACCATAATCCATAACCTGAATGAATGAACATGCCAAAATTCAAGCTAGACCTATGCTAAACTTAAAGACTATCCATTCGCTACACTCCCCATTAAAAACTAGTGGAAACAAATGGGTTTGAAGCAGTCTTGAGAAGCTTTTATGTGAGTACAAGTCAGGAAAAATAGTTGAGGTTGTGACTTGAAAGCAGTGAAATCACGACCTAGATTCACAGAAAGATTCCCCCTATTAAAATCCTATTTACTTGGATTTATAAAATAAAGGGTGGATGAATGAAACAAGTTGTGAAGTAGAGGGGAATTAGTTCAAATCCAAAAAGAGAGTAAAAAGTGAAATAAAAGTAATGGGGTGTTTAGTTGTAATTTTTATGAATAACCAAAAAAACACTTAACGTTGAAAAATGTGGGGGGTGGTTGATATTGTTCATTGCTTGAATGATTTGAGGAGAGAGAAAGGTCAAGTCGTTCATGTTGTGAACAATTTTGAAAAAACAAAAATAATAAAAAAAAAGCTGACAGGAGGAGAGAGAAAGAGGTGGAAGTCGTTCACCTGGTGAACGACTTCTTCACATTTTCAAAGTTGTTCTTCCGATGAACGATTTTGAGTATAGTATATTGATAAATAATATTTATTTTATACTATTTCAGTAATTTGTTTTTTCTATTTATCATATGTTTGTAAAATTGCCCGAGAAAGCATACACCTTTCTTCCTCAAATGTTTGGCTTAATTGAGCTTCTTAATTTTTATTTATTCAAATTCACTTGAACATAAATAAATTTTTTAAAAAAACTAAGATAACAAATTCATCCAAACATGAATTGCATGAGAAACAGCAATTTTGATGACAAGCACAAAATAAAATCAGCAACTAACAAACAAACTCAGAAACAACCACGGCAACGTGCAAACATAAAATCCCCATAAAAAAGCATCCAAGTTTTTCAAGAAACAAAAAAATAAAAAATCAATCACAGGTTCAGTCACGGCCCATGCAAAATCACAAGCTCAATCTCACATGGTAAAGGAGGGTCTCACAAGGACACACAAACAAAAGAGTAAGAACACAACCTAGACCAGAAAATAACAGGCCGAAACTTAAAATAAGGAAGTAAAAAAAAAACACAAAGCAAATACAGCAATCTGTATGCAATCACACCTTGGAAACGGCAAACCAAATATAAAATTACATAACTGAAAAGAAAAACACAAGGAGGGCTCTATCATCCTCCCCCGAAGGAATCCAAGCTTTTATAAGTACATTAGTGACTAACAAGAAAATTTCAAGGATGTAAAAAGCGAAAATGAAAATAAAGGGGAAAAGCATAAATCAATCACATCCTAAAAACAACAAACTGAGTATGAAATTACATATAACATACAAGGAAGGTTCTGTCCCCCTCCCATAGGAACCGAAGCTTTTCAACAATAAAATAAAGATTCACAACAAAACAATACAGAAATTGAAAACACAATGTATAGAATGCAAAAACGAAAATACAAGGGGAACAGGAGAAATCAAAGTAAATATGGCAATATGGCAGCAATCACACACACTAAAAAGAGCAAACAAAATATGTAATTACATAGCAGACAAGTAAAGCCCAAGCAGGACTCTGTCCCCCTCCCCTAAGGAATCCAAGATTTTCAACAATCAGTACAGAAATAGCAACAACGGAAATAGAAAGGAATAAATACAGTCACTCCCAAATAAAAAACAGACCAATAGCAGACATGTAAAACACAGGAACACAAGGAAGGCTCTGTCACCCTCCCCTTAGGAATCAAAGCTTTGGCAATATAACAATCATTGCAAACAACAAAGCTACTGAAAATGTAACTTGTAAAAAAGAAATCAAAAGGGGACGGGATAAAACGCGATACATAGAGCAATAGCATCCTAAAAACATCAAACAATGCACACAGAACTAACAAACAAGAAATGTAAAATGCAAAAATCAGGAGCAAAAGGAGAAAAGAAGAACAGGATGAAATTCGTAAAACAAGACACAAGGGGCTCTGTCCCCTCAGACTAAGGAATGAAAGCTTTTCAACAACCAATACAGAAATAGGAAAAAGAGAACAGGAGAAACTGAGGCAAGAAGAAGAGGATTGAGCACCGTAAGAAAGAAAAGGACAGGCAGGTAGGACGACCCACCGGACCTTCCCTTTCCCTTCTTACGCAGCTTCCTCCCCTGCACCGTCGTGCTTTTCTTTTGCTTAGTAGGGCTTGTTGATAGACGTAGTAAGAAAATAGGGTTGCGTAGGTAGAAAAAGGGTCAATTTGTAAACGATGAGTAGGGAAAGTGGCTAGGGTTGGGATTTGGGTGGAGCGTGTTTTTTCTTTTCAAACCTGTGAGGTAGAGCGTGTTGAATAACGAAAAACCTATAATTGTTCCGTGTTTTAAAAAAGAAGGAGAAGAACGATCTGACCATTGGAAGAAGGCGTGGAAGGCCAATTTTTTTACCCTTTTAAATTTTATGCTTCTTTTTTTACACAAATATTTCTTTTTATTTTAATATATTATTTCTTACCATCAATTGTTTTCTCGCAAATTAACATTTTACATAAAATATTTACTTTTTATATGGAACATTATTTTATGCTAGTTCTAGATCTAGATTCTAAATTCCATATTCTAAATGGAATTAAATCCTTCTTACCTAAATGAGGGACTCAACTTGATCTACCATATCATTTATGATCTAATTAGTTAAAATATAACAACTTATGAGATGATTTAACATCTCGTAAATATTAGCTAGCTTATTAATAAAATTAAAAGACTTCACATGATTCACTTTTTTATTACTCGTGAAATCTTAATTAAATGATTCATTTATTTTAACAAACATAAAAATACAAAACATATGAGAAGCCAACTAAAATTAATGTTAGCTGAGTTGTTACATTTTAACTTAGCAGACCATTAATAACGTGGTAAATCATAGTCATATAAGAATTTCTCTACCTACAGTGTTTTTTTCCCTTAAACCTAACTGTATTTTTATATCCATTTTTAATGAACTTATACTATATTAGTGATTATACCTCCATCAAATTTTGATTTGGCCTCGATAGTTTGATAATAAAAAAAAAATCTGAGTTTAACAACTAGTCACAATACTTTTAATGAATTTCAATTTTAGTCAAGGTACTTATTCATTAAAAATAACAAAATCTCTTAAAAAAATCATATAAAATGCTTACTAAACTATACGGATTAAAACAAATAATTTAAATTACACATATGAAGGCCAAAATTCAATTAAGCCATGAAGACTATGATAACTGGGAGAAATGCATGAAATTAAGTTAGAAAAATTTTTCGACCAAAAAAACGTTAGAGAAATTAAAATCCGTGACTAATTAAGAAATTAATGCGTACCCACGTATACGTCGAGTGGCTAGCAGATAATGTAAATAAGTGATTATATATAGACGATGAAAAAAAAGAAAGTGTTGTAAACTCAAAAAATGTTTCTCCTTATAGAATTTGTCAAAGTGATTTGAGAAGTAGAATTAGATAACGTGACAAATGATTAAGGGGAAGCTTTTCCACCATTAAATTATTGTATATTTTATAAATTAGTATTTTTGATGCTGATCATTGGCCACAAAAAAAAAACAAAAGTATTTTGATGGTGATCTATATCTATCAGAACAAACGCATCTTTTATCTTCATTTTATAAACTGAGATGATGACGTTTTCTGATCATATTTACCAATTACATATGAAGGTGATCGACATCAAAGAAGGAATGTTATGAGATGGTTAGAATCGGAATGACTGGGTCATTTGATTAAGTCAGAATGCGCAGTCAAAAGATGAAAACCTTTCTCTTTTAAGACAAGAGGCCTGAAAATATCCCACCTTTACTTTGTAGATGATCTTTTTCTTTTCACAAAGGCTAGTGTTGATCAAATCACTGAGATTAAGTCCATAATGCAAAGCTTTTGTGCTGTATCTAGACATAGTATTAACTTGGAGAAGTTGAAAATGTTTTGCTCCAAAAATGTTCATTTTAACATAGGAATGGAATTAAGCAATGCACTCGGTATTGGACTAGCTGCTGACTTAGGCAAATATTTGGGAGCACCAATAATCCACTCACGAGTTAAGAATTCCATCTTTGCTCCTATTGTTTAGAAAGTTCAGAATAAGTTGTCCACCTGGAAAAGCAAGTTTCTTAATATTGTTGGGAGAACAACTCTCATCAAAGTAGTCTTATCTGCCTTGCCAAGTTATCATACGTTGACTTCTTTCATTCCCTTTGGCATTATAAAAGAGATTGAAAAATACAGTAGAAAATGCTTATGGTCTCAGGATATGACTCAAGAAAGATGCATCTTATCTCCTAGGATACAGTGACACTTAACAAATGCAAAGGAGGGCTAGTTCGATTATAGAATGAAGTGTTCATTATGAAGCTTTGTTGGGGCCTCATTACCAAACCATACGCCTTATGGGTTCAGTGCCTCCAAGCCAAATATAAATGTGGAGAAAATAATATGCTTGTTGTGGCCAAGAGAGCCAAATCCTCCCTAACTTGGAAATCTATCTTCCATGTATGGGATACTTTCCTTGTAGGGCTAGGCAAATGAGTTAATAATGGTGAAACCACTAGTTTTTTGGTGGGATATGTGGACTCCTCTTGAAGCACCTCTAATTTCATATGTTCACAATGTGCAATTTCTTAATGCCAAAGATAAGGTCTGTGATCATATAACGCCTCATGGTGGATGGGACTTTCAAAAATGGATGGGAATTCTTTCTTTTTGGGTGATAAACATTCTATCAAAAATGAAATCACCTACAAGTGCAACTCCAGACCGATTTACACGGAGAGGAGCAAAGGATGGTCAATTTTGAATCAAAGCAGCATATAATTATCTGTCCAAGTGTGATCAACAAAATTCTCATGATATTTGGGGGCACATATGGAAATGGCCGATTCCTGAAAAAATCAAATTCTTCATGTGGTAAGTAGGTCATCAAAGACTACCTACAAATTTGCTCAGAGTCAATAGGGGACTTTCTCACATTAGTGATTGTCCTTTCAATTGTCAACATGAGGAGAGTGTGATTCATATTCTTCGTGATTGTAAGAAAGCAAGAGGTATGTGGAAACTTATTTTAAATCCTAACAATTCCTCTAGATTTTTCTCTAGTGATTTGCAAACATGGCTTACTTGGAACTCCAAACATTCTCTAAGCTATGGGCGCTACAATTCATATAGCTAGACTAAATTTTTCAGTCTTGTGTGTTGGCTTCTCTGGACATCTAGATGCAAATTTGTGTTTGAAGGAAGAATCACATACACTAAAGATAATATTCACCGTCTATCCTACACACTTCTTGAAAGCGTAGCAGAACAACACTTTCAACACAAAATCTTCCAGTTTCAACATGTTCCTGAGCGATGTTGGACTCCCCCCTCTGAAGATACCATCCACATTGATGTGGATGGATTTGTTAAGTTGATCACTCAGCAACATGTGGTGGCGTTCTACGAAATGCATGGGGCTCATGGCTAATGGAATTTCAGAAATCCATTAGTCTCTCTTCAATCACATAAGCTTAAATATGGGCCATCAAAACTGGTTTTGAGGTTGCAAAGCAGTTGGGTTTTGTCAAAATTCATATTACTTCGATTCTCTTGATGCATTTAATATACTTATGCGAGATTCCATGATTGGTCATCCCTTTCGTGATCTTGTGGAGGAAACAAGAGATCTTCTCTTTGAAAATGGTGAAGTTAAGCTGCAACATATAGCCAGAGAATTTATTTGTTGTGCGGATTATATGGCAAGGGAAGGACACTATAATGATTTTCAGACTCATCTTTGGAATTATCCACCTATTGGATGCCTAAGTTTTTTGGATGCTAATGCTTGTAACATCCTGAAAATTCTTAGGCCTATATAAGGCAGTTAGGGTAAACCGAGGGTCGTACTTTGACATTGTCTGAGCCTATATGGGGTATTTGAAATGAACTGATGGCCTTAATCTGTATAGGGGAGAGAGATTTCTCAACTATTGAAGTGAAATAAGGGGAATGACCTTTATGTAAAAAGAAAGAATTCGGTAAAGTTTACGACTGGATTTTGATTAGGTATGGTTGCCCCGAAAATTCCTGTGAAATCTAAAAGAAATAGAAGAGAATAACCAGAACAGTGTGTGAGCCTTGGGATAAGGCTCTGATGTCATAAAATGTTCAATGAATTTTTGAATATTTTTAATTATTTTTAGCCGAAATGGGTTTTTGGCTGAAAATTAATTATTCCAGAGAAATGGAGACCTCAATGTTCTGGATTGGGATTGGGGAAAATTAGTATAAAATGTGAGAGAATGTATAAAATTATCTTGAGCCCAGGAGGAGCACTACTACAAAACTTGATTCCTGTAGCGCTTTTTTTATTATATTTGCGGCACTTTTTGAACGCTACAAGAGTCAACGCCACTAAAGACTCTTCTGACGCTTCATAAGCGCCACAAGAGAGAATTTTAATTTTTTTTTCGTTTATCCTCTTGTGGCGCTCTTAAGGATGAGCGCCACATGAGACTATTTTTTTTTATTGTAATTGAGACCTCTTGTGGCATTCAATTGAATGAGTGCCACAAGAGACTATTATTATTATATTTTAAATGAGCTCCTGTGGTGCTTTTTATAATAAGTGCCACAGGAGCCTTATATATATATATTCAGCAACCTCCACCGTGAGGCTGCAATTAAAATTCTTTTTGGCAATCTCCTATGACACTTTTCCTAATAAGCGCCACAGGAGGTTTATATATATATATATAAATATATATTTTAGTAGCCTCCACCGTGAGGCTACATTTGATTTTTTTTTCCATTCTCCTGTGGCGCTTTTCCTAATAAGCGCCACAAGAGGTTTATATAAATTGTTTTTTAGCAGCCTCCACCGTGAGGCTACATTAGAATTTTTTTTCCAATCTCCTGTGACGCTTTTCCTAATAAGCGCCACAGGAGGTTTTTAATTTTTTTTCAATGAGCCTCCACGTGAGGCTTTATTTAATATGTTTTTTTGCCATCAATCTCCTGTGACGCTCTCTCCATAGAGCGCCACAGTAAGTTATTATTTTTTAAAAAAATCTTTTTTTAATCAAAATACATCCATATACAATTGCCACAATTGCATCCTAGTAGATATACTGTCCAGAGCAACACTAATGTAAAACTGAAATATGCAACACAGAACACAATAGCCAGCAAGCTAGGATGAACAAAAATCTAGCAATGTACTAGGAATGCTCATAGCTAGTCAACAGAAAATAACATGAGCAATGACACAGAAAATGATAATGGCAAGAGCAAATAGCAAGCTAAACTTAAATCAAGGTTAACCTGCACACATGACCACCTTATAGTACAAAAGAACTACATATTATATTGTTATAAAAACTGTAAATAGGAAAATATCACCACCTAAGTTATTTGTGTTAATAAATATTGACACCATTCCTCAACAATTTGATTGACTTGATCTTCCGTCAAACAATCCGCCCGTTCATCTTTAAAATACTACATTCACAAAGTTATTAACAAAACATTAAAATCAGATAATGA